>CM060947.1:131095656-131440656 GCA_030765055.1 Mantis religiosa
ATGATGGAATAAAGTAGCTCACAAATGGTGAAGATGAATGTTAATATCCAAGCTAGTTAAATGTTAAATATGATAAATTAAATAGAAAGATAAAATTAAAAAGGAAAATTGCTTTAGGACTTTATATTTATAAAATCAGAAAATTATGTAATTAAAAATTAATGTATGGCCACAGGGAAAAGTTATTTAGATTAGAATATTTAGTTACCAGGGTGATAAGTTAAAAGTCAATAAGTGAAGAGGACAAGAAAGCGTCTTTTGCATCGTGATTTCAACGTGAACGGATGGGTGTGTAGAAGTGCTATATCTGCAAAAGTCTGGTTATAATTAGAAGAGTTATGTTGTGTTAATAATTTATGAAAGGGAAAAATATTTGTTTTAAGTTTTTATAACAGTATTGATTTCAAATACAAATCAAATTAAATTCGGATTTAACTTGAAGAGAATTTCTTCAACTTCTTTATTTCCCTAAAATTAAGTTCCAAAATCCAAGTATCCGATACTACAACCGAGATAAGATTTCATGCAAACCGGAGCTACAAAATATTGTCACAAGTTTGTGCATCATAACATCTGTACCATTTCATCAGCACCAAATGAAATCTTGCTATAAATGATCGCCGCAACTCGGGGCTTCGCGGTAGTCAACGCATATCATCGTCGCCTATGGAATTCCGTTACAAGTGTGGAATGGATGGAATTGCAATTGCAAAAGCCACCTGTTCTATCAGTAGATTTGATTCCGTCGCGGCCTTGTTACTAAAAGCTCACTGCGCTTTTGAAATATTTTGGCAGTTTAAACATTTAACTTACGCCACTGCTTCTGTATTTCATTTATTTGAGGAAGAATTACATCCCAATCCATTTAAATGAAAAAATGTCTTTGCTCTTTAATTTTAATTAACATTTAAAAACCCAACTATCCCTGGATATTAAGTATATAAAATAAAATTTTTGATCCTCCATTATTGTCTCTATATGTCACAATAGAAGAGTCGGATGTCCACTTTTGAAATTCTGTCAGTATATGATTTCCAAAAAATTTCCATATTTAGCCAGTACTGAGAAAACTGGTTAAAATCCAATATTAGCACTACAATTTGAATTTCTCTGACATCATTCCATCGTTTGAACATAACGTACTATGTGCATTGCTTCTAAGTTGTCATTAAAAGGTAAAAGTTATCCCTAAATTGCATAAACATTTCGATAATATATTTCAGTGCTAGTTATGTAATTATTTGATATTGGGACTGCCTATCATACACCTAGAGAATCTTGGTGGAAATGTATATTAATATATATGTATATATAACAAACAGGTATATTGGTTTATTATTATTTAATAAGTATATATACTTTATATTATACTATGCAACTTGAAAGCACAACACCTGTATTTGAAACATAAATTTAAATTGGTTTGTGTATCCCTCACATCGCTTTCTCTTGACTTTTACAGCCCATTCTTACAAAGCTTACACTTCTAAGTACTCCATTTAATCAAGATAAACTTTCGTTACAGTGTTGATGTTATAAAAAGCATAGAGCAAGTAAAACGATAATCAGATTTTGAAAAAGTGGGTACTTTTGTGTTGGTTTCGGAGCTTGATGCTCCTTGCTCAGCCAGGATAAAAGAAAAAAAAAAAACCAAGGAACAAATTGTTACTTCGGAAGAGGTTATAAAAATATATATGGGAAAGCCTACCTCAGAAACGGTTATCACCACAACAATTCATTTGGCATTAATTGACTGTTTTAACGAAATCTAAATTTGTTTTGTAGAAACATTTTATCCATCTCTTAAAGTTTACAAATTATACAATAGGCGCTCAGAATTTAGAGTTCTGCAGGCATATTCATGGAAAATTTAAAATGTTAATTTTATTTGTCGTGCAAATATCATAAATTATGGTACATTAATCCAAATCGTTAGGGCCATTTTTATAAAATATAAAATAATGTAAAATTTGTAATTTAAAAAGGTAGACTAGCTTACGATAACACATGAAGAGCCATCAGAATCGCAAGTTTGGAAGATGCAAAACTTAAATACCAAGTTTAGTATTTATTGAACTCTCCGTTATGCACTTAAACTGTTCACGAAACACATGCACGAGCCATTTTCTAAAATCCTTTATATGGAGTAAACGAAGTTTAAAATATGTAGCTCTGCTGATATATTGTTATTGAATTTTTGAATAGAGAACAGCAGTTGCTCTTCTTACTTTTAAATATACGATTAAGAAATATCTCCAGAAAACTTGCTAAAGCTACATGAGGAATAGGTACTATTATGTGTTTTAAATGGGAAGGTGTTTGTCCTTGAGCGCTACTAGGTGAGCAACCAATTGGAGTCCTGTGATGTTGTCGTATTGCATTCCCGCTAAGTGGTGTGTGAGGAGCGCCACCCTAATCAATCTGTATGAAATACTATTCGCGATAAGACAATTCAGATTTCGCCAAAACTGATCCATGTGGAAGATAGAGATTAATGTATCTAACATAACCATGAAAACCCCATATTTTTAGCGCAAATAGTTCTTCTAATACAAATAAATTAAACACTATTACCTGTATTATAACAATAAATCACGACGTAAGCGCTGTATGAATATCATTATTGGTTGGCATGTATGCGTGTACGTATATTTGTAATTACTGAGAACTGAAACGTAAATGTTTGACATAACGTAATAAAAGAATTACTTTGAATAATCCAATTCGAACGAGAGGAAACTGCTGCCCTGGCAGAACGTGTCTGGTCACATTATATCTTTGTTTATGAATGGTTCGTAATCTCTATTTACTCTAGAGAGCTCAAAGTGGTTGGTGTGTATGTATGTACATATACTTTTGATTACTCAGAACTGAAATTTAAACTACTGCATGACGTGATAAAAGAATTACTGTGAATAAATCAAGGTGTTAAATTCGAGAATGAGCAAACACTTCATTTCCTGTTAGCCTGTGGAATGATGTATGCTTATGTTTATGAATAAATGCTGGATAAGAAATGTTTATTTACACTGTAGAGTTCAGATCAATACCATTCAGTTGTTCTTTACACAACAGTAGAGTGACGGTTAAATAGTGCAATGGCTTCTTGCGGTGAATTTAGTGGCGAGTCAAAAAGGCAATTATTACGAAGTCAGGCTCGAAGTATTGTTTTTAAGGTGTGCACGTTCTTTAAAAAATTGGGCAATGAGGAATATAGAAATCAGCTCGATTTCAAACAAGCTCAACGACTTACCGCTGAAGCGTGTGGTGTAGGTAAAACAAGTGTGTCCCGCATTTGGATTAGAAAAGCAGGTAATTCATAAACTATAATAATAGTTATAGTATTTATAAATATACATAATTTGCGAAAATGCTTTTTCCAAATTTGATTTTGGCAACTGGATCATTGTAAAAGTTTGTAAAATATAATTCGTTTAAACTTACATCTAGCGTCAAGCAGACCTGCATCTTGTATAAGTGTGCGAGAGATAGGGAAATATAAAAGGAGTGGGGTAACAAGCTGGCAACGCTGAGTGTGATACGGCATCTGATTAGCTGAACTCCAAAACCGTTCCCAATTGAAACGTATAATAATAAATTTACAACCATTTAATCAATAATAGCCATCTAATCACTATAACTGATAAAGTTTTTTTCAGGCCGCGCCATGGCCGAGCGTTTAGAGCGCTTGATGGTTCACAATGCGGTCAACATGCGGTCTGGGTCCCATCCCAGACGACCGCAAGTGAGATTTGTGATGACTACATGGCGCCAACATTTCTCCGGGGACTCCGGCTTCCCCCGTCAGTGTTGCAACACTTGCTTCATTGTCATCTTTCTTATCATTCATTTCGGCCTAATTCTAATAATGTCGTTTACTTCTCTTCCTCTCATACCACGTATCGGGCTGATGCCAATCCAGGGTTTTCTATTTGATCGAGAGTTCCTGCTGTCAACCCGATGCCTAGCGGCATAAGGGATAAAGGAAAGCTAATCCTCTATATAACATCACGATAACACTAGGGAAGTTGATAAGAAGCTTCTGTTAACAACTATACCAAATATTTTCTGCTGATATGTCGATAGTATTACATTGCACATTTTCCTTATGCGCTTGTTTATTGGGCAATGGTCTTAAAGACGATGTAAATAGTAACATTATATTAATTGTATATAGATACCTGTAGCTGTAAGATTTGTAAAATGGAAATTGTTTATACTTTGCATTATTCTTTATCTGCTGTTTTGGGTTTGTTCTACAATTTGTATACTGTCTTAGGAACAGTTTACGAAGTGCTACGTTTTATTCCGCGCACTTGAGGGACTACAAAAAATTATAATCATGATATATTACAATTTATACTCATATATATTATACATAGTATTATTAATATTAATATTATGTACTACGACGAGATGATTCAGGCCACAATGTCTGTGCTGGCACTCTGGAGATTGTAACCACAGTATCAGGCAGCGATTAGCAGGCGGCGAAATAATAGAAATCAGATAACTAAAAAAGAAGATAAATTGATAACAATGCTCTGTTAAACTAAAATAAGAAATCTTGTTATAATAATATGAAATTAGAACGGATAGAGTAGTTATTAAAATAGCAGTTGACTTAAAGAATAAGAAGGGAAGAGTATAATTTAATATAGCATACATACCAGCATCCAGGTGAGCAAAAGAAAACATTCTTATAAAAATCTGTACATTTCTGAGAAACAGGAAGGGAGGACCGTTATCTTCTTTGTGCTAGATAAATTTCAATGTCTGAGAACTATAGTATACTTCCAGCCAAGAATGTGTTGGGACAAAGGGCTTTTAAAATGCAGTTGAGCATGAACGCTAAAGAGATTTACTTTGCTGATTTGATAACGATGTATACCGTTACAAACAACTCAGGGTAGGCGTTCCCCAACTCAGGGTGGGCGGAACGTCAATGAGTTAGATGAGTTTTGAAAAACAATGCGAAAATTGGAAATAAATGAGAAACGAATAATAATGTAACATTTAAGAAGGGAAGGGGCTAGTTTGGTCATGTGTTAAAGTCAGAGAGGGGGTCAGAATAAGTTTCGAACTGAATCGTGAAGTAAGAAAAATTTACTTAAAAGGTGATACTACGACCTGAAGGACGTGTTCATGCGCGTTAAGAAGAGAAGCGAAGATTTATAAGTCTGAAATGTAGGGAAGTTAAGAATTGCGCAACCAGCGTAAGTGGAAGCAGCATTAGAAGTTTATTAGAGCAAAGTAGTCGCCGTATAAAGAAGAAATAGAAACCGCGCGGAAGTAAATTTAAACAAGTAATTCAGGGTTTCAAGTAAAATTGAATTTATGTTAGGAATTTTACTAACAGGTGGTCACCGATCCAAGTCGATAAGCAAACTTAGTAGGTATTAAACCAAATAATTCTACAACAAACAAAGTGTTATTAATACGATTGAGTAGCCAACAACCACCAAAATCCATTTCCTACAACCATTCACCTGAGTATAAGAGAACTCATAGCTTCAATTAGAGCCCAATCAATTTAACACTGGTATGCGGGTTTGCCGCAAGATCATGGGATCCAATTGCATTCATGGACCATTTTGATATTTTCCTTAATTGCCAGATAAATTCTACTATCAAAAGCTTCAACTACGAGAGAGAAGAGCCTGAAATGAAAATACATGGTACAGAAAGGCAAGTTGCAACTAAGCGCATTTGATAATACATTGACGCAAATTGCACGGAGAGGCGACTACATGGCTAGTCATTGTGACTACGTGCATTCAAATTTCTGTAAACGAGTTCATGCTGATGGTTTCTTACACTCCCTTTGCTTTTCTTCTTCTTTTCTCATTTTATTTATTTTAGCAGGATGTCCTCAACTGTGTTGCAGCCAATTCTGACAAGACAGTCCCTTATTGGTTTTAATTTGAAATCCAAAACACACACACACACACACACACACACACACACACACACACACACACACACACACACACACACACACTATCATACGAATAAAATTCAGGACTTTGTGGAGGCACAATGAAAGAAAAGATATCATTTCACTACAGTAAATAGCATGCTTTTCAACAATCATGCACACCAGATCTTGTTGACTTTAATCAAAGGTCTAGCAGTCAACCATTAAACTATGAATACAAACCGACTTTAGGCTCAGGTTCGAAGGAAGAGGAGGAAAAAATCAAGCTTAAGAATGGGAAACTGGGCTACTATGCAACTAAAGCTTTGTCAGCATGGTCTCTAAAGATCTTATAGAAAGGTTAATAAAACTTTTTACTTCTTGAAATGAAGAAGAAATGAGAAGAAATTGACTGAAGTAGTTGCTCACATAGGAACAAATTGCATCCGTGATTACATATGCACGGTCCAAGTGAAGGGAAACGTTCCATGCCTTTGGTTTTCTATGGTACTGTTCCTTATTCAAAGCCTTGGGTGATGCACTCTCTTATTGGTTTGAATTAAGTCCGACACATTACCAAAGACAGTGAACGAAGATTTCTCCAGACTCAAAAACAAAGGAGAAAGGGGTGGGATTAATATAAATATTAAGCAGCGTGCTAGAACTGGGTCAAGGGCGTGACCGAAGCGGTTTACTGTTTTCTTACCAACATAAACCACTGCTCATTATATTGGCACGATTCTATACTCTGTATAACGGCAAAGTTGTTAAGCACTTATGAGAGTCCATACAATACTATAGCTCCATATTAAAGACAAATGTAGCGGTAGTTGAAGCGCTGTGCAACCGTGAAACACAAAATATGATTATGACAGCATCAACTGCCAGTTAACCTTGACGTTGATGGATGTCATGAAACTGTGCCTGTCAGCAGAATGATAATGCAATTTGTAAAGAGAAAGAACGAGGGAGATGGAATGAAAACATGTTGCATGATCCAACTGTTTCCACATCTGATTCTCACACTTTGTTTAGCAAGAGCAAAAACCTTCTAAGACTAGGTATTATAGTCTAATAAAGTCGGAAGTTACATAAACGCCTTAGCATTTAAATGTGCACAATGGAGTTCAAATGATTATACCAGTGAGTTGCTGTTGTTGGTTGAGGATCCGTTTTTGGGGAATTCTTCAAAAATAGATTTTCTTCACGAAATTCATGATT
Source organism: Mantis religiosa (assembly GCA_030765055.1). Classification (NCBI taxonomy): domain Eukaryota; kingdom Metazoa; phylum Arthropoda; class Insecta; order Mantodea; family Mantidae; genus Mantis; species Mantis religiosa. The sequence goes on from CM060947.1 coordinate 131,102,795, forward strand.
TAAAGAATATCTTTTGAATTCACTGTATCAATTATAAATTGTTACCATAGATAAGAGATTCATTGCTAAATGCATTTTAAAACCATATTTTACATTGTTTAGAACAACGACCGGTTAAAGTTGTCCGGAAATGTCCTCAAGTCAAGTTCATATCTGGGTGAATATAAAATCTTTAATTGATGATAAATTACTGAGGCAATCAACCTAACTATACGGCAAAAATCTCAAACATGTTAAAAATATAAACAAATTGAAGGGTCCAGGTAAAGAACCAGGACATTTTGCAAGGAAGCCGGAAAACGAATATATCATTTGAAAACGCAACAGGTGATTCTCAAACAAAACACTTGTTTCAAACATAGTGTAATGCTTATGTCTCACATGTAGTGAATCAAGTAAAGTGGTGCTTCCTGTATGTTATGTCAATAACATTGCCCAAAACAAAAAGGATAATTCCAATACCAGTTTTAGCGAAGAAGACGAGTTGTCAGCTGAGACAGAAAGGAAAAAAAGCTAACGTCAGACACCAGAGATTTTGTTTGCGATTACAATAATTGCATCATCATCATCATCATCATTATTATATCAACATCATCTAACAAATTATTAGTCATGTTCCAATCCCTGGAAAATGTTCACTGCTGATTCACCACAGAACTTCATGAGTCTAATTATATCCTGGTGCTTAAATTTCTGCACTGTCCTCAGATCCTCTACACATCTCGAAAGCTGTTATGTATATAATACATGCATAAAATAAGCAGTGCATAATGCATGTGCATATAATGCTTAAATGTATATATGCATAAAATAAGGAGTGTTGAATGAAAAGTTTAAGGGTAGAGTAATATTTCTAGGACAATTACCTTTATAAGCCAAAGAAGGCAGCTCATATTCTTCTGGCCAAATTCGTTCAAATTCATTGTTAAAATTCATTGTTGTCCTCGAAATACATGTTGCTATTTCGCATGAGTAAGTAACTCTAGAGATTTAAAAGTAAAAGTCCAGTACAGTAGAACAGTGTATAAATCATGAGGCATGCATACCTGAAACCTCTTAAAATGGCAGCTCTATAGGTAACCGAATTGTGATACATATATGTGTTGCTAATTCTTAGATCTTTCGTTTCACCAAAACCCAAAATTGGATGAATATTGCCCCCAAAACAAGGGTTTAAAATAGTTAAATACAAAATATAACTTGTCATTGTAGTAAACTAAACGAATTAAAATAATTATTTCCGTGCTTCTAAGTTCAAGTAGTCCGAAGTTCAGCCCAGTCTTCTGCCTATTATAACGTAATGTAAGCCCAAGGATTGTATAGAATAGAGAAGCAAAATCAAGCTTGCTGCGCAGTTACTTTCCTAAAGCAGCTGGTCCTAGGTGTACTATGGTGTAGTTTAGAAGTGGGAAACATAAGAACTGTCTCCCTTTGTCTTCAGTGTGTTAAAGGGGTCAAGTGCTCTTACACTTCGCCCTGCTTTTTTAGGTATTTTGATTCTTTCATGGAAAAGACAACAGGACATCAGACATCACTCATGCAAGAACTGATGGATCAACGAAACGAAATCACATCAGCGCAAGTACCACAAAAGAAACAGGAGTAGTCAGAACAATAAAAGGAGAAAAAATTGGGAATGCTGATAGACTACAGATGAAGAAAGAAGTAACAATACCAAAATCAATTCAACGTGGGGTGAAGAGAAAGTGACTAGATAAACATTCTGGGATAAAACAAATTGCGAAAATCTGATATATAAATAATTCGAATGAGTATCCAATATGATGGAGGAAAAATACTTGTTAGGCAGAGATAGAAAGAAATGAAAAACATAAGAAGTATAGATTATTGAGGGATGAGGGATGTAAAAGATGAATGGCGAACTGAAGAAGATGTGATGTTAGATTACATATGAAATCAAAGAAGGCAAAAAAATTTGAAGAAACACGGCATGTGACAACACAAATAAAGTGGAATAAGAGGCTGTGATGAAAAATGAAAAGAAATGTGTGAGTTGATGTTCGGAGAAGGAAATGGTAAAGAAAAGCAATAAAGTGACAAGTATAAGTTTAAAAATACAAAGAAACCACTATAGAAACCAATAATAAAACAGAAGTTAATGAAAAAATTAGTTTAAAATAACAGAATAATCAGGTACTAATTTAGCCCGGGAGAAATGACATTTTTGTAAATTAGGCTACTAATGTAACATCGACAGAGCAAGAAATAGACACAGAATTGAGACTTAATGAAATGACAAAATCGTGCTAGAGCGAATTAGGAAAGTGTATAGTGAAAATTGAGTAATAAAAGTGAAGCGGTGGCCATATGTTGAGAATAAGGAAAAGTGAAGGAACAGGGAGCCAAAAATAGAAATCAAGGAGAATTAGAGAAAAGGTAGGAAATAATCGCACCCAAATGAAAACTGGGGAAATGCTCACTATACATAGTATAACCAAGGTGTTAGGCTGGTTATATTAAACAAAAATTGTAACAAGTGTAAGTGTTACTGAAATAAAATGTTGTTTAAGGGAGGCGTGTCCGTAAAATAAGGTCTCCAAGGCGCTGGAGCCGTGAGGAACGCTATTCCGCTAGATCCCGCAACACTGGCGTGTAGCTTACTTTCACCCCTTCTAATCCCCACCACAATGAACCCGTTTCAACCATTAGTCTTGGCTGGGAAGCCGTTTGCGATGGAGCTTCCTATCACTTCCACCGACAAGTGCGAGTTGCGTGAAGTGATCCGTTTTTTGAGTGCCAAGGGCACCAACCCCACTGAAATTCATTGTGAGTTACGCGAAATATATGGGCCACAGTGTATGGACGTCGAAAACTTGCAAAAGTGGTTCAGAGAGTTCAAAGACGGACGTATAGACGTCCATGACGAACAGCGTTTTGTTCGGTCTTCGGTTTCAGCCGAAACAATTGCAAAAGTGAAGCAAGAAATGTTTAACGATCGGCGTGTGACAGTTCGCAAGCTGTGCGAACTTATCCCCGAAGTCTGTAAGACTACGATTGACAAGATTTTGACCGAACATTTGCATTATCGCAAAGTGTGTGCGAGGTGGGTCCCCAAAATGCTCACCGAAGACCATAAACGGCAACGTGTTGAAGTGGCCCACCGATCCCTAGAGCGCTGTGCAGAACAGGGCGAGGAATTGTTGGATTCAATTGTCACTGGCGATGCAACCTGGGTGCACTACACAACACCAGAAACTAAAGAACGTTCTCGTCAGTGGCGGCATCCGAATTCGCCGAAGCCGCGAAAGTTCAAGCAGATATTTTCTGCCGGCAAAGTGATGACCATTGTGTTCTGGGACAGAAAAGGTGTACTGTTGTGTGAGTTTACGGCTACCGGCACAACAATAAACGCCGCTACCTACTGTGACACTTTAAAAAGATTGCGACGTACCATTCAAAATAGAAGGAGGGGAATGCTGATGAAAGAATTGATATTTCATCACGACAACGCTCGTCCCTATACTGCAAATGCATTGGCTGATCTCCTGGCCCAGTTCGGATGGGACATCCTCACCCACCCCCGCTACAGTCCAGATTTCACACCTAATGATAACCAACTGCTTCCTGAGCGGAAGTCACACCTGGGTGGAACACATTTCCAGAAAAATGCTCTGACAAGGGTATACAGAAACTGCCACAGCGCATGCAAAAGTGCATCGATCGCAATGGTGATTACGTTGAAAAATATCTATAAGTTCCGCCTTTCCGTCAATGTAACAGTCATTGATAATAAACACGTTTTCTATATTAAATAAAATTGGAGACCTTATTTTACGGACGCGCCTCGTGCATTCAGTCATGGCAAACAGAAAGGGGTAGGCAATTCAGCTGTGTTGATTTACTTCGAGAAAAGGAAAGTATGGATATAGTCTGAAACCGAAAAGTTCTTTTTAAAATCAAGGAAAGAGTAATATTAAATGATGTGAAATAGAATTTCTCCTTGTCCTTCGTTTCAAGTTCTCTATATTTTTATTTTTCTAGAAGTATTCCGATTGTTGCTTGTAGAAATATTTACCTACTTCCCTGTACCCTAGAAGGAAGACTATTCAGATAATCTTGTCAATATATAACTTTGTAAACAACCTTTGAACGCAATACTTTATCATTTATTAGATTAGTAAACTCCGGCGGTAATTATTTCTTCGGTTCACAAAATCTAAAAGGCCAACATCCTTCTGAAGCCGTGATTCATGGTCTAGAGCGTCACAGTTTCCTTTCAGAAAAGCTGGAAGTAAGTTTTTAGGGCGTGTTTTGATATCGATTTGTTCAATAGACTGGCTCATACATTTGTATCCACGTATAGCATTCAGTGATAACAGTCTTTCAGCATCGTCGATGTACAGTAGATGTGAAGAATATCAATGTCAGTGTATAGCGACCAACACAAACATCTGCTGTACCAATAACGAAATTGTAATTGATTGCTTCAAAAGCTTATGTAGACTAATAAGAGCTTCCGTGTATACATGTACACACATATACAGAATGTTCAGTGATTGTACATCTCACTAATATAAGCAAGTTGAGATCCGCAACGCATGGTCTGCGCCTAAACATTACGCAGTTGTGTTAAACCTAACAGGCAATAGATGCTGATAAGTTTTTATTCATACATGGTAGGTGAAATTATTGTATTAGAATGTCTTTTAAACTGCTACCCGAGTACAGAAATGTTGATTTTTAGGAGCTCCTTATTGGCGTTCTCAAGATTTAATACCTCAAAGATTTCTCAAATCTTGAACTAATCACCTGCCAGTGTGACACTGAACAGTGATTAATTCGTTACATTATGTAGCCTACTCCAGGGATGTTTTTGCAACTGTGCGGGTGGTCCAATGCATAACTGCGTAATATTATGTTCCAAATGTCTGTGGTTCGGTTCCTATCATGTAGTTAATTTTTTTCTTCGTTCTTAATACTAAATACTAACAGGAAGAAATGGTGTACTTTGTAACTAAGAACTGATTCTGACTGACCAGTGCAATAAGACTACTGCATTTTTTCTCAAGTCCCACCTGAAAAACCTTTTACCTCAGAAGAGGACTTAACTGCCGAATAATAGGAGCACGTGAAGCTTTTCGACACACGCAAGGAATTTTGGTCAGAGTACGACGACAACGTTCGTTCGCACCTGTCAACTCTGCAATGAAACCCTCCACGTTTTGCACGCTTCTGGCGCCAGCGTTGTGTGAGCACGGGTTCCTGGTCTCATTGGTCTGAAAGGGAACGAAATTGTGGATTCGGTGGCTAAGGTTGCAGCCATAACATCTAGTTTTACCCTCCCTTTGGTCACTGCGGAGGACTTTCGGCTTGTGCGTAAGGAGGCGCTCTCGTGCTGGCGCGATGAGTCGTCTGCGCTACGTGGCAACAAGCTGAGATCGGTGAAGGTCCCTCCGATTCCTTGGGCGACTCCTTGTCGTTTACCCCGTCGGGAGGAAATAACACTGGCTCGGTTGCGCACTGGGCACTGTTATTTTACTCATAATTTTTTTATCATACCGGACCCCAGCTCCAGTTTGCCCGCTGTGCGGTGCCGAACTGTCTGTGCGACGTCTTTTTAGACTGTTTTAGATAGCACGTCTCCGTAGCTCTCTCCAGCTGCCGGCCAGCTTGGCGGAGATCCTCGGGAATGACGAGACCGCGGAGGGCAAAGCTTTAGCATACATTTTAGGTATCGGTTTTAGAATTTAGGCCCAAGCTATTTGGGCAATTTAACCATTTTATCCTTTTTATGGTATTAAGTCACTTTTACTTTTTAGCTACACCGCTGTGCAGCGTTTTTTATCCTGCTTTTATTTCATTTACAGTATTTTAGTCTTTACGCCTTTTTATCACTTATTTTAACCCAGTTCGCTTTTTAAGGGCACTGATGACCTCGAAATTGATCGCCCTTAAATCCAATCATCATCATCGTAATCATCATCGTCGTCATCATCATCATCTTTGCAATGAAAACGCAGCTCACCATTCGAGCAGCTCCTATAAACTTTACGTAGAGTCGTATTTCCCTTACAATTTATGTGAGTTCTTTCACCCGTTAAACCACCTCGCATTTAGACATACAGCATGTGAAAGCATAAAGTCGAAATTAACTCTCGTTAGAAGTAATTTTAATTAATTGCACTGGCATGATGAAATTATGCCACAAATGTTTATATTTATACAAGAATTAAAAGCTTAGACAAAATATGGAAATAAAAAGGAACCAACATAAAAGGGACAAAATTAAGGAGATTCGAACTCGTCAACTTCGCCTCGAAAGCTAAAGTGCTAACCATTGTGCCAGTTGGAGTACAGCGACGTGTGTCGTGTGTTGTATACCCAAGTGTCATTAGTGTCGTACCGGAACTTCTCAAACTTATAGCTGTATCTACCATATTTGAACATGAGTATTTATCTCAAATTACTTGCTTAAGATTACTCCACTTGCTCTGAAAATATTTCGGTGTAGTTCATTAAAATATAATATGAATTTATCCACGTTTTCTGAGTTACGTTCAAAGACAGACCCGCACACCTAAATAAACACACTCTCTCTTTCTCGCTTACAAATGCACCTGTCCCAAAACTGGTTCTGTATATTTAGGGAACACATTACATGTATTTTAAATGAAATCCCTATATAAAGCTTTTAGGTGGAGTAAAAAAGTTTCTCTTCCTGCTAACTACGCAACAGCAAAATTGATAATAATTTCAAACTTATTACACACTAATGCGGAATACAGGATTATAAATACCCGCCATAAATGGATATCTGAATATTAAATAAAAATTTATTAACAGAATATTCCTATAATACGGAATATCAGTATCAGTATTATATATAAAATATACCATATGTATGATTTTTGTTTCAATTATATATTAGGTAAAAAGTGTATTTTTTCTGATATCATGAGGCAACTTCAGAAGAATAAGCGAACAACAGCTTATTTTCATTTGTGCCAGAAGGCAGTGTTTAGCAATAACAAAATTAGATTTATTTCATGTATTATGATTACGTAAATTGCGTCTTAAAATTCGCTATCTACAATTACGCAATAAATTGGTTGAAACACTACTAACATAAAGGAGTTTAAATTCTCTGAAAATTCTATAAGTTTCCTGAAAGTAGATCTACAGTGTCCATTACGGTTACAACGTTTGATAATGCTCTGCCTCTCTCTCTCTCTCTCTCTCTCTCTCTCTCTCTCTCTCTCTCTCTCTCTCTCTCTCTCTCTCTCTCTCTCTCTCTCTCTCTCTCTCTCTCTCTCTCTCTCTCTCTCTCTCTCTCTCTCTCTCTCTCTTTCTCTCTCTCTCTTTCTCTTTCTCTCTCGTCAATGTGTGTCCGCAAACAGCAGAACCTGAAAACAAACATTGGGATAACTACCATACTTGAAATTGTGTTTTTCTTATTTCGATGAAAGAGGATATTCTCATGTAAAATTCTAAGTTTATATGGAAAACGTTTGAATGCACTATTTTCCTAAGATATGGCCCGAATGGTGTGATACAAATTGCATACATATTGTGCTAGGGACGAGAGTCGAATTTCACCTTAAGTCGCTTTCTCATTAGAATAGTTAGCCCAATGCCAACCTACAGTCACCTTTTCGTTTTACAAATACATAGCGTAAATACGACCCATTAATGTTCTTTCATGACTATTGCTCACACAAACATGAACTGCTTCTAATTTTTCTAATGCACACACAACGTTCCCCTTTAAAGCGCTCTGCTTGTCGACTTTGACACAAACCTAATATTCACTGATGAACTGCTCCTGTGCACTGTACACACTGCCTGCAGACTCATTACTATGGAGGTGGAACACATTGATCTCCTGCAGATTGACTTATGACTCTGGTGTTTACTGCACTCAGGTCTTCCTTGAACTGATCTGTATGGCCTTATGCACTTTTATGCGGCTCGCACTTCGTGACTCAACTTGTGGTTGGCCTTGTGTTTTGCCCTTTTGGGTTCTCTCACGAGAAACAAAAAAGTTGGTGGAATGGTTTGAGTTACCCTTAATTTCTGCACGGCAGGCATTCCCTGTCAACGTGGCAATATTTCCAAGAGAAATAAAATGTGTAACTTAAGTTTTCTGCAAATACACAACCGGGAAGTCTGATCTGAAGATTTTTTTTAAACCCTATATAAAAGCTAATCGTTAAATGATAGGTAAGGATCTCTTTAACAGGCAGTGTTATCTGTCCAAGATAATCGGATATTTATGTTTTCTTTTTCATTGTTTATTATTTTAACGTTACTTCGATATATACTCGTTTCGTGGGATTTTGTAGAAATGACTATGTAAGACAAAATATAGCGTGCAATTCTTAAACTTTTGAGTTACCTCTGCAAAGGTTTATTCCATTTAAAATGAAGCAGGCGGTAAAACAGACTATCGTAAGAATATTTTATACACGCTAGATGTAATAAACGACTGGAGATACGGAAACTCATATGAATCTCGTATCTTCCTCTACCTCTACGTTGCAGTTTACCAAGACTGCGTACGTAGATAAAGTTATTTGAGGGAAGAAAGGTTCTTTGTAAGTAGGAGATAAGAGCTCTGCCCAGAGCAGAGATTAATTAAAGATGTTTATCCTATTTGTGGTCCCAAAAGTTAGGTGCAGACACAAGAATGTCCTTGAAAGAGCAAAAACGCTTCTCTGTGTACCCTATGGAGAATAGCCGCCAAGGTTCTTATAAAGGGATGTAAAGATAATTTTAATTAAATCTCTTACGTGTAGTAATTATTTTGATAATGTAATCTTGGTCCTTTTGAGTAGACTGAAGAAAGCTAGATATCTTGTACCTGTTTTCAGAGCTATACTTGGTAATATGAAGAGACCTGATTATGCTGCATTCTCATTACACATTTTGCAGTTACGCATACAAAGCATTCCAACAAATGTGTTGTCCACTGTATACTTCATGTTAATTGAGACAAACATAAGCAGAAATTACCTTATTGGAAATTTTCTCCTAGGTGAAAGGGAAATAGAAACCCCAAGCGTGATGGCTGAGGCTATTTCGCCCGTGGACCGCATTCGGGAGGCCCAGGTTTCATTCCCGTGGCCGACCTACCTGATCCATTGGCTTTTTCGGTGGTTTTCCGGGTCGCTAGGCGAATGTTGGTTAGGTTAATTATATCTCCCGAATTTCTCGTCCCTCCATTTCACTTCCATTGTCATTTCATATCATCCCTCATCTGGTAGTTTCTTTCAGGTTAGAAGTGTCGGCGGGAGTCTCGGCGCGTGCATGCCGTGATCATATGCTCTGAGTGCACCACTTCCTCCTCTGGTAGGTTGGTTGCCGGTCTCCGAACCGACTGTTGGGACCATCTGCTTCAGTCCCGCAGAACGAAGGAATGTCCTCGCCTGCCCGGGAGGTTTCCATCTACGTAAAATGTAGGAACCCTGCCCTCTGCACTGTAGTGGCTCCCTGGTACAGCCGCCCTCTGTCTCTTTTTTGTAATTTACATCCTCCAATGTTGTCATATCGGACGGTGAAAGAATTGGGTGAAATGACACTCAAATGAATCCAGGGTCCATGGAGCTTACAGTTACCCGACATTCGTATTCCGGATAAGGGAAACCCCGGAAAAACCTTATCCAGGTAACTCACCCTGACTGATATTCGAACTCGGGACCTCTTGAACGTGAGGCAGCCATGCTAGCATCTACGCTACCAAGATGGGCTCTCTGTCTCTTCTCGCCTCATCCTTCCTCCCGGGATGCCCCACTTGGGGGCATAAGGTACAATAGACCAAGACTAATCACAGTGCCAAAACTCTCCGAAAAAAGGGAAATAGATAAATACAGTAGAATTTAACTGATAGGGAAATATTTTACAAGCTGGTCGGTATGTAGTGCCTCCGAAATTTTATTTCCAAGAGATAAAAAAGGAATAACAATAGACTAATTTTTATTTACATGTTTAGATTTAATAGAACTTATATTCTTTAGTCATCATTCAATATTTGTTATCACCGTAATTTTCATTTCAGTCTCCGAAAACAATTAGCAGAATTCTGGAACACCAGATCAGGAAATTATGATGGGGCAGCAGGTCTATCATAAACATAGATGGCATCCAAGTAACCTTCTAAGGTTTGCATATAATATATTGTTGGTGGAAACTTCTGCAGAAGAACTATAACCCATGTTGGTGAAACTGGACAGCGTTAGCGCAGAGCCGGTATTAGCTATGATCTAATGACCGATGCCGTGGCGGAGCAAATCAGGGTGAACGGGAAGGACTAGGAGTATGTCAAAGTATATATCTACATAAGCCAAACAATATCCTTCTCAAATAAATCCACGAGGGAAATGAAAAGGCGCACCTACCAGGCGTGGAAGATATACTGGATTTTCAAGTTCATTATGGAAGATAGGTTCCGAAAGCAAAGTATAAAGAAAGAAATCACCGAAACCTTTGTACTATTATTGTTGTTATATGCAAATGGGTCCTTAAACAAAGCAGAGTACAATACAAAAAATGTGCCAGAGCAAATGAAGCGGAAGCTACTACGTGTGACAAGGAAGGACAGGATGACAACGAAGTACTCAGGGGAAAGACAGGCATGACCGACGTGGCTTTACGGGCGCAACAGCTGAAATGGAGAGTCATATCATCAGAATACACCACCTCAGATGGACGAACGAATGAAAATGTGGGACCCCAGAATAGAACGTAGAACGGCAGGGAGACTAAAGATTAGATGGACAAAATAAAAAAAATAAAAAAAAAAACTGCTCAACACATGCCCTAGCATCTTGAAGCTATACCAGGGCAAAGCTCTTCACAGATTTATATTCTTTATCCTCCTGTTTTATTTAATAGTTCCATTTATAATACTTATCTTTGCAGATATTCCCTAATCTAACTTTCCAAATAATCCTAACCTACTAACTAACTCTAACCTACTTGCTACTGGAAACCAGCAGCTTTAGAACTCATGAAAACTACCTACCCTATCTATATCATATATCCACTTTCTAATATTTACATTCACTATTGTCCTGTCACACTAGCTACCGGAAACCAGTAGCTTTACAATTCCTCAAACTAACTCACTACATAAGTCTACTACATAAGACTTTCTATCATTTATTTACTGTCATTTCCTATCCGACTATTGGTAGTAATATTCCTCTCGGTTAGACTTGTAGTGTTTCCACCATCATTCGGAGATAATTCGTCCATCAGTTCCGATTTCTTTCGTAAACATTATTCTATTCCAGATGTCTGCTAACTCCGCTCTTCTTCTGAGTCTACCGCTAATCTGCTTGTCGCTTCTGCTCCCATTCTGCGTATAGATGTCCAGTATTGGCATCTCCTGTTGATCCTTTGTAGTATTTCCTGGTCACATATATGTTGTTCCTGTTAATCTTCCATTTCATTTTCTCGCCTTATTCCATCCTCTGGTTCCCTTTGTATATTCCTTTTTGACCTCCTTGGTTCTACAGCTGCCTGTTCCTCTCTCCTTCTCCGCGGTTCTCCTCTTTCACGTCGTTCTATCTGTTGTTGTTTATATTCCTCCATGACTCGCGTAGAGATGATCTCGGCCATTTCTTCCAATGTTCTAAAGTCCACAGGATCTCTGACGATATTATATATATATTTCCCTTGTAGCATACTTCTATGGTGTTCTAACAAATCTTTATATTTTTTACATTCAAACAATGTGTGTTCTGGTGTATCCTGTATATTGCAGCTGTCACATATATCACTATCTGAGCTTCCAATTCTTTTGAAATAGGTCCGATATGGTCCATGGCCAGTTAGAAATTGTATACCTGCTCTTCTTGGCTGTATTTGTCTTAAGCGTAATCTTTCTCTTATATTTGGAAACAAATTGTACGTTCTTCTACCTTCCTCTATGTTGTTCCATTCTTGCTGCCATTCTTCTATAAGTCTCTGATTTATTTCCTTTTTGGTAGAGCACGGATATCCTAATATTTTCTCTACTTTGCTCAAGTCCCCTTTTTTAACCCAATAGTTGGCTCCGCGCTGTTTGATTATCAAGTCCAATGGCCATGTCCCCACTGCAATTAATAGTGCCATGGTAGATGTGGTCTTAACGGCTCCAATACATTTCAATAATCCTGTTCTCTGTATGGATCGTATCATCTTCACATTCTTTTTTATAATAACTCTATCAGCCCATACCCCAGCTCCATATGCTGTTATTCCCACAACAAAACTCATGTGGTATGAAGTTATAGCCTTTGGCGGTAATTTAAATGTTCTCGTTGCTAAAGTAGACAATTTCATCATTATTTTTATAGTTTTTTCTTTGGTTTTCTTTATGTGTTGCTCAAAGTTTCTCTTTTCATCCAGGTGTATTCCAAGATATTTAATTACTTTTTCCCTTTTTATATTTTCATTATCTATCTTAATAGTCGGGTCCCTAATTAACGCTCCTTTCATTAGTACATAGGCAGATTTGTTCGCTGATATTTTTAATTTGGCTTGATTACACCAGTTGTTAAATTTCTTAAAAGTTGAATTCGTTTTTCTCTCTAACTCCATCCTACTATTTGCCTCTGTAATAATCAGAATGTCATCTGCATATGCAACAATTTCGTTGATATCTTGTGATACAGCTAATTCTTCTAGTATTGGCTCCGTCATGATGTCCCAGAAGAGGGGCCCCAAAATGGATCCCTGTGGGCAACCTTTGGTAATTTCTCTTGTAATTTTTCCATCTCTGCCGGTGACATTTACCCGTCTATCTTTACAATAATCTCTGAGCACATTGTATAGAACTTTTGGGTATTGTTTCGCTTCCATGATTTTAAATAGATACGGCCACCATAAGTTGTCAAAGGCTCCAGCGATGTCAATGAATACTACTAATACATATTTATTTGTACTTCTTTTTATCGCTTCTAATGCCACATTTGTGGCCACCTCAGTGGATTTCCCCTTTCTGAAGCCAAATTGTTTCTGGGTCATGCCTATCATAATTCGATATTCCTTTATCCTTTTTAATATTAAGTTCTCTTGTACCTTTCCTATTGTGTTTAATAGACATATTAGTCTATATGTCTTTGGCTCTGTTGGATCCTTATTTGCTGATTTTTTTAGTATTACTCCCTCTGCTTCTTTCCAACAGTATGGAACTCGCCCCTGTACCAGGCATTCATTAAGTAGGCTACATAAGTATGGTGCTATAGATTCTTCCAAGTTTTGTAGAATTTCTGCATTTATATTGTCTGGTCCTGGTGCTTTTTTCTTCTTTAGTTCTCGGATTGCTAACTTTACTTCCGAAACGTCATATGGGTAGATTACTCCTTGATTAATATATACATTTTGAAAGTCACGTCGCATAGCTTGCTGTTCCTCATTCTCTTGTTCTTGTTCGTCACTAGGAAGTAATATCTGCAACAGGTGATTCATAGAGCTTGTCCACGATTCTGTATAAGTTCCATCAGGTTTCTTTATTGTTGAGATTACTTCCGGTGCTTTTATTTTCTCCATGACTATTTTATACGGAGTCCCCCATTCATTTTCATCCAAATTTTCCTCTATAAATCTTTTCCATGTTTCTTGTCTCGTTTCTTCCAGTTTGATCTTATATTGTTGTTTCACTTCTCTATATTCCTGAAGTCTAATCTGTTTTTCTTGCGCAGTCCGACTTAGCTGATAATATCTTCTTAATTTCCTTACTCTGCTCCTTAGTTTTTGCAGTTTGTCATTCCATACCTTATACTTTCCATCAGTATTTGTACATTTCTTTAATGCCTGCTCCATCGCCTGTTGTATGCTTTGTTAATTGCTTAGCTTTTTTATCTATATTTCCTCCAATTTGTATTTCATTGGGAATTTTAATTGAACCTCTCAGTTTTGCCCAATCAGCATTCTTTATCTGATATTTTCTTTTCTTCTGATGATTTTGATGTTCCCCTTCTGTCCATGTTACTATATCATAATATATTAAATTGTGGTCACTAGTTGTTAGTTGTTGCGCCAAGATTAGATGGACAGACAGCTTTAAAGGGATAGCAGGGACACAGCGGTCAATACAAGCTAAGAACAGAGCAACATGAAAAACACTGGAAGAAGTAGCTACCCAGGTGCGATAAATTAAAAATATGTATGATAGCTAAACATCTACAACAATTGTGTATGTGTTAAGTGTGTGAAGTAAACAGTGTCAGTGTTAAAGACATGAATTTACGCCGTTAATGGAGTGCAGCAAGTGCACAAAGCTCTTAGAAGTTGCAATCCTAATGATATTCTCAATTTCTATTCCCTGCGCAGCAGCAGGCCTTTGCCCTGAAAGGATTTCCAGGCTTTTCATTTCATATAATTTTGTCCTTAATATCTACTAAGTTTATTTTCCATTTGGGAAAATTATAACTCTTAGAAAAAATCACTCAAATAAAAAATATATTTTGGAAATGGTGTGTTTTAACCATACTTAACTCTATTATGTTTTAAGAGTTTTGTTGTTGTTGTTGTTGTTGTAATTTACGTCCTCCAACCTTAAGTCATATCGGACGATGAATGAAATGATGCTCAAATGAGCCCAGGGTCCATAGAGCTTAGGGGTACCCGACATTCGTCTTTAAGGATTAGGGAAACCCCCGGTAAACCCCTTCCGGGTAACTCACCCTGACCGAAATTCGAACTCGGGACCTCTTGAATGTGAGGCAGACTACGCTACCATCTACGCTACCAAGGTGGGCGAGTAAGATGTTGTTTACCTATCTCTTATGGTTTTCCAATTACTGAAACTCATCCAGAATGAGGAGGACTTAAGGGGATATTTCTCGAAAATTCAAAATATACATTTCATTTATTAAAGGCAAACTGAAAATACTAACAAATGTATTATCTTAATCAAAATCATCTGCATAATTTTTGATAAAACAGAAACTTTTGAAAAAGATTTATGAAAAGAATAGTCTGGGATGCGCAAGTGTTTTGAAAAGTATTATGTTGATTCCTTAGGAAAAACTAATTTTAAAATTAAATTTGATATTTAATCAATAATTATTTTTCATTTTGTCGCTGTTTGCAGACGCAAATCTTTCTATAACTTTTTCTTTTCAGGGCACTTATGCGTCTTTGATGTATACGCAAAATTGTTTCAGCACACACTTGGATAGACAAATTCTTACCCCTAAGACTTTCATAAGCAGAAGAAAAAAATATTTTTAAAAATTCAACAAATTATCATGCTCCGTGGTCATGGTTACACCATTACCTACTTTACATTACTTCTTTATTTTATTATAAAGACCAATCTCTTTGACTGTTCTTAACAAAACATGAAGTATAATAATAACTGCTACAAGATTCGTGTATTACAAAAGCGATAATGATGTTAAGTTTGTGTTAGGTAGAAGCAATTAGTGCAAGTCAGTACAGCTAGGGCAATTACACATCCTAGGTTTCGGTGGTCACCTGAAAATGTACACATATAAAAAGCTTTGAATGAATCACAACAGAATTACAAACTAGAAAATTCGATTTTGCTGTGTGAATTAGGAAGGAATTTTGTTGTGGTAGCCCTGAAGTATACGTTTATGTAGATAACATAGCCTGATATCTGTTATTTATTATCGGCAATCCATAGCACCTAATGACCTCACATGGACCATTGAGGTGTTCCGGCCCGTAGCGAACCACGTCGAGCTCTCCCTTGTGCTCAACCCCTCACAATTAAGGATCGGTGGCGTGCGGAGGTTAAGGAAAGGAAGATCGTAATCGGTTCGAGGTGACTTGTAGCTACCGCATGAGAACTCTCATCTCTACTTCAGGAGTGGGTGCGTCCTGACTGGTTGTGGGTTGAATGGTGACACCTCGAATCTGGTAGACAGAAGTTTATTGTTATCCTTAGGCTCCTACGCTCGCCACCGTAAAGTCGTCGTCGGTGTGGTTGCTGTGTTTGGCGTCACTGTCAGTGTTGTGATGTGAAGCGCGGAGGCAGTAGTACTGCGTAGTTGAATTGGATATATTTATCGTCTTCCCTATACATTACTTTTTGTGTTAACTCTCACTGGAGAGATTGTAAATATTGCACTTTGTCTCTGTGCATGGCGCGGGAGTATACTTCTTAGGCGGCGCCGAATACGCGTCCGTCTCACATAGAACTCGGGACAGAAGTGTTCTTACTAGCAAAACCTACTTTCCGCCATCACTTTGAATTACCCCCACTCTAGGTATTTCTCGGAGTTTGCAAAATCACATGAACAAATATAAATTTTCTATTAGCTCTTAACTATCCCTACTTGAGATCAGTGTTCAGAATTTCCAGTTTCGGACCTAACATCAGAGACGCTTTCTCTAACTCTCCGCGTACAAAAATTTATGCGAAGGCATGTGCTCTGCGCGTAGGTCAAAATCTTATAGCCTGTTGTCAGAAGCACCCATGAGAATTTAACAATATGTTGGTTGCCGACTGGAAGGTACCAAATTTTCCTGGAAGGAAAAACTAACAATAGAGTAAGGTTGTTTGTTTACAGGGATTGCAAAGGGAGTTTACTGACCTTCGTAGAGTGGCCTTTTCACTGTGGCGGTCTCCAGAGTATATGCTAGCATAATGGCATATGTCTATTCTGGTATACGTCATTTATTTATATTTATAAATATATCACTTATTTATATTTATCCGTTTGTGTCAATGTATTTCTGATATGAGGTTATATGTTGTCTCAGTGTTCCTAGGTGACAGGGGCTGCGTCATCATGCATAAGTAGCGGTTGCCCCTAAAGGATTTCCATTAATAATTCCAACGATTCCAAGCAATTTATGCTTTTCATTGAAGAGACAGAATTTAGAACATGAATTACACAATGCAGAGTTTCTCGTACACAGATTCTGAAACTGTTTAATTCTACGGTTCAAATAGCTCAATTATTAGACTCAATTAATCAGGAAACTTTACTACTATTACTACTATATTTTCTCCTAACCACCCAAGCATACTCTTTAATAACTAGATCCCATAGCTCTCTACTATAGCATCCGTCATCAAGTCCATCAAGTTCTGAGCTAATTTAGACGGCAAAAAAGGCAATACACCGGGAAACTCAATTATGAAGGTCTTGAAACCATATACTGCATATTTGAGTAACGATGCATCACCTTGTCTGATACACCTTAAGGACTTAATCCTCGTTTGATTGAATAGCCTTGCGTGTTTTGCTTCCTACCATGGGAGCTCATAATCCACATCTGCTCTTTTACACACTGATGACAAAACATTGCTTCGAGAGTTGAATAAATAATGAATTCGTCAATCACGCATTAGAGTGTGGATGGGTCTCAATAATAAAGCAGTTTTGGTGGTAGCTGTCCGATTAATTGATGGAGGTGTTAAGAGGAGTCCTCACGTCCCAAGAGACTGAACCGCTGTCCTTTCCACGCGCTAATTAAAGCTCTGCTTCTGCTCAGAGGGATCCAACACCGACCGGCAGTAAGTTAATAAACCCCTACTCCAAAACTCTTTTTGTGCACTTCATCTACACGTACTCTAACAAACCAGGTCTGAGAATTAATGATGACTTATAATCAACTCTTGGAAAGGCTCTTGAAAACAGAGGGTTTATTACCTGAAATTCTGCGCCTCTCTCCTAAATTCACCTTAGCAAACTTTGCTGTAGAAATCAATTACAGTATGACATAACAACTGCTTGGTAGTAAACTCAATAAATTATTAAGGCATCTACGTTGAAACCACTGCAAATCCTTCCAACGTTGAACGTACTTAGTTTTGAAGTTAGTTTATAACAAAACTCTTAATTATGTATTTATTGGTTTTAACTTCGCGAGGTATAGTTGGGAGCAGGGAGTTAAGTTAAACTCTCTCGCATTCGTGTTTCTCTTTTTCTTGATCGATACGCAAATCTTAGTGGCTCCTCATCTAACACGATTTACTTTACATTCTCACGTTTGCTGAAACGAAGCAGTAATTTACAAGCCATTAGAGTTTTGTTGTTGTAATTTGCATACTTCCTCCAACGTTAAGGCGTGTGGGACAATGAGTGGAATGGATGAAATGATGCTCAAATGAGCCCAGGAATCATAGAGCTTAGAGTTACCCGACATTCGTCTTTCAGGATAAGGGAAAACCTCGGAAAAAACCTTATCCAGGTAACTCACCCCTCTCTCTCTCTCTCTCTCTCTCTCTCTCTCTCTCTCTCTCTCTCTCCTCTCTCTCTCTCTCTCTCTCTCTCTCTCTCTCTCTCTATCTCTCTCTCTCTCTCTCTCTCTCTCTCTCTCTCTCTCTCTCTCTCTCTCTCTCTCAGCAACCTCAGCAGCACCAGTTTTCGAGTCTGGGTTCCTCACGATTCTGTGTGCTCCTTCTTCTAAGTGGGTGGCATTAATCACAAATAGTTCTATTAAATCATAGTGTGCGAGGAATTTGTCTTCGTTGCATAAGCTCTATGACCTGCAAGCATTCACATAAATTTGTACTACTAACCACTAGCTTATTTTTTAGCCATGAAACATGAGACTGCAAAGGAGAAAATTCACAATAATGGGGATCAGTGTTAATATGCATTATTATAATCCTGCTACTCGGATAAAAATCCTATAAGATGACGCACTGATTACTCCACGTGGACATTACTCTATCTGTCATTTGTGATTCCTGCCCATTCCATTGGCTGAATTGGTGCTTAGCACACTTCCGAGAAGCCCGCCAGTACCGCTCTCACTTTTCCGCGGATAATCGCCATCATCATTCATTGTATTGAGACATATTCAGACCAATAACGAGGCCACGTTTTACCTGACCCAATGACATGCTATCTGTTGAGTACCTCTACACAGGTACCAATAATGATTTTGTTTGGCATTTAATAAAAGCATAAGCTAAACACTACAACTTTGATGACAGTTTACAATTTGTTGTGACCTTCAAGAATGCGTGCCGAAACAAAGATCAATAATTATATTTTATTCCAATAAATACTTATTGTGATGCAGTGCCTCTGGAGCAAGAATATCGGAAACTTGGTGATGACCGTTCCAGCGATAAACAGATAAACAGGTGCTTGCCCAGAATAAAGACCGCAAGCGCTTTTGTCAGATGACTAGAATCTACCGGAAACTACCTCCTCTTTAACGTTCTGTAACTCTGTAGAAATTTCTAAGTGATTGTGTTCTACTTTCAAGCGAGGAATCGGTCACGAAGAAGTGTAAGTCGGGACATACAGCTACGATTGTGCTTTATTATTGAAGTAGCTGAAGGGGACACTTCGAGCTACCGCGACTTCACAGAGATATATTGCAATCTACTATTCTTCAGTGGAATGAATGAACTATAGGAGACATGGGCCTGCAGAGGCCGACACCAAAGGAACATAGAGATGCACAGGACTCCCTAATATATATTTGGAGAAATTGTCACCTGGCCACCATCATATGTGTCAGTACCATCCAAGGAGAGAGTGACGAGCTGGTTGTAATGAGCAACTTTTATGGCGGCCTGTGTCCGCCTCGGTAGCGTAGTGCTAGCATGTCCGCCTCACGTTCAAGAGGCCCCGAGTTCGAGTTTCAGTCAGGGTGAGTTATCTGGATAAGGTTTTTCCGGAGTTTTCCCTTATCCTTCAAGGCGAATGTTGGGTAACTCTAAGCTCCATGGACCTTGGACTCATTTGAACATCTTTTCACCAAATTCATTCACCGTCCGATATGACTTAACGTTGGAGGACGTAAATTTACAGAGCACATCCATCTGACCGCATTCATATGTACTACCGCGTTGACAACCAAACCCGAAATATGAAAAGGGACTGAGAAAGTAAAGAAGCAGGGAACCAAACCCCGCATTACACTAGCACTAAACACAAGTTGAGTGATCAGACAACAGAGATTGAACCTGTGGTCTTCCAAATCATAGTCACACACATTACAGCGGTGCCACTTCGCTCACTGGACAAAAGATTGCATATATACTTTAGGTATCAGCAATAATTTAGACTGCTCGTGACCCTCAAGAACACATCCTTGGTCTTTGCATTGTCAGATAAGATAAGCGGAGTGGAAAGGACTGTAATTTTAACCCTCATTATTTTAAAAATGGAATAGTTAAGCTACTTGGAAAAGAGGACATAACTGTGTAAGTTTGGCACGCCACAACTCTCCGGTTAATGACATTACATGGTTAGGAAAGAATTCAGCCAGGAATGTATAAATAATGTATCGGTAAAAGGAACGCGAACTTCCAACTTTCCTAATGGAATTCACGTGCCGTCAGAGTGTCCCGCGAAAACCTTCAGAGCATAAAAAATGCATGGCACTCTGGTATTGGTATTAGACTCAATAGTATCTCGTGCCATGGTGCAAAACTTCATAGCGACACAAAAAATAAACAACAGCGCCATCATGCTACTCAGTTTAAGAGCATATGTTCATCCCTTCTTTTTCCTGGTATCTATGTGGATTGAATCTGACAGGAGATTTTAGAGAGAGTAGAGAATTTACTGTAGCGTGGCAAGTTTCCAGCCCCCACTCCACTAAAAAAATAAATATAACGTAACACGCAAAATCCGTTTACAGGATTTTATTCGTTCACGCTTGTTGTGATAAACGTGTAGCAGACTTAGTAACACTTTTATAACTCAGTTAGCGAAGCAGTTACGCGCTGCGCGAATTAGTAGCTGGGATGCGAGGTGACACGAGCAAAGTGAGGTGTAACGGAAACGATGTTTTGTTTTGACTGTCCCTTCATCTGTTTTACAATAGTTCACCGCTTTTACAATATGCGTCACTGGTCTACATCGCTTGCATGTTGAACTAAGGTCCTTTCAAATTCAAATGTATTCTAAAGGATTAAGGTGTATAAATAATAATAATAATAATAATAATAATAATAATAATAATATAATAATAATAATAATAATAATAATAATAATAATAATAATAATAATAATAATAATAATAATAATAATAATAATAATAATAATAATAATAATAATAATAATAATAATAATAATAATAATAATAATAATAATAATAATAATAATAATAATAATAATAATAATAATAATAATAATAATAATAATAATAATAATAATAATAATAATAATAATAATAATAATAATAATAATAATAATAATAATAATAATAATAATAATAATAATAATAATAATAATAATAATAATAATAATAATAATAATAATAATAATAATAATAATAATAATAATAATAAAATAATAATAATAATAATAATAATAATAATAATAATAATAATAATAATAATAATAATAATAATAATAATAATAATAATAATAATAATAATAATAATAATAATATAATAATAATAATAATAATAATAATAATAATAATAATAATAATAATAATAATAATAATAATAATAATAATAATAATAATAATAATAATAATAATAATAATAATAATAATAATAATAATAATAATAATAATAATAATAATAATAATAATAATAATAATAATAATAATAATAATAATAATAATAATAATAATAATAATAATAATAATAATAATAATAATAATAATAATAATAATAATAATAATAATAATAATAATAATAATAATAATAATAATAATATAATAATAATAATAATAATATAATAATAATAATAATAATAATAATAATAATAATAATAATAATAATAATAATAATAATAATAATAATAATAATAATAATAATAATAATAATAATAACAATAATAATAATAACAATAATAATAATAACAATAATAATAATAACAATAATAATAATAACAATAATAATAATAACAATAATAATAATAACAATAATAATAATAATAATAATAATAATAATAATAATAATAATAATAATAATAATAATAATAATAATAATAATAATAATAATAATAATAATAATAATAATAATAATAATAATAATAATAATAATAATAATAATAATAATAATAATAATAATAATAATAATAATAATAATAATAATAATAATAATAATAATAATAATAATAATAATAATAATAATAATAAAAATAATAATAATAATAATAATAATAATAATAATAATAATAATAATAATAATAATAATAATAATAATAATAATAATAATAATAATAATAATAATAATAATAATAATAATAATAATAATAATAATAATAATAATAATAATAATAATAATAATAATAATAATAATAATAATAATAACAATAATAATAACAATAATAATAATAACAATAATAATAACAATAATAATAACAATAATAATAATAACAATAACAATAACAATAATAATAACAATAATAATAATAACAATAACAATAACAATAATAACAACAATAATAATAATAACAATAACAATAACAACAACAATAACAATAACAACAACAATAACAATAACAATAACAATAATAATAATAATAATAATAATAATAATAATAATAATAATAATAATAATAATAATAATAATAATAATAATAATAATAATAATAATAATAATAATAATAATAATAATAATAATAATAATAATAATAATAATAATAATAATAATAATAATAATAATAATAATAATAATAATAATAATAATAATAATAATAATAATAATAATAATAATAATAATAATAATAATAATAATAATAATAATAATAATAATAATAATAATAATAATAATAATAATAATAATAATAATAATAATAATAATAATAATAATAATAATAATAATAATAATAATAATAATAATAATAATAATAATAATAATAATAATAATAATAATAATAATAATAATAATAATAATAATAATAATAATAATAATAATAATAATAATAATAATAATAATAATAATAATAATAATAATAATAATAATAATAATAATAATAATAATAATAATAATAATAATAATAATAATAATAATAATAAATAATAATAATAATAATAATAATAATAATAATAATAATAATAATAATAATAATAATAATAATAATAATAATAATAATAATAATAATAATAATAATAATAATAATAATAATAATAATAATAATAATAATAATAATATAATAATAATAATAATAATAATAATAATAATAATAATAATAATAATAATAATAATAATAATAATAATAATAATAATTGAAGTAGTTATTGCCAGTAGACTTGTACATTACAAGATTTTGACAGATTTAAATAATACGGTCTGTCACCTAAAACGGTCACAGCCAATATTTCGAAATGGAAAGTGCTGTTAGTGTGCGGCTTTTACAGCATTGCTGGGTAGTTAGGGGCCCTTAGTTTTAGCCTGTAAATAGATTTTAATAAGATTTAGAATGTGTATTTTAGGAGATATTCACTTATTTAAATGAAACAAGGCCTAATTACATCAGAAACACGGTAAATTACAATGTTGATGGTGTTTTCCGCATGATTGTAGTGCAGAAGTTACGAGATAACCTATTTTGAAACTTTTCTACACCGAATTTTGTACTACCTGTGGTAGTACTAAGTGAAAAAAAGGGAATTCCCCTGCCTCTGTTAATCGTGACAAGTAAAGAAAAATTTGACATCCAAAGCTGTGTTCAAAATGAACACCTGCAGCTTCAATACAAGCTTCCAGTCTCCTGTGGTAAGACTGCTGCACACGTTCTGGCATTTCGACATATCTACTTCAGGTTACCGAGCGGATAGGGTCAGGTGGTTTGGTCTATGGTTCGATATGCGAGGCCCGGTTCGATTTCCGTGGCCGCCTGGTTCTTTTTCGGGGGCTTTCCCGGGTCGTCAGGTACTGCTGCGTAGGTCAATTCCATCACCCAATTTTCTGTCCCTCCACTTCATCTCTATTATCAAGCCACATCGCTCTCATCTGGTGGTCTCTTTCAGGATAAAATTGCTGGTGGGAGTATCGGCGGTTCATGGCAGGAAGATATTTGAGTGAACCATTTCCTCCTCCGGTAGGTCGGTTGCTGGGCTCCGAACCGGCTTCCGAATCACAGTATATCCATGAGGAATGTACGTTGTCTTGTCCTTGACTACCGGGAAGATTCCATCTGAGTATATAAAATGCAGGGATCCTGTCCTCTGCACTAGTGTTGCTCCTTGGGACGGCTGCCTTCTTTCCCTTCTCGCCTCATCCTTTCTCCCGGAGATGCTCCACTTGGGGACATAAGCACAATAGATCAAGACTAGTCGCAGTGCCGAATTCCTTACGTAGTAATTCTCATCCTACCTCAGGTTAATAGAGATGAACTTTGGTAAAAAATCTTTTATTACAATTCTCAAGGTGGCTACACATGCTTCACACAAAACACCCCTTTCCGGTTGCGCATTCAGAAAAATTAACAAATAAAATTTTAAATCATGTGTTTGAAATTGATTAAACATATGTATAAAAATAATAAGATTAATTTTAAATAAAAGTAAATCATACCCAAGAAAGGTAACCCATATTAATATACCTAAGTATCAAATTCATACATACTAATTTAAAAAGCAATTAAGCAGAGTAATGGGTTTTCAAATACAGCTTGGAAATGCACAGCATGTTTGTTCTACTACGCTGAAGTTTCTGACTGTTCCATTTAAGAAAACCTAGAAGCGACTTCTGGCAATTCCAGAGACTTCCGTTTCCTGAAGCACCTTATCGTGAGCCTGGAATATATAAGGGAGCGCTAAAGTCTGCCACAACTGTCAGTGAATTAGAGAGCAGTTAATAAGAAGTTCGGTCAGTGTGTGTATCATCTCATATCAGACTCAGTCAGCGAGCAGTGAGGATCAGTCGAGCGAATCCTTTCTCGGCGTGGAGAAAACTACGTGCAATGCGAGTTGGGTATGTGCAACAAAAGCACAAGAAATACAAGTACTGCGGAAATATAACTATTCTCAGTGCAATGATAAAGTTACTATAAATTGCCACAGTGCTAGCAGTTTTTGTTAGAAATTAAAAATTTAGAACTGATTGTTTTAATTTCGTGATTTTAGCAGAACTTATATCTAAGATATCCTAAAGTTCTCCCTTTAAATATTCAAAATTCAATAAATGTTACACAGCTTGTGAATAACAATTTTTAGAAGGTCGACCAATTGTTTGATTATCACTGTAGATGAAAGTTTAAACTCATCCACTTTCCCTTAGATAGTTCTTCAATAATACAAGGATACCACATTTTCAAATAATAATGCACACAACGGTGTTATCAATAGTAAAAAAATGCGACTGAAAATGTGAATACGTTTGCTCCTATTTATTAGATTTTATTTTGATATTTCTTAAATATAAAAGAGTGAGTAGCCGTGAAAAACAACCATTCCAGTTAATTGTAACATCTATCGTTTGACCGATGTTTTGATTCCCTTTTAACAAGTCAAGTAATAATTTCGTTATAAGATTCTTTCAAAATTCTCAGTGTGCATACAATAATCATCTGCATTTTTTCAACGAGATTGTCACAAACTTCTCAATGATTTCTTTTATGCCTCCGCTGTTCACATTCAACTATTCAGAGTAAGAAACACTTTGAGTCAGTGATTAAACCAAGAGGTAGTTTAGGTGTAATGTGACACGCTCGTGGGATCAATCTTTGCGGACAGTCTTCTACCTCCATAAGTTTATATGGACGCTATGTAAATTCAGGAACGTTCGTCTCATTTCTGAAATTTCTCCTTTGTTCGTTTCCCCTTACTTATCATTTATGTTACCCCTCATTTACTTCGTTCTTTCAGAGTTGCAACAGCCCGCCTAGGTAGCGTAGAACGTCTGCCTCACGTTCAAGAGGTCCCGAGTTCGAATCTCGTCAGGGTGAGTTACCTGGATAAGGTTTTTCCGAGGTTTTCCCTTAACCTGAAAGACAAATTTTGGTTAACTGTAAGCTCCATGGACCCCGGACGCATTGAGCATCATTTCACCCATTTCATTCATCGTCCGATATGACTAAATGTTGGAGGACGTAAATTAAAAAAAAAAAGTTGCAACACCTTATCAAATATTTTATCTGTAGAATCAATGATCTCAACAATGCCGTAGTTTTTCGACAGGTATCTAGGCGCTGCACGGCAGGGAAATATGATGCTCTCGGTTAAAATACCTGCCTTGATGGAGCGGTCTCCGGGTTTCGAGTTCCACAACAGAAACTGCAGATGAGGTGCCGGATTTACTTGCTGACGCCAGGAAACTTCACGTCATACCTTCTTGTTCTGTAGTGATTACAGAATCCAGCACCGTTTGTATGCTGTCACCTTCTCCCTCCCTCCCGTGTGTATGTGTATGTGTGTGTGTGTGTGTGTGTGTGTGTGTGTGTGTGTAGTGTTTAACCCCCACTTTTACTGCATACGGCACCGCAGGCGGTGACACTGATGATACATGAGATGAAGATGGAGCACCGGTGGAATGAGATGGCGGGGGAAACCGGAGGTCCCGGAGAAAACCCGCCCCAGCGCTGTGTTGTCCACCACAAATCTCACTTTGCGCTCGCCTGGAATCGAACCCGGGCCGCCTTGGTGAGAGCCAAGCGGTCTAACCACTGCGCCATGGCGCGGCCTTCCTCCTTCCCGGATGCCTTTTGTGGGGCACATGTTCAAAAGAGCACATAAGCCGTGGTACCGAACTCCCTTTCTACTATACTTATTTTATGATTTAAAAATCCATATTAGAAACTAATAAATGTCCACGTTCATTGAGAAGAATCAGTCTTGCTAATGGTGTAAAATGATTTTTATACTGTTATTACAGGTTATAAATGCTACTCTTACCTGAAACATAAGATCCAATTAAGCATAGTATGGAAATCGTGACCTTTGTAGTTCACAGAGTGAAGAAGTTTAAACCTTTGTTTCCAAAATTCACGTGATATGATAGATTGTAAAGTCGGTCTTACCTACGGTACATTTTAATGAACGCGACTGTACGAGTGTGTAACATTAACTGCAGAATTTAAACGATCTCGTGAAGTATGTTAGAGCGAGGGTAGCTAACAGAACAAGTGAAATCTACCACAGCGCTTCGACGGAGAACCGAACAGCACTTTGTTTTCATGGGTCGATATCATTTGCATACTAAAGAGGAGGATTGCCAGTTAGGAATTGCTCCACTAGTTGCATCATTGAATTGAAACATGTAGTTTGAGTTCTAACTTGGATTAGTTCGACGTAACCTAAATTAACCTGATCTAACTTAAACCAATCTAATTGTTTTCATCTAGCTAACATACAGCATCCTTTCAACATTTTCAAGGTAATCAAGTAACCTGATGACTCATCATTCTTTTATTTCAGCTTGAACTCTTGCATTCCTATTATTCAGGATCTCTTATTTGTCGAAAAGTTAACTCCTGCACGACGACGTATTCTCTACCTCCATCATACGAGATTTCTTGAATAGAGCTAAGTAGGAGAGTTGCATGTAGTCAGAATGCCACTTCCCTTTTCTTGTTTTGCATCCACCTTACGTACATCACTTCCTAGACCAGAAGTGCCAGTTCTCCACTGAGTAGCTCCTCAACTGACCTTATAATGAAGTCTTCTTTTACAGGCAGTAACAGCACAAAGCGATAAGAAAGTTTCTATTTACCGATGAATAAATCCACCTTCTTTCTAAATATATTCTAGATGTAAGGCGTTAAATCATTTAGTTACACCACTTATTTCCTTTAGCAATAAAAATATGTAGCAAAATACGGTTGGGGTTTGTTAAGAGTTATGGGCGAACACTGCTGTGGATAGGGCTTGTTAGCTGGCGTATGATCACAGAGCAACAACTTGTTCTGGGACCAGTATTTTTTATTTGAGTAGAAAGCCTTTTTAAGTATCACAGTAAGTTGCAGCATTAGCAGTTTGAACACAGAAATAAATTCACAAAGCAGAACTTTGAATTTGTGGAACTGCTGCTACACGTTGTCATTTTTCTAAGGTGAACCACTTCGACAGCTTCATCGCTTTATTTTCGTACACACTTCAAGTTTTATGTTATACCTGACGTTTGTTTTCTGTTAAAACATCAGTGATTAATATGTGTATGTACGTGGTTACTTTTATGCATAAAAGGGTTCCGATAAGAATAACATGCAGAACTTAGGATCGTTTATCAGTACTGGTGCGTATGTTGGTCACTGGACCATTCACTTAACTTTATAGTCTGTAATATTATCTGTATAATAACGAGACGGAGCAGTCATGATCTAAGTGTAAATCAAATGTTAAGGAGTGGTCGCTATGAGAAAATTTTGAAATTTTGTTATCTCTGCACGAGAAGGAATACAGAAAGGAAAAAGTAAGAAGAATTAGTTAAATTAAGTTAAAAAGTGAAACAATAACCACTGTAGATTTCAGAATGTTACGCTTTTATGCTCACAAAATTTAAATTAGTAAAACAAATATATCGTGATGTGTTAAAATCCACAAAAATAATGCAGAGTCCACAGATGCATAGTGTGCTTTGAAGAAATCTACATCAATTATGCAGTGAGATTTTGATAATCTCTTTTAATGTACCAGTTCTGCATGAGATATTCCGAATTATGAGGATTTCAGAGGCTAATCGTAGAAAAAGAAGATATTTATTTCAATTTAGCAAGTAAATATGTATAACACATAGCTTTTCTATCAGCATTTTTAGGGAAGCTTTTTAATAAAAACAAGCTTTAAAAAGATACTCCATACAGTCGCGAACCCATTGTTGGGAGGAGGTGCGGCCGAAGCGATCATAGAAAAAGATAGGGCAGCACGGAGTTAAAAACTTTGCCGAAACAGATAAAGGTAGCGCGGAGAAAAAGTGCTTGCCGAAACAGAAAAAGAAACAGATGGCTGACTGGAAAGTTTGATTTCTTGTTTGTTACACAACATTCCAGAAATGTCTAGTAATATGAGTAGAGGTATAAAAGGGAAGCCGAGTTTAGTTATGAGAGAGTAGAAATGGAACTTGTTAATCGCGTGCGTACAGCTGTGTTTTGAAATTGAACTCTTTTGTTTGTGGTAGACGACCTTGCTGATTGTAATTTTGTATGTTACGTAATTCTGCTACTGTAAGGGTTGACCAAAGTGTGTTTCTACGAAAATAAAGAGCATTTTGTAATTTCTGCAAACGGGACTTTTAATTTCACGAACCCGCAAAGTCACAATTGGTGTAAGGAAGTGTAACATACGACAATGGAAGCGGCATTGGCAAAAATTCTGGAAGAGCTGAAAGAAATGATAACTGCGAACGACAAACTCACCGCCAAAATGGAAGTAGTGAAGGCCGATTTAACAACGAAGACGGAAACGGCAAATAACAACCTGGCCGCCGAGATGAAAGAAATGAAGACAGCGAACGACACTCTCGCTGAGACGTTAACCATGGAAATGAGAGCAGCAAACGATAGCCTGCCAACCGAAATAAAAGCGGCGAACGAGGCCCTCGCCGCAAAATTTGAAGAGCAGTTGACCGGCGTGAGGGATGACGTCGCGGAGCTGGGCAAGGGGATGAGCCAAGTGGACGAGCGTCTTAACGATTTAGAGGGAAAGACCGACAATAACACCAAATCCCTGAACGCTATGGTGGAAGACATCGAAGACGTGGTGAGCCGCGTTAACAACCTAGAGGGAAAGCCAACACCAACACTAAGTCCCTGAATGCCATGGTGCAGAACATGGTCGGCAGAAGGATGAAGGATTTAAAGGCCGAAGCGCCGTGACGCTACACAACATCTATGCGCATCAAGCCACCAAAGTACCGTCACGTCAAAGTTCCAGACGGACCATGTGCTCAACCGCATCTACACCGGAGATGCCAGGCCTATTCGGCAACCACCTAGAAGCGTAACGCTGTCAAAACAAGCGACGGTACGGGACATAGCTGGACCATTGCCATTGCCCGACCAAGGCAATAAAAACCTTATTGTGACCGTGGACTACTTCACCAAGTGGCCGGAGGTGTATGCCATTCCGAACCAGGAGTCGAAGACAATCACAGACTACCTCATGGAGCAAATGTTCTGCCGCTTTGGGGTGCCGTTAGAGCTCCACAGCGATCAGGGTACCAATTCTGTGTCTAACCTAATAAAGGAGGCACTGGAAAGACTTGTTATGAACAAGAATAGCACAACACCCCTACATCCGCAGTCGGACGGCATGGTGGAGAGGTACATCAAAACCTTAGATGAACACTTGAGGAAGGTCGTGGCCAGCCATCAGCGAGACTAGGACTTCAAGGTACCAATGTTCTTGCTGGCTAACCCCTCGTCCACACACGATACCACTGGGATGACGCCAGCAAGCTTAATGTTCGGCCGAGTGTTATGCACCCCTTGTGACCTGGCTTTTGGGAGCCCCCAGAAGCAAAACAGCCAGCAACGGAGTATGTGGAGAGCCTTGTGGACGATCTCCACGGCATGCATGAGATGGTAGGTCAGAAAATCCAGATGGCGAGTGACCGCGTGAAGACCTGATATGACAGGGAAGCCAACAGCAAAGGGTGCCAGCAGGGTGACCTAGTCTGGTTGCACCGCCCTACCCGGACCAAGGGACGCTGCCCGAAACTTCAACAGCCGTGGCAAGGGCCGTACCGGGTGTTAAAGAGGATTAACGACGTAGACTACCGCATCCAGAAGGTGCCCCGAGGAAAGATGTTGGTGGTAGACCTGGATCGTTTGGCACGCTACGATGGTGCTGTTCGGGATGACCATCCTTGGGGAGGGAGCAGTGTCGCGAACCCATTGTTGCGAGAAGGTGCGGCGGACGCGCACAGAGACAGATTAGTGCAACGCTGAGGTAAAAGCCTTGCCGAAACAGATAAAGATAGCGCAGAGATAAAAAGCTTGCAGACACAGGTAAAGAGACGGATAGCTGACTGGAAAGTTCGATTTCTTGTTTGTTACAGAACATTCCAGAAATGTCTAGATATATGAGTAGAGCTATAAAAAGGAAGCCCCGGTTTTTTGTGACACAGTCGAAATGGAACTTGATAATCGTGTGCGTACAGCTGTGTTTTGAAAGTGAATTATTTTTCAAATTGTAATTGTGTATGTTACGTAATTCTGCTACTGTAAGGGTTGACCAAATTGTGTTTCTTTCGAAAACAAAGAGCATTTTGGAATTTCTGCAAACGGAACTTTTAATTTCACGAATCCACAAAGTCACAATATAAACGTACTACTGCCTAAGGACTTTCCTGAAATTTTTCATCCTTGCAAGATGTTTAATTAAAATCCCTATATGATTTTAATCCAATTTTCGCTGTTTAGTTACGCTGTTCATAGGTTGGTTTCAGCGTTCCGTAAAGCATATATTAGATGTGGAATACTTAGGTGACTTGCGTTATCTATATTTGTTTAAAAAATGAATATTATGAAAAGAGAAATTTCAACACTGAAGTGATAAATAAACGAGGAATAGGGAAGTATATGAAAGAAACAATAGGTATTCCAATGACACTAAGCATTATGTTTCGCATGTAATGAGAAACTCAGGAATGGAAAGAAGCCCCTGGAAGATGGAAGATTAAAGAAATATCGGAGTTTCTGGACTGAAGTAAGCCCTGAAGAAAAAAAAAAATCTTTGAACTGCACATAAATTCAGTACTAGCCTAAATACTTACTAAGCATGGATTTCCTTTCATAATATCTCTTTAATATTAGTGAAGAGTTGCTATTTTTGATAAGAAATAGTTTAAAATGTTACAATTAAGGAGATTATTAAAATTAGTAGAGATATTAAACCGCAATTTGAATTATTTTATACTGTTATCCCTTCCAGTTCTTGCTGGAGCTATTACTATAGGTACTTTTAACTGATCGAAATCTTAATACATCTGTATTGAGAAAGTAACTTAGAAGCTCTTTAATTTGTGCGGGTATGTTTACGGTATACGTCACCTATATAATCTCCGCACTTCGTCTGTGCCCCTTCATTTGTTTCACCCGCTTATGATTTGCGTGCGTGTAAATTATTGCAGGCAAGGAGCAAGCTTTCATGTAGTACATATGGAAAGGCCAGTTTATACCTGTACACAGCAAAATGCGCCTGGTGTACGTCGGCTGTTAATTAAGATCAGTGACATAACTGAGCAGGCTTCTCTTACGAGCCGAGAAGGATTGAAGCTAATTCCCCAAGCAATCAACCTGTAAAGGGAAAGTTCTTAGACGGTTGAGCAGAGATGAACTGTAACCATGTCGAAGTGGATAAAATGGGTTTCGCTCTGTTTAATCTCTCTCAGTTATCTGTCTCTTCTACAGGTAATCCCTGCTGGACGCAATCCATGATATTGTGAATTGGTTTTGTAATTAAATTATATCAGCTCCTGAGTGCATGCGTTTAATGAGATTTCAAGATAATCACACACTATTGGTAACATCAACAAACTGTAGTTAAGGAGTGATTGGATGACAGAAATGTATTGACTTTCTAAAGCATCAGCCGGTTTATTGGCATATAAAATCCCATTAGACTATATTTCTGCTCACTTTCTTTCTATTTCCTAATTTTATTTGTTACCTCTGTCATAAATTCTGTCTTAATCACTTACCAGTTTCACTTATCCCTATACAATTGCCAATACATAATCTGTATGACTGCAGGTTCAAGGCTATAGGTTCTACATTTTGTTCAAGACTCCCCCCCCCCTTCCCTCTCCATACTTTTGTTTCTGCCTACTCTATCCAATGTAGATTTATAGTCAACAGAAATTACAATAAACCTCAGACTTCTGTTTCTAAGAAGAGAAATTATTAAGACACAAAGTGTAAAATTGGAAGAAAATAGAAGTATTAAAAGGTACTATTCATTATATAAATCATTTGTGCCTAGCACATTATATGTTACTATTTCACGTTCCAAGAGTATATAAAATACTCGTGCTTCGTAACGTAAAAGCTTATTGAGAGTTAGTGAATGACTCTTCATTTTAATGCTTGTTATCATTTGATCTCTCTGCCCTTAATTCAGATAAAGTTAAACAGTCATCTAAAGGTGCTTTACATTATTTACTTTCTCGGTCAGATTGATACGTACACAACCAGAAATGACTAGTCGTACCTGATTTATCCAAACCTAATTATGGTCCCATTGCCTTGCTTTATCAATGTTCAACAAAGGTCCGAAGCTTGTCAAACAGCGTGCATTTAAGTGTTTCTATTAAATATTTTAAGTGACACTGGCACTGCTTTTGCATAAGTTTTTCTCTTCCTGCGTGCAATTTGTAACATTTTGAATGTGCCAATGGCTTTATGCTGAATCGTGTTTGACATGTAACTAATAACTGTTTGTTTCATTGATTTAAGGACTGTTTGGTTTAAGTAATCAAACACTTTTAGAGTGGGGATCAAAGCAAAAGCAGTATTAAATATGAAAATAAACTGGCTTGACGTTTGTTCAAAAGAAGCCACCTGATAAACAATAGAAAGAACAAATGAAGAACAAATGCATGAAAGAACAGAAGCCACTTATCACATACTGGAGAAGCACCATGGAAGACTAATTATTAAAATCCAAGCTGTATATTAAATTACAAGGCAAAATAAATGTTTTATTCACTACTACCCGTAAGATAAATGTTAAAAGCACCAAATCGCAGATTAACACCAACATGTAATACTTCTTATAAGAAAAATAATTTTAGTTTTAAAAATGTATAAACAAGATTCAATATTTTCAGCAAATATTATTTTGCTTCAATTATTAGCTTACTAATTGGAGTCCTGAACATTATGCAATGCTATTTAAGCAGAAAATACGAATTAGAGAATGCGCTTATTAAAGCAAAGCCCTCAACATTACTCAAGCATCACTAGCAGTATTGAAAAATAATTTGTATGGTACACAAACTAAAGTATTTCCATATGCAATCTGTTTCTTTTAGATAAAAGAAGAATATACAGGTTCAATTATAATAAGTGGTGTTAGGAAGAGTATATTTGTCTATTATAATCATCTTGAGATGCTGATTTATATAGCTACAGCTTTATTAACAGCTATTTGAACCGTTTAAAGCTTCAAACATATATTTTATCCTTTTGCTCTTCTCTGTGCTTTGTTTATTTCCACCCACAACTGAGAGAAATTTACATAGTTGTTAGGATAATTAGGTGGAAGAGCATATGGTGGGTAAGTGGTCAAATAAATGCATAGGGCAGTATGACATTTGGGTTACAAGAATGCTTGTGTGTTGTAAACCGCACAGAAAAAGGGCTTCGCTGGAGACTGCTTGACTCATAGTGACACACTGTGTTAACAATGCCCAAATCTGTGACATAGGTAATACTAAAATAAATGGTTGGTATGCAGCAAAGAGTGAAGTAGAGAATGGAAAAACTGAATGGGCTACGTGAGTTTCCTCCTACGCACAAATCGATGACTGATTATTGGCTATCCTACCCACATTCTGAAATAATGAAAGAGCTTAGGAATTCGAATGAGGATCGCTGCCTATGTCACGACAATAGGAATCAAATCCTAACAAATTAGTGTAGTTGTTTGCAAATTTGGATACACCGATATCAAAGTAAATAATAAATTGAATAAAAGTGATAATGTTTTTAGGCATTGGCGGGTGATATTTCCTTCCAAGAATGGTGCAATAAAACCTCGGTATTGAAATTTAGTTGGAGTGTGATATTTCTTTACACTAAACAGAAACAGGAAGTTGACTGAAGGAAAGGAAACTAGCATTAAACAAAAAATTCAATTAACTGACAAGGACTATTCTTTGTTAGAACAATCATAGAAATAACATATAGAAGCAACCTATATTTCTACATAAATTATGCTATACAGAAAATTTGGTGTCATCATCGTGCACAGTTTTACAACTTACCAAAACAAAGTTGGTACTGATTCACTGGATAGTTTGAATTTGGCATACATTTCAGCTTCAACTCATAAAGGCAGATGAAGTTCTACGCGTTCGCCGTTATATACACCCTTGTTTTCGCCGCTTTTATGCTTCCTTAGCATTACCGTTTTTTTGTTCTGTTTTACACATATACACAATGCACATAAAACACCAATGATCAAGGTGTTACTCAAACCCGCGACCGTCTAGCGGCGGAACGCCAGAGACTTACGCTTTAGTGACCATGGCATCGAGAGCCGGTAATTTCCTTACATCCAAATAGGCGAAATATTTTCCACTAAAGAAAACATTCCTGTTTTATAAAAGAGAAAAGCCTTGATGGAAAATGTTTCGCGGTTGCTAACCTCTATCCTCGAACAAAGATTGCAAAGCCCTGTTTCTTCAAGGTTTATTTCTCTTGGAAATTGTCATTCTCCACATCCACCTTACATAGATTTGCTAAATATATTCATGTAATAAAACGCGCAATATCTACTGGGTACCAGCGGACGACTTGGCCATAACAAAATGTTATAACATGTTCTCATACAACTTAGTGAAAACATGCGTTCGTTTAATAGCGGTGCTACAGATCGGTATATGCAAGTTCACCTTCACTGCAATGACCTGCGTATTTTTCATGCTGCTCACTGGATTGAACAAACCGTGGTGTAGGTGGTAGTGCGATTGCCTCTGATTCAAGAGGTCCCGAGTTCGAATCTCGGTCAGGGTGACTTACCTGGATAGGGTTTTACCCGGGGTTTTCCCTTATCCTGAAAGACGAATGTCGGGTAACTCAACGCTCTATGGACCCCGGGCTCATTTGAGCATCATTTCAGAAATCCCGAGTTTGAATCTCGGTCACGGTGAGTTATCTCAATAGGTCGGTTTTCTGCGGTTTACCCTTATTCTGAAAGATGAATTTGTGTAACTTTAAGCTCTATGGAACCTGTGCTTATTTGAACAACAAACGGTGTATCTCGAATGTAAGAGCCCCTAGTGGTCTACTGGGAAAATATACGAGTCAAATGGAGAATTTGATGTCAGGACTGCATGTTGACCATGGTAGCTCAATGGGTTAGAGCGACTGGACGGAAACCAGGAGATCCGTGTTTTAAAACCCCGACCATGACATTGAATTTTTCATGTTGACTCTATCTATCAACATCCTTAGCCTATATACGGCTAGTGTGAAGAAATGATTAATTTCCACCAATTAAATAAAACGTTTTATCTATTTCATGCATCGTCCGATATAACTTAAATTTGGAGTTTGCTAAATAATAATAATAATAATAATAATAATAATAATAATAATAATAATAATAATAATAATAATAATAATAATAATAATAATAATAATAATAATAATAATAATAATAATAATAATAATAATAATAATAATAATAATAATAATAATAATAATAATAATAATAATAATAATAATAATAATAATAATAATAATAATAATAATAATAATAATAATAATAATAATAATAATAATAATAATAATAATAATAATAATAATAATAATAATAATAATAATAATAATAATAATAATAATAATAATAATAATAATAATAATAATAATAATAATAATAATAATAATAATAATAATAATAATAATATAATAATAATAATAATAATAATAATAATAATAATAATAATAATAATAATAATAATAATAATAATAATAATAATAATAATAATAATAATAATAATAATAATAATAATAATAATAATAATAATAATAATAATAATAATAATAATAATAATAATAATAATAATAATAATAAT
Organism: Mantis religiosa; assembly: GCA_030765055.1. Classification (NCBI taxonomy): domain Eukaryota; kingdom Metazoa; phylum Arthropoda; class Insecta; order Mantodea; family Mantidae; genus Mantis; species Mantis religiosa. The sequence goes on from CM060947.1 coordinate 131,139,330, forward strand.
AATAATAATAATAATAATAATAATAATAATAATAATAATAATAATAATAATAATAATAATAATAATAATAATAATAATAATAATAATAATAATAATAATAATAATAATAATAATAATAATAATAATAATAATAATAATAATAATAATAATAATAATAATAATAATAATAATAATAATAATAATAATAATAATAATAATAATAATAATAATAATAATAATAATAATAATAATAATAATAATAATAATAATAATAATAATAATAATAATAATAATAATAATAATAATAATAATAATAATAATAATAATAATAATAATGATAATGATGATGATGATAATGATAATGATGATAATGATAATGATAATGATGATAATGATAATGATAATGATGATAATGATAATGATAATGATGATAATAATAATAATGATAATAATAATAATAATAATAATAATAATAATAATAATAATAATAATAATAATAATAATAATAATAATAATAATAATAATAATAATAATAATAATAATAATAATAATAATAATAATAATAATAATAATAATAATAATAATAATAATAATAATAATAATAATAATAATAATAATAATAATAATAATAATAATAATAATAATAATAATAATAATAATAATAATAATAATAATAATAATAATAATAATAATAATAATAATAATAATAATAATAATAATAATAATAATAATAATAATAATAATAATAATAATAATAATAATAATAATAATAATAATAATAATAATAATAATAATAATAATAATAATAATAATAATAATAATAATAATAATAATAATAATAATAATAATAATAATAATAATAATAATAATAATAATAATAATAATAATAATAATAATAATAATAATAATAATAATAATAATAATAATCAGACACCCTTCTTGGTTGTTCTCGTGCAGCGTCATTTTCTGCACTCAGTTTGTGTGGTTCGATGCCTTTATCCCCTATGGAAGAGTTTTCTCTTGGGATGTTTGAGCTCAAAGGTAATCATAGCCACATATTCTAACCACACTAAGATATCGTATACAAAAATGGCGCGCTCTCAATTCTCATTGTCAATACTTTTCAACGTTACGCTGAACTCAGGTATTAATATGCGGTCAAGCACCAAGTAGTGAGCAAACCTACCCATCAAAGTAAAGCAGCATTCTGCTACCCGAATAAACTTTAAACATGGGAATAAAACCTTTACATTTCAATAGCTTGGCGGCAGTGGAACCAATGGCTTCATGTCCTTAGTTCATCTTCGTGTAAACATAGCTTTGGTTTCTTGGAACGTATGAAGGCAAACACAGAAATAATTTCTATTGTAAAATGCAAGTTATACGCCCAGATAGCTATAAGAGACGGCTATTAACATATTTTTGTTAACATACGGAGTAATGTAAGGGGTATTAGGTTATATGAATATGTATAAGGTTAACTGAATCAGCAGAGCCAGACTGAAAAATTCAATGCCATAGCCGGGATTTGAACCACGGATCTCCCGCTCTCCATGCGGTTGCTCTAACCAACTGAGCTACTATGGCCAACACGCCAACATGACATCAAATTCTCCAACTGACTCATATGTTTCCCGGTGGACCACTAGGGATTCTCATATGCTATGAGACACACACTTTTTGTGGCGTCTTACTATGCTGTAAGTATTTAAGTCCCAGACTTCATAGTTAAACCACTATGTTTTTATTTTAGGTAAATTGATGGAAATAATCATTTCGTCCACACTAGCCGTGTGTAGCCTAAGGTTTGAATGAGTTTGAGCCAGTTGGAGAATTTAACGTCATGTCGGCATGTTGGCCATAGTAGCTCAGTTGGATAGAGCAACCTCACGGAGAGAGAGAGATTCGTAGTTCAAATCTCGGCTATGGCATTGAATTTTTCAGTCTGTCTCTACTCATTCAAACCTTAGCCTATACACGGCAGGTGTGGAAGAAATGATTATTTCTATAAGGTTAATTCTTTCTTTTTTAAAAGTTATATAACGCATATTTACATCTACACATTTATACTGCAAAAACCACAAGTCTTATTTAATGTGCTTCAATGAATACACCAATGATAATCAGTAATTATTAAAGTAGTCATCTAATGTAGTTGTACCTTTTAGGCGTCATACTCACAGTAGAGGATGTTCTATATTCATCTCAAGTTTTCGATGCCAAAATTTTGCCGAAAACGCTTTTTAAGATTCTTACAGACATAGAGCAATGTAACTCAACGTTAACAATGTAACTCAATGTCCTCCAACGTTAAGTCATATCGGACGAAGAATGGAATGGGTGAAATGATGTTCAAATGAGCCCAGGGTCCATAGAGCTAAGAGTTACCCGACATTAGTCTTTCAGGATAAGGGAAAACCCCGGAAAAAACCTTATCCAAGTAACTCACCGTGACCGAGATTCGAACTCGGGACCTCTTGAACGTGTGGCTGAAATGCTACCATCACGCTACCGAGGCGAGCAAACAAAAGGGTTTAAATGTTAAACTTGGTATTTATATTCAGCATATACCAGGATGTGATACAGAAATTTTCAAGGATGTTCCCGCAGCTCAAACTATCCATTACATGAAAAATCCAAAGACATCTTTTTGAGTTTTTGGAAAATGGATAGCAATTTTCTTTAAGACATCGCATGCATTTAGCAGCTGTTGATCACATCTCTAACTGTACAGTTTATGTCAAATAATGTACTGTGATAGTTTTGCGGTAATATTTTTGTTGGCTTGAATTTTCCAACAGATATAAAACTTTTCTCAAGTGAAATGGAGTTATTCACTTCTTTTTTCCTTAATAAAAAAAATAAGAAAAGAGAAAATGGAATTTTAAAGTGACATAGCAGTCGTGAAAAAAGACTTCTCTTCAAGCTAACTGGGCTTTATTATTTGCATTATATCTACAAGGAAATGCCTAACAAAAATATTTCTATAAATTCTGGAATAGCATATTCATTCCACTGTAGAATATCCGTTTGTAAGAAAAGTTTACACAAGACTGGTAGAGCAGACCTTGTGAGTGCACAAAATAGTTGTATGCCTATGATCAAACATGAACATTGTAATTTCTTCCTCTTTTTGTCGTAAAAGTACCAGTTTCACAAATCCCTCACTAGCTACTTTCACTGGTTCGAATCGATTTCTACTTTCCTGGAATCCTCATTGTCATTTAATCTTCTCATTGGAAAGGAATTGATCTGATGTCCCAGTTTAAATGTCACATGAAGCAACCACAAAATATAATTAATACTTCTTTTTTCATGAAACCCTGTTGTTCTCTGTGGATCGATTGAAAATGTAAAGATGTTTGCAGATACTATCGCACTGGACCGTGACAACATGCCGTGTTTATCGAACAAAACTGGTGGCGTGAAAAATCTGTGCTTCCGTTAAAATTAACAGTAGCAGCTCGCCAAAAAGAGCGCAATTCGCATATTAAAACCACATGTTATACCTTTAGATCATCATTATCAATAACATGAAGAGGATACGAAATTTCTCCATCATATTTCGCGTCATGTTCAATCTCGTTCTTTGATGAATCTGTTGCCAGCAGCTCCAGTATTGAATTCTGAGAACTTTTTGTCAGGGTATACTTGGACGGGTTTGATTATAACCATTGGTTAGATTAGTAATAAGTTTAATGCAAGCTAGTAATGATCCATTTGAAGTGAGTTGCCGACTGTTTGAGGTTGATGAATTAAATTATTTCTCCATCCTATCACTACATGTTGTAAGAGCCGTCAGAATAGTTCAGAGCGATATTCTTGAGACTTCGTACAGCATTTAGAAGAATAGTAAACTTAAATAATAAATTTGATATTTAACCAAATACACACAATCATACATACGTACAGCACTCCTTGCCAGAATGTTCTTTTTGGGTTGAGACTACCACAAACTTCCTAGTGATATATCGGTATATTCATTTGGATGCAATGTAATAATTCTCTGTGTACTATGTATATGATATCGAAATTAAAATTGTAATAGCGCGGGCAAATTTTCTTCAAACATTTGCATATCAAACTCTTCCTGGTTTCTTGCAATACTTCATCTAGAACCTGTAAATTGAGCAAGGTGTTAAACATAACATACGATGTATATTTAAACTGAATGTTATAAACTGAGAATGTTTCACTTAAACATATAACGCTTTAGGATACTCTCAATAAAGGGGTGTACATATTAGCTGAGACAAAGAAGCTTGGAGGCCAGTAGTTCGTAAGTTTTTCCTATGCTGCTTTCAAGAGGGAACTACACAGGATGATCGTTTCTGTAGCAGAACACTGGAGAGCTGCGAAGATACCGAAACAGTTCTCAATCAATGCGATGGACATCTATGAGTGCAGGATAGCTCAGATATGAACAGGATGGCTAAGGCGGTTTCGTCCGTGGCTCGCATTCGGGAGGTAAAGTGTTTGAGTCCTGTGTCCGGCCTACCTGACTCACTGGTTTTTCGGGAGTTTTCTTGGGTCGTCAGGCGAATGCTAGGTAGGTTAATTATATACTCCAAATTTCCTGTTCCTCCATTTCATCTTCATTGTCATTTCACATCATCTTTCACCTAGTGGCCGTAGGGGAGGGCATCCATCCCCTTTAGCTGCCCTGGTGCGGACGCTGTAGCACCTAACACTCGTGGTACCTCTGACGTTACTAGAGGAACCTGGGGCCGAACATTCGAGCCCCTCTCTGATGGGGAGTTGTTCGGATTGGGTTGGACTAGAGGGGGCAGTGGTTACTGATACCCGTGGGTGATCGGGTACGTCTCCGGGCGGAGTTGAGGGAAGCCATCAATATTCCCGCGTACTAGCCTGCAGAGATAGTAGAAGGTGTGCTAGATCACCAGGCGAACCCACCGAGGACATATCGGTAGCCTTCCCATTTTGGTGTTGGCGCGCGTAAGTGGCGTATCCACTTCCATCCCGTCTTGAGTCCACAGGACCAGATGGGGGGGGCACTTGTTAGTCTCTAGGTCTTGCCCTAAGGAAAGCCCCACGGAGGCGCCGGGCGTCCTTTCGGGACAGCTCGGTAACTCCCTGGTCGAAGTAGGCCCGGGTCCTTGGTCCTACGGGTCCAGGACTAACTGGAGTAGAACCTCTGGCATTAACCTAATGGCCTCTTTCAGGACAGAAAGTATTGGGGGGAGTCTCGGTGCTGCATGCTATGATGATAGGCTCCTAGTAAATACTTCCTCCTCGGTAGGGCGGTGTCTAATCTCCCGACCGGCCTAATGGGCTGTTTTAGAACCACGGTGGGTGGATGTTGGCTAAAATGACCTGCCGGGAAGTTTCCAACTGGTCAGAAGTAGGAAACCTGTCCTCTGCACTGTCATAACCCCTTGGGTCGGTCGCTCTGTGTTCTCTCGCCTCGTCCTTCCTCCCGGGTATGCCCAACTTGGGGTGAGGCATAATGGATCAAGACTGTTTGCAGTGTCACATGAACTCCATAACAATCTATCCTATCCTATGAGTATTGAATTCTGTGCTCAGACTATAAACATTTTCCAGTGCATAGCCACTCTTAACCACCCATTGATTTCTGCTCTCCTAGATTTAAAGAGGAAAACTAAGAAACACTCGTGTTATACAGTATTGTACCTGCATTTGCATTCGTCTAACACCAATAGAAGCCAAATGTCCTAAATGTCTTAAATGTCCTAAAACTACTGGCAGATTCTGTGTACATGATACTCAATTTTTATTAATTTTAAATAGCGAGTTAAGTAACATCTGATGCGTGAACTTGGGAAGTTTCAGTCCAATTGGTTATTTCATCTGAGTTTTCTTTGGCTGAGTTTCAATGTTCCTCCCTTGTAAATAATTCTTGGGTGTTTCTTAGCTAGAAGGACTTATATTCCATTGTTTCTATTTCTTGTTCCCTTATCATGTTTAGAAGATTTCATGGCGTGCAGCAATGCCAGATAAATGGTGCGGATGAAGGAAAACAATCTCCACTAAGTGGCTGGCCCAGCTCAGTTGGTAAAGCATCAGCTTGTCGTGCTAGGGGTTCCAGGTTTGATTCCCGGCGGTTGGGGTGGAGATTTTTTCACCGACGAAAACAATTCTTCATCTTCTCCAGAGTCTGGAAGTATGAATGAGAGTGCGAATGTGTGCGTAATCTAATGATTAAAACCCAACGAATACAAGTTAACACCTTGGATATGTTCCAAAGGAGAACGGCCGCCGATATGACCACTGCAGTTAAATGCGGGGTATAAATGGAACAATTAAAAGAAAATCTCCACTCTCTTTCTTGCAGTAGTGTGACATGTAAGGAACTTCCGACAGTCTGGGTTCTATCGAGGACCTACAGCCTCATAATGTTACTACACTTCATCGAGACAGCCCCAGTCATGTAAGGCAGTAAATGCTCTCGTTGGCCCCTGACCCAACATTCAGCCTGAAAGGGGGTAAGGGATATATTACTTATCTATTACTTTTAAATACTTTAATAGATGCATTTATTTATTTGACTTCAATTTATTCTATTTTTATTGTTATTTGGAAATAGAAACCAGTCTACTGAACTGAACAGTTATCGGATACATATTGATTGCATATGACGTATACTGTTAGGTTGAGTGATATAAAAGTGTGTTTCTTAGAACGGACTGATTGTGTGTTCATCGCAGTGCACAAGGTGTCCCCCTTTGTGTATTTTTTAAACTTAGGTATACCTAAATGGTACTCACAGTTTCAACCATGACTTGTTACTTGCATGAACAAAACAATTTACGTGTGCTCTGCATTAATGAAGCGCTTATAACGTAGAACGTTTGTTGTAATACACTGAGTGTATATGGGTACCGTTAGGACAGCCGAACAAGGGTAGGAGAGGGGAGAGGGTGTGTTACAAAACATTAAATTTAAACAAATCCATTGTGATTCACCGTCAAAAGTGTACACATGAACACCTATCTGGAACAACACATGCACAGCACGCCACATAAATAATCCACCTGCACATTTCAAAAATACATCACGATTAAAAATTGTCATCCCGCAACGTATCGCTTCCCACCATTGAAGTTATTTACATCGGATTATAGAATAATTTATTAGGCATGTCGAAGGTCTTCCACTATTTAAACAACTGTGACATCACAGCGAACATAAAGGTGTCTTTTTATCTCTTTTAAATAAAATACCCACATCGTTAGTGTCCCGAAATCTTGTAGTCTTTCACATGGCGTAGGAATTATTTTCTTGAATTCAAAATTTGATCTGCTGTTTCCACGCGATGTTTTATATCTTTTTATAACAAACTATTCAGGAAAAAGGTCATTCTTCCAATTATTTCTAGTTAATCGAGATAATGTTTCATTCCACGGACAGAAACTTCCTATAAAGTAATAGAGAAATGTTTTATAAAGTGGATAGCCTTACATGTAATAGCTTTAATAATCCATGCTCTTTCAACTACGAGAAAATAACGAATAGTGACCCATCATTTACAAAAGTGTTCAAAAATAACATTTGAAAACTAATATTTTCAAAACTAATTGAAAATATAATAAGAGGGAATGTCTCGGAAATTGTGACCATCGCTAAATTAAAGACATAATTTGTCAGTTTTGATGAGATCTACACTTTTTAGGTGGTAAGATTATTTTCTATATCTTAGCTTTCACCTGTTATACAAAAACCATCAGTATATGTCTATTTGCAAAGATATCACAATTTAACTTTTTTGTCTTAAGCTGGTATTTACTCAAAAGCACTGAATTTATGTTTGATAAACTAAAAAAACAGAACTATTCCATTTGAAGGTTAGTTTGGAGTTCGAGGTTTCTGGAAATCTTCTAATTCCTACGCTTGACTCTTTAAATACCGCGTTTGTTTTTGTCTTTCTTTGAGTTAGGCGCACGTACGTGATATCTCTAACTCTCTCCCTCTCCCTCCCTCTCTCTCTCTCTCTCTCTCTCTCTCTCTCTCTCTCTCTCTCTCTCTCTCTCTCTCTCTCTCTCTCTCTCTCTCTCTCTCTCTCTGTGTCTCTCACACACAAATACAACTACTTAGTGAGCGCTCTTTATATTCAGGAAACCTCAAGACGTGAATTTTGAACGAAATAACCATATCGTTACTTTTAATGCATAGCTAGGTAAAGGAAGTAAAGAATGAACATGTTCAATAATGATACTTTGCTTTAAATATATGTTTTAAAGGTCTGAATTCCCATAAAACGAAATAAAATACAATAAAAATAGGTATTTTCAAATTGAACATGAAGCGAACATTTAAAAATAAAAGACAGTATGTATTGTAAAGTTAAAATAGTAGGAAAAGGAGTGGTCTTGGAGTACTGATATTAGGATTCCAATACGGAGGGGATTTGGTACGTAGGCCACAGCTATTACTTTTAATTTACTTATAAATTTTATTTTATAATATACTTTTAATAATAACAAGAAATGTTCATGGGTAGAATTAGCGAAAACCTTATGATTATGGGGAAGAATAGGTAGCACAAATAGTGCTACATTCATTATATGTTAATGGATAAGTGGATACAATGCTTAAGAGATATCCAAACATAATTTACATGTCAGGATAAGCAATACAATTAAAACTGGTGGACATATTATCTTTATAGTACAAAATAACCACTACAAAACTCACCATATGTATTGTCATTATTACTACCTTCACCTTCACAACCTTGAACAAGTATATATCAATTGCAAAGTATCTTCTGTTAATTCTTTGATTCAAATGAGTCCGTACAGGGCAGATGGATGTTCTTTGCAAAGTACTGGTTTTGGAAACTCGCAGCCGATTAATTTACAAACAGATGACCCAAGGTAATCTTTTTTGTCATCCATTGTGTAATAATCTTTTGGTGATATATTTAAATGCTCTCTTTGAATTCTAGGCCTCCAAAAGGGTACCACAGAATAACTTGTAACATCGCTACGTAAAAGCTAATTATTTTTAGGAAATCTTTTCCCAATCTCTAAGAATAACTTATCACCTATTATGTAAGAATAAGTATAACATACTGAACAACTTTATTACGGAAATGAATGTGAAAAATGATTCAAAATCACTTTTTGTATGATGGAGGAGCAAAAAACAAAATTCTAATTTTCTCCAATGTAAATTTAGTTGTAAAATATTCAATCGAGAGGTTTGATAAAATTATTAAACAAAATATTATCCATAACGTTATAAATTCATTGTTTTCAGCCTAACATATACATCTGAAAGCAGGGATATTTTAGTGGCATATTTGTCTATATATAGAGTCTGATGTTCTGCAAAGTATTTCGCAATGAAACGATTCTGACCAAACAATTTGCATAACTTTGAAGTGAAATAATTAAAAGTATAATAAAACAAGTATAAAAAGTGTGAGTGACCTTGCAACCGAACTCCTTACCGCTAGCAGAACGAAAAAATCGATTGCAATCGCTATTTTCAAATCTCTTTTATTTTCGCTTCTCTTCTGCAAATTATTCACATGCAGTCGCTTTCTACTGTTACATTTATTCAAGTAAATATTAGTGTAAATGCTTTTAAGGAGCACTTTATAGCAAAGGCATGAAAGTGACCAATGGACTTCTAATGGAAACAGGAGAAACATAAGAAAGGTTTGCCAAGTAGTAACGAATGGCTACAGAACACATGTATACATATCAGAGACTTCGGCATTGTTCGGCTAACTCATTAGCGGTGAATGACTCCCTCAAGGCTATGCTGATCGGCTATGAACGCCAGCTATATATTTGTAGTTTCTGTTCAAGCTAAAGGGACCAGAATTACTCTAGCATTCAAAATAGTTAAACTGTTTCAAACATCTCCATCGTGTGATTTTATTAGAGAATTCTTATTATATTTTCTGATATGGTTCTATTCTTAATCCAATGTAATGCCTATGAAAATTTCATTCTTTTAAAAAAGAATTTTAATATATAGTATGCACTAAAATCTCAACCACGTAGATGGGTCTGAACACTATTTTAACAGATATTTTCCAGTATTTCAATTCCAAGCAGAGACGCTGTCAGATGACTTGTTAATGAATTTGAAACAATGGAATCGCTAAAAGCTAAACCTAAGAACCGAAAATATTAAATTAGTGCATAAATTAAAATTGAAACCCTTAGGTTATTATTGTTCAAGAACCTTGTAATAACGAAGAAAGAATGTCTCGAAGCAAACAGATACCACTGTTGCACCACTTATAAACATTTTGGTGCTCATTATAGTCACTGTACTATTAGTTTCAGGTAAATGGGAGATACCTGAGAATAAATCTACTCCGGTGCAGCGGAATGTTCGCGAAGAACGATTCGCAAACGGGCCATAAACAACCTTTTTGTATTTAAAGAAGACATTGTCAAGTGTTAAAAGTGAGATATATTTTATATAGAATATGAGTAGTTGTCATGCAGTTTTTGAGTTTACTCACTCAGATAAGATGTTCTCCATTTCACCATAAGCGCTTTTCGGTCCATTTTCAGTGGGTGCTGAACAGCCAACTGGGAAGATTTCTTCACTACTACAAGAGTGGCTTACTTCAATCAATATTAATGAAGCTGAGATTCATGATCTACTAACTTGCACTACCAGTTTAATTGACCAGAATACCTTCACATTCAATGGAAGATTATACACTCAAACACATGGTTTAGCTATGGGTAATCCATTATCTCTATTCTTAGCTGACTTATATATGAGCAACTTAGAAATTCAAGTCACGACTACTCACTCAGATATATTTAAAGTATGGTACAGATATGTAGATGATATTTTCTCCATCATACCCAAAGATAAAATTAATGAAGCCTTAGAAATTCTCAACAATCAAGATGAATCTATAAAATTTACTATGGAAATATAAGATCAAGGATTCCTAACTTTTTTGGATTTAAAAATTTCCAAGTACCATAATAAATTGAATTTTGGTATTCATAGGAAAAATACACATGTGGATAATTATATCGAAGCTAATAACTATAATCCAACATCACATCAACTTGCAGTATTCCATTGCTTAATCCACAGACTTATAAATGTACCTATGCTTGAACCTGAATATCAACTAGAATACCAACATATTTTACATGTTGCAAAGATCAATGGCTTTAAAGAATCAACTATATTTAAAATAATTAATGAACATATATACAAAAACCACATAAGTTCATTTACTACTTTAAAGAAACCAGAAACTACTGTTATCTACAAGAAGTTCACCTATCACCCTTGGGCATTCAACAAATTTAATAGAATTTTTCATAATTATAATATAAAATTAGCCCCAAAAAATAACTTCAGTCTTAAGAATCTGCTCAAAAAACCTTTAAGCAACACTATTGATAAATTAAAATTATCTGGAATATATAAAATACCATGTAACAATTGTGAAGCATATTATATTGGAAGAACTAAGAGAAATTTAAAAACCCGTCAAAAGGAACACTTGAGAAATACAAAACTTAAACAAATAGAAAAGTCTGCAGTTGCCAATCATTTCTGGAAACACAACCATGAAATTGGCCAAAGTATACAATTATTAAAACATGTACAGTTAACGAACTAGATATTTGGGAAAAAATTTACATCCTAAATAGTGAAACAGAAAACCTATTGAATTTTGAGATACCATCATTAAACAGTGTTTTACAGCTTATTAAAAAAGTTAAAAAATCCAACATCGATGTTGTTGAAACCAATTTAAAGAACATAGATCCAGTTGAAATTAATCCATATTTTAACAAATCTAGTTTACTCCAGGAACATATGAGTGAGGAAGCACATCTCCCACAGACAACAAGTAACCTAAATATTGGTCCAGAGAACGAGATGGAAGACTAAATTCATCTGCCACCACAGGTCTACAGTTCAATTGATTCACATCCAGAGAGGAAACGGCTCCAACCAGTCAACATCACAGATGACAATCAGTCACCTGTGCCCAGTCACAGTGTTCCAGTCCCAGACGTTGGTATTACAAATCAGACGATAACCAAATGACAATCAACAGGAGTAAAAAGTTTCTTGGAAGGTTTGGCTCTTCTCATCCTCAGTAGCTGTTCAGCACCCACTGAAGATGGTCTAAACTAGACCGAAAAGGCTTATGGAGAAATGGAGAACATCTTATCTGAGTGAGTAATCTCAAAAACTGCATGACAACTACTCATATTCTATATAACCTTTTTGTATGCTATAAAAACAAAGAACATGAGCATTTCAGAAATCGCAAATTCTATAAAATATAAATTTATTTGAGAGAAAAAGAAACATCTTCTGAACAGTTTGTTTAACCCCTAATTACCTAGCTAAAAGAACATTCTAGTGTAAGTGAAGATGACTTCGGAAGCTACCAATACAAAATTTGGGTATACAGCCAAATAGTTACATTAGTATCTGCAATACATGATATCGTTATCAAAATTGTAATGGGTGAAGGCAGACGTGATTTTGGTATTCATGCAAGTATCTTTGCTTAGACAAATTCACTTTTTTTTTGCAAAAATCCTCATTTTCGTAATCTTAAAAGGTGAATTTCGGATCTTATCGGGCTTGTGAACTATTTAGTGGAAGTTAATGTGGATAATTCGGTGAAAATTTTGATTGCAGTAATTATGGAACATGGAAAAAACAGCAATAGTAATAGAATTACTGCCAAAAGAAAGTCAAGGAATCAGCACAATATTTCTTCTGTAGTTCAACGTAAGAAACGTACAAACTCATTATAGTAAACATAAGCCAGAACATTGTGGTCAAGTAACTTCACGACCAAACCGTACCTTAACGTCAAGGTGAAAAAGGACATTAATACATACCACAAAACCAGTACGTTCTTCCCATGGGTGTCTGAAGGTCGCAAGCCATTGTCTTTTTATGATCATAATTCTCATAGTTTCCTTTGTGTATAATCATTCTTTTTCTAACTCATTATCCTATAAGCAATGATTATAAAAATAAACAAATGAATATCAAGCCACGTTGATCATCAAAGATAAGAAATAGATAAAACATCAATAATGTATAATAACTTTGTCTCTCGCTGCTCTCGTTTAGCTAACATTGTCAACAGAAAATAAAATTGTGTTTTATTCTGATATAATGAACAACTATTCTAGCTAACAGATAAAACGCCAAATTAAATTTAGACCTTAAGTCAAAAGTTGTGTAGCATTTTGTAAGCGTTGGCCGCATCATGCTTTTTGTTCCTGGGCTTACAGAGATAACTAGAGCCGTAAGAATGTTGCGCTAGGCAACTGCTCTCGAAGGATACCTTCGACGAGCAGAAACACTAAAGTTAGATGATTACTCTCTGTTTCATATAACCTTGCCCCGCTGACATGTATCACTCCGCGTGCAACTATCTTCCCCTTAATGCTTTCGCGCCATAGGCTATTAGCAATACTTTCCCGTCATATTTAAACCTGCATTAAACGTCATAATAATTGCCAGGAAGATAGATAAAACCATAGAAGTAAGAATTTGAAGGCATGCAAAAATAATGACGTTTATAATGAAACTTAGCAAGTTGAAACTGAATGAACGAGCAATGAAACTGAAACAAGTTTATAATGAAAAGACTTCGGACTTTTCCACTGGAATTTTTTAAAATCAGCACACATACCTTGCAAAAATGCTTGTATTTCAGTCTTAAAAGCTGTGTCAGGCCATACTTTACTTGTCGTGTGTCCTTCATTCACCCAAGTCTCGTCAAGGTAATATATTTTGCGATTTGTATCCCGATCCAATCTGATTATCTGTAAATAATGTCTTTGCCACATAGCAATATCGCCCCTGGACTGATAAGTTTTCCTGTTGTCTCAATTTCACGTCGCGACGTTCGTATGGATCTAACACTCACACCTATAAGTTTAGCGCACAGCTGTTCGACTTCTCTTATTGAAAAAGACGGATTCTTCTCTGTGAGTGCATTAAACACATGCACCACAATTTTTTTGGCCGCTTTGTAAAGGCCCTTGCGATGCTTCAGCGAAAAACTGGCGGTAGTCTCCGCCATTATACATATAAGTACACGCGCAATTAACGATCAACAAAATAATTAACTCTCACACTCGGCACAACACACCTTGGAATGGCGATATATGACTAATCCAGTTCTAATCAAGGTCAGTGATAAAAGTCATACAAACAAATATATCATCACTACCGCTGAAGCACGTGCTATCGTGCCATGTGAAAAACGGGCTGAGAGCAATGGAACCTCCTCTTTACTTCGTTTAAGAATTAACATGCATTTCATTTAAATCAGCTCTGTTGCGTAATGCATTTAATTCTAACAGTTACGAAAATATAAAAATATAAATTTGACAATTCTTTGGCTGGTACCGTAGCTCAGTCAGTAGAGCACCTGCCTGCCGTGCTAGGGGTCCCGGGTTCGATTTCCGGCGGTGGGGGTGGGGATTTTTCTCCCACCAAGATAATTCCACAACTTCCCCAGAGTCTGGAAGTATGAATGAGAGTGTGAATGTGTGCGTTATCTAATGATTAAAAAGCAAAGATAACGAGTTAACAGCTTAAGAATGTTCCAAACGAGAACGGCCGCCGATATGACCATAGTGGGGTATAAATGGAACAAGGAACAAGGAAATGACAATTCTCTTCCAACATTTAAAGATATATTACCATGTTAAATAACGAACTAAGTTTTACCGCACAACAGTCTATACTACAACAGCAGCCAATGAGGGGTGATAAGGTCACGTGACCGTTTAGAGACACTGGGCAAGCTTATGTGAAACAAGGATTAGTTATAAAAAATAAGCACTCCACGAGGTCAGAAACAGGTAAATAATGGACGATTACAAACAGTGGCATTTTTATTTCATTGAATAAGATATTCATTGCTTAAGAATTTCATTGCACATACAAATAGAACTAAACGGAACGTTAATTCCCATCCATTTATTTGCTATTTATTGGAGATTTATTTCTTGAAAGGTTTCAACGAAGACTTAGCTGAACATTGCATAGAAATACAAGAATGCATGTATGCATGTAAATATACGTACATGGATGTATGTATGAATAAATGTATTTATGTATATACATATTATATATACTGGAGTACACTTTACCAAACTTTTAGCGCTCATAACTGCTTAATCCTATATCGTGCTTTTTGGAAGCTTGAGGACGTTCATTGTACCTTTGTTTCATAATGACATCTGAAATTCGTTAATTTCGTTATTGGCTATTATTAATATGATAAAGTAAAGGAATGACACCAATGACACCCGCTCTGCGATCTACACATAGACCTAATGCGCGCAAAAACAGAGGAGGAAGCGATGAAGTAAGGAAACCACAAGAAGCTACAGAAGCTGACGGCACAGAGACACGCTAAGCGCTCTAAATAAATGCAGCAAGTTCCTCACCCAGCGCCAGGACACGCTGCGCAGCCACCAAAACTCCGGGTTCCGTGTCGACAAGATGAGGACAACGACCGCAATTCAATACCGCAATTTACAATGGTCAAGAAACAAGGGCATCTATCCAGTACCGCCATATAGATGAAATAAAACAACGGAAAGGAAATTGTGATATAAAAGTAAGCACACCAGTTTTTCACCTAAGTGACAAGGGAAAACCAAATATCCAAGTCAGAGTGCACAGTCGCGGGGATTGAATCCTTGACCTTCAGAAAGAGGGTCACATACTTTACTGCTTCTCCCCCTTGCACAGTTGATGTTAATCTTACTGTTACAAATAATATTTCGTACTTGGAGCCATGTTGCTGACAGCTTGTCTAAGAATGTTTATCATACCGTCATTCCTCTCCTAACCCAGCTGTTACATTGTTTCGCGTAATAATCAGTTAATGGCTTAACACAATGAACCATGCCGTTCATGGTCAAATTCAAATAACTATTGCTTTGCTCCTGGGAATATATAATGTTATTACTATCCCACTGCCTTATTCATTAATAAATGGGTCTATTTTTTCTGCTTCCCAGTTTGAACGAAAGGCAGTAATGACCTAAACGGTAAATAAACATAGTTCAATGTAAACAAAATAATGACGTGCTTGAAATTATAAATAACAGATTCAATAATTGTTAAAATATATTAACGCTTAAAATATAGCGTGATCCATATAAGTCTGAACCACTTCAATACGCCATAACCTTTGAACCAATAATAGGACACAATTGCAACTTTGGGACAATGTAATACACAATCGGGAGATTATAAGAGGCATGTTTTTTTAAGTCAGTGCCGTTTTGCGATTCCGCCGCCGCAGCGGTACGGACGGCGTCCCGCGATTGCACGCTGGTTACCTACTTCTCTTATCTACGCACTGACGCCATTACAGTCTGATTCTTCTATGTGTACGTTGGTTACTGAGTGTTTAAGATGCCTTCGACAATCGTGAGTCCCGCCGATTGTGAAGTACGGGCTTTATACGATTTCTTAGTGCTAAAGGCGTAAAACCGATCAATGTTCATCGTGAGATCTGACAAAACATTATGAGTGATGGAATGGTAAGGAAATGGGTGAGAGCACTTAAATAGGGCCGCACAAATGTGCATGATGAAGAACGGAGTGGGCGTCCTTCGGTCGTTACTGAAGATTTGATGCAGAAAGTGGACGAAAAGGTGAGAGAAAACAGACGCTTTACAATTTCATTATTGTGCGACTATTTTCCTCAATATTCTCGTAATGGTTTGTATCGCATTGTGACCGAGAACTTGAAGTACCGGAAATTGTGTTCACGTTGGGTTCCAAAAATGTTAACGGATTTGCACAAAACCCAAAGTTTAGGCAGTGCATTGCCTTTCCTTAAGCGGTACCACAATGAAGGTGAAGATTTTTAGACCAAATTGCTACTGGTGACAAACATGGGTGGCCTACGTCACACCAGAATCGAAACAACAATCCATGGAATGGCGACATTCATCATCACCCACAAAAGTGAAGTTTAAGCAAACAATTTCTGCCCGGAAAATCATGTGCACAGTTTTTGGGACAGAAAAGGAGTATTGCTAGTGGACTTTCTGCCTCGTAATGAGACAATCAATGCATCTTATTGTGAGACATTGAACCATCTGCGATGCGCAATCCAGAACAAAAGACGTGGCAAGTTGAGCAAGGGTATCGTTTTGCTGCTTGACAATGCCCGTCTAGATGTGGCTAATCGGACCAAAGATCTCATCAAATCTTTTCAATGGGAACCTCTAGATCATCCTCCATACGAACCTGATCTGGCGCCCAGCGACTACAATTTGTTCCTGCACTTGAAGAAACATCTGGGCGGTCAGCGTCTTCAAGACGATAACGAAGTCAAAACAGTTGTGATACAGTGGTTAACACGTCAGGCGGCAGATATTTATGAGGAGGGTATTCAAAAACTGGTGCCATGTTATGACAAGTGCCTCAATATTCACGGAAATTATGCAGAAAAGTATATTAAGGTACAGGCTTTCATGTAAAAATAAAATTATTGCGATGTCTATGCACGTCGTTTTTTAATTTCAAAACAGTACTGACTTAAAGTACATGCCTCGTATTACACTATTCACATCTCAGAGAAAATGTCTATGTCTAGTATCTACACATGTTTGCACTCGTCTTACCATATTCTCTAAAGTTTTACGGAGACTATCCTCGCCAATGTTACTTATTTCGGTTTGAATGGATTCCTTGAGAACATCGATTGACCGTGGCCTATTTTTGTGCACTCTACTATTTAGATACATCCACAAGAAAAAAATCCGGTGAGGTTAGTTCAGGGGATCTGCGGGGCCATAGACCTTTGGAGATTATACGATTATCAAAGAAACTGGTTACAAGTTCCATGGTGTCATTAGATGTATGGCACGCTGCTCCATCTTGCTGGAAATAACTTTCTCTCAGTAAACTTCAGAGAATATGGTGAGACGAGTGCAAACATTTATAAATGCTGGTGGAGGACACTACCAACATTTTCTCTGAGATGTAAATAGTGTAATGTAATGTCCCAATTATGTATTATATTCTCCCAAAGCCTATTGAAATGGTTTAGGTTTATATGGATCGTACTACATAATGCTTACAGTATACATTCTACTAAGATAATAGTGAAATTAAATAAGTTTATTACACAAGTTTATTATTACATATTTCAAATATCTATGACCTTATCGGTCAAAATTCTTTCTAAGTTGGAAATTAATAAGTTATTGTGTCCTCGTGCTTATCATTACTGATACTATGTCAGTGTCTATTTTAAATGTGTTATAGTGCCAGTTAAATAAAATCCTTGCCGATATTAAGTCTATTAGCGCCCAGGTATAGTAAGAATTAAAATGAAACACCAGCATTGCTGTTATTTTGATGCATACTATATCAATTTATTGTTAGTTGGGAAGAGCGAAAGGGTAAGTGCTAAATGTGGTGCCGGGGTAAACAAGTGGTCATGCCTCAAGAATGAGGTCACCGAGGCTTAATTCCTTCTGCTTCATTAGCTGTGAGAGCATGCGGTAAGGACCCCCCTTCCACTCCGACGATTAATGGATCGTACCCCTTGTGCTTGTTTTCTCTATCCTCGTGGAATACCAGAGAGGGGTCGCACGCATTGAATGTTAAAGCCTTTCTTTGTGGCTTTGCTATGGCTATTGCCTACATGCCCATAATTAAACAAGTCGGCAAATGTATGCACAGCACAAACTTCAGCAGCGTTCGCTCTGTGGTATTTAATTCAAGGTGTGCGAAATTCTTCACATTTTAAATTTTGTATTGTTGTTGTTTGAGGACGCATTTTGTTATGATTCTCAGGATTCCATTCAATATTGTACGTAAGATACCATCTAATTTGTTTGAGAAGCCTTTCTATCATAAATGAGTTTCTTTTACCTGTGGTAAATCTACCACATGCTTTACTATCCTTTTCAACCTATTTCAATACCATTAAACTTGCGAACTCGAGAACTAAGGATGGCTCTACATCACGGTGGAAGATTGAGCTACTTTACATCTGGTTATTACTTCCTCTGTGTCGTTCTTAGCAAGTTGGGAAAGTATTTCATTCAAACCAAAGGTTCGATTCCATATTTCAAGTACGTACAAGTTCTGTTGATTCCGATCCCAAAATGACAATATTAGAAAAGACTCGCTTTGTACGTAAATATACGTTTATGAACAGTATAAATATCAAAACCTCTGATGACTATACAAAACTCGTAGTATTTAACTTAGTTTTGTTTTCTAAGATACGATGTTATATCTTCAAGAAAATTACCGTACTGCAAACACTCAGATTGGCAGTTTTTAGAGCGTTGGATTTGCTTGTAAATGGCTCAAGCTATTTTCTTAACATCACAATATACTTTTAAAGCATTTCCATGTAAAATAGAATGCATTGTCAGTGAATAGTCTGTAAAGGGGCCTCATAATTCGGAAGGCAATTTTGTACAAAATCCTAAGTAAAGTGAAAACAAAATACGATAAATGAAAACTTCTGAGTAGAAACCTGCATATCTTTAAAACAATTTCGAATATTATTTCGAGATATTATAATTCAGACATACGATTATATTTGTTTTAATTATTTAGCATATTTTAAAGTGCATTTCTAATTACTTGTTTACTCATATGTCACGAAGACTGTGTATTTTAAAATCTGCCTACCAATTTGATTTTCCTCTATCGTACTTTCACCTGCAATAAAAAGTTCAAATGGGCTATTTCTGCATTATTTCCATTAACGTCAACTAGAGAAAAAGACTTTCGAGGAATAATTTTTAGACCTGTATAAAAATAAACGATAGTTGGCAGAAAATTTACATAATATTCTCTATACATTTATAAATTTATTTAGCTCTTAACTAAGAGAGGAAGCACTCTGTAGAATCGAAATTTTGACATGAATATTCCACCGAAATATATATACTAAGAAGCTCTTAATTTAGACGAAGACTTAAGTTATTAACAAAAATTATGTGCATATATCTGTGCACGTGCGTATGCACTTATATGTGCTCCAGTTTGTGAACAGGCAAAACATAAAGTCACATAAATTTTATGCTTTAAGCTGCAACATAAAGGCTTTTAAAAAAATAGCAAATCTAAAGAACCCTTAGAAGCTAAATTAAATAGTTAACTATGTCATTGCCCGCCTCAGCAGCGTGGTGGTACAGTGTCTGCCTCACGTTCAAGAGGTCCCGAGTTCGAATCTCAGTCAGAACGAGTTACCTGGAAAAGATTTTTTCCGGGGTTTTCTCTTATCCAGAAAGACGAATGTCAGGTAACTCTAAGCTCTATGGACCTCGGACTCATTTGAGCATCATTTCACCCATTCCATTCATCGTCCGATATGACTTAACGTTAGAGGACGTAAACTTACAAAAAATAAGAATAATAAGTAAATAAAAAATAAAAAAATAAAAAACTATGTTATTAGTTTGATGGAGAATGGCTCTGAGATTTCAATTCTTTGCCTTCGAGTTCCTCTCCGTTCTCATATAATTTCATGTTATTGTGCAACTTGAACGTAGGTTTTGAAATAAGTAGGTGCTGGTAAATTATATAAATCACGTAAGTGATTCTTACTTGGCATTGTTCCTATTAGAATAATTAAAAAGCTTACCTTGTTTCAACATTTAGTTATCATGCTGCATATTACATAATTAACAGCAGACACCGAAACGCTTGAAGGTAAGCATAAACGTTCTAGCAAACACGAGTACGTGTTAAATATGATTATTGTGAACGCGTAGTCATCAGCCGCCATTGGCGTGCTTCTTTGTACATCACTCGTTGCGTACTTAGTAGCAGTTCGCGATGTGCTTTTGTTTACAAAACGGAACATTGGCATCAACAAAACAAACACTGTGTGCGTAGACAGTCGAAGAAGTGTCAGCTGCACTGAACTCTTTGCAGTCAAAATGGTACCACACAGCAACGAAGACTATGTGGACATGCATTTCACTTATGGTTTGGCTAATGGCAATGCACAGAAGACTGAACCTTTGTACTGTATATCCACAACAAGAAGGCAAGAGGGTATGAAGAGCAGAGGAGCTTTGAACTGTTGATCTGCTCCGGTAGCGGATCTGTTTACTAGGAAGTGATTGTATTAGAGTGCATATGAGTTACCCATGCTGCCAGATCAAATGTTTGTTGCAGCGATAGGTATTATGTATAGGTGAGCTATGTGACAGCACTTGTGTATTTTAAACGAGCCTTCCATCCCTTTAATTCTCGGAAGGCGAGCATACACCACGAGGAGACAGCAAAAGTGATTATGTTGCACATTCCTCTAGCTTGCCTTCTTGTCCTGGGCAATCAGTACTGAGATCTATCGGCACCTAAGAGTACGCGATAGTTTAGGACGCAGCAGAAGGCAGAGAGGAATTTTGTTGAGGTTTTACTGTTGCAAGCAGTGCCAAACTCTTGAAAAATTCAGCAACAGGAATTTCTATACAAGTATCTGTATTAATCATAATAGTATATGGAGAATTTTACATTGTAATGTATTTTCCTCTACAATCTTTAAAGAGTTCAATGTCTCACTGATCAAAACTTTGCTCCTAGATGAACTTTTTGTCAATGGTTGTAAAAGCAGGTCGTTATTCATCGCTAATTTTACACATATTGTACTTTTCGGGGAAGCGGGGTTCGCAAGTATTGCTAGTTTTAATTTTCAAAATGAGCATTTATGGTGAAGTAAACCCATATGCTGTTCATGAATAATGAATCAGTAATGTTTCTCATTGAATGTATGATTAGGGGTACTAAGTGATCGTTTCATGGAATCAAATACCTTTCCAATGAACTAAATGGAGTGCCACTTTTTATTTTTGCATGCATGTATGTTGGACCACTGGCACATATTGCTGCTACTGTAAGAACACGTGTAACAATACAGATATGGTCCAAGCTGTATAGTCGAGAAAGGCCATTTTGTTCGTCTCCTCGATCACCTCATCTGATTTCTTTGGAGATTCGTCTATGGGATCAAATCAAAAGTATAGTGTATACACTCCCGTTGACATGCTGATGCATTGAATGAAAGAAATGTGCTTGTCAACAATTCCGAAAGGTCTGGGAACTTTAAAAGAATTCGAAATTCACTTCACGAATGAAATGAATGGTACTAGAACACATATTTTGACAGAAACAGGGTACAGTATTGATAGCATACAATACAATAAAGTAGAATTGTATTAATTAAGCTGATTCTTCTCAATGATTCCAGTCCAAAAGCCACCTCTGCCTGGAGAAATATATTAGCTGGGAATTATCTTCTACTAATCAAGCCTCTGGCTATGAAGGTCTCCGTTTATCCGTATAATTACATTGTTAAGAATGAATTGTGAGAAAATTTAGAGCGGAAAATAGACGAAAAGCATACTTTTAATATCATTTGGGCTAATTATGAGGATGCTTGTTATGAAGCCAGTGGTGGTTTAGACGCACATGCTTAGTAAATTAATTTGCATGGGTGGGACTTTTCACTTCTATTCTTCTATGCTTTCAAACCATTAATCATGAAAACTTCTGTACACCAAAACGCATTTGTTTTTGTTTTTAAGCATACTTACTAAAAAAGCGAAAAAAATTATCAACATTATACGTAAATGTGGATGTTGGTGCTATTAAACACAATAAATCATCTACTTTAGGTTATGTGTATCTTTTGTGGCTACCATCTAAAGCATGGCATCTGCATTTTAAATGAATCTGTAGGCTAAGTTATCTATATCATTCCAGTAATGTATGATAATTTTAACTGTTTTAAAATGAACAAACAATTCAAGAGAGGTCTCAGGAACCTAAGTTTAATTGCAGTGGACAAAAAATATACGAAGGAGAAGGTGTGCACATTATACACCTGTCAAAACGTTATTTTTTTTATAACGTTGAACTGCCTTTGCTTGAGGGCCCATTAGCGCCTTATTCTCACCTTCAAATTATTACATAGGATAATTTTGGTATAAATCACACACATTGTATACATTTTAATAATTAGATAAAAGGTGATTAGATAAATTTTCACTAAGAGCTATGATAACATTAAACAAAAGTACTATATTATGTATATTTTAAGCAAAGTAATTGATTTCTCGTATTTAAAAGTTAATTCCTTCCAAATTAATAAGCTAATTAAACATTTATATCCCAAATTTATTATGACAGTGTTAAACAGCTTAAAGTAGACAACTAATGTTTTAAAAATAATTGAAATGTTTAAAAGAATGTTTCAAAGCAGTAAAAAACAAATTAGTATCCCGAAATAATTTACAAATTGTATGAAAATTGGATTCTAAAAACTTCGCAGATGATGGTTCTTTAGCTCACTTGTGTAAGCAGGTTGACGGACATTAACTGCGCACATTCCTGCATCAATATGAATATTATAAATGTTTAAATAATTTACATGTATAAGTGGATAAACTGTATTAACACAAAGGGTTATATACGCCCTATTGCCCTATGGCTGCTTTAATCAAGGAAACATCTGCTCTATTTGTAAAGAACAGGAGGATATCATGCTGATTATTTTAAGGGAGATTATTCCTTTTATTAGCGTTCAAAGCCGACCCAAACTTTATGAGCCCAATGCTATCTTTTTAATTTTACACCCTCCAACGTTAAGTCATATCGGACGATGAATGGAATGAGTGAAATGATGCTCAAATGAGCGCAGGGTCCTTAGAGCTTAGCGTTACCCGACATTCGTCCTTCAGGATAAGGGAAAACCCCGGAAAAAACTTACCCAGGTAACTCACCCTGACCGAGATTCGAACTCGGGACCTCTTGAACTTGAGGCAGACGCGCTGCCATCTACGCTACCGAGCCGGACCCGGCCCATTGCTCATTGCTGATATATGAAGGGAGATAAAATTTGTTATATTTGCCCAAATTGTATGTTCCCTAAATTTGCCATTTATGAGGATTGAGAAAGTTCTGAAGGGTACCTCAGTCTAGAGGACAGTCCTGGAGAAATTTGAACCACAGTCCTCCCAATTGCAAACCTTGCACGTTTCTGCAGAGCTATTATCTTCGATGTCTCTCGATCAGTGTTTCCAAGGAGTTTTGATATCCTTAGGATTAAACAGAGGCTATCTCCTGTACATCATTATAGTCTCCAGGTGAGTTTCCCCTGTCTTTCCTTGTTGCAGAAGAGATACCAATGGCAGTCGAAGGACCAGCTATAAGTCGCATTTTGGTTCTTTGAAGTCTGAGATGGAAATCCAAAGGCTTTTACATTACCAATAAATATTGAATTTACTGAATTTATTCTCTTCCAGTTATCCAATTCATCTGTATTGTAATCCGCTCATTCATAAATCTTATTAAAGCAATTCTGATTGAAATTGCTGTAAACCTTTTCCATATAGGGGAATCTGTCTTTCCACATCTTCAACTCCCTGGACTGCACTCATTGTAGCACCGTTGTTTCTCGGCATAGTAAGATTCCATAGGCATTCCAGATTAATTTAAATTTGATCTAGCAATTTTATAAACTGACTGAAGATATCCAAATATAACTGCAACATTGCAACTAAGGTAAAATTAACCATATATATATATATATATATATATATATATATATATATATATATATATATATGGAGACGCTATAAATGCTTAATGGACAGAAAATGCCACATAACAGATTTTTTATGTTTTTTGACTTCTAATTTAGCGTTAATTTTGGATTAGTTTCTTTTAAATAGCTTCTCATTATTTTGGTGTTGGCACTGGATTAACCAGGCTTATGTTATTACTGACAGTGTATACATGCGTGAACACACGCATATACATGTTAAACTTCATTGCTGTTACATATATTGTTTCAGGGGTGTTCACTACTGCGGAACACCCATTACAGCCGTTTGGTCCATCTGTCGTCCATCTGCGCCCACAAAAGGCTCCGCGAACTGCTACTATTGTGCGCTGAATTTATTATGCAAATGTGTGTAGAAAATGAATACACATATTTGAAATTTTCTGTAAGCCTTTAAAATGGTAAAACCTTGAACATCAAAATATGAGACATTTCCTAAATATGTGCGAAAAACATTTGTCAACTAAATTTAATGTTGAAGTTTCGCTGCATGAAAAGTTAAGAATCGTATTCAAATACACACACATACAAACACGCAGATATATATATATATATATATATATATATATATAATTCAAGGAAGATTATAAATAAATTTTCAGCTGCATTACAGAAGCTATAATAGGAATCTTACAACTTTAAATTTTAGATGAACATTTCTATGTGTTGAACGTGTGCCTATATGCTTGAAGAAATTGTCTAAGTTATCTGCACGTGTACGTGTTTCTATTGTTTTCGGAAAGAGCCTTACTAATGGTTAGTAATTATTTTTGTGAAATATCTTATGCTTCAACGCATTTCCTTCTCTTTGAACGGCTTGTACCCCAAGGACTCAAGTCAGTGCTTGGGTGAGAAGCCTATCGAGAAACAGGGTGACCTTAGATGATAGACTAATGCAGTGCTTGGTATGGTGATGAAAAAGAAGGGAAGGAAATACAGATAAATAAATAAGGATGTGTATTATCAACTACTCAACTGGCTCAACCCAGTGTGAACACTAGATAGCTGTCGAAAGATAACCAGAATCTTCTGGAAGTTTCCAGTCTCCACGCTTCTCGAACGTTCTGGAACTGTAGGAACTTTCAACTCCGATTGATCTCATGAGTTAATGGGTAAATGAGTAGTTAGAAAGTGTATTTCTTGTGCGATATAGGTGTTCAATATTCGGCGTTCTGCGAGCAAATTTACCCTACAGTTGTGATGTACGCTTAAGTTGGATTAGGAGAGATCTTGTTTTCGATTCCCCAGAGGTTAACCAGGAACAGGATGCAGCGTTTTCTCGTGTTATTGCGTCACTACGTCAGGAAGAAGGTGAACTGGCAGTATGTTTTAAGTGAAACGAGAAGGAAAAATTTGAATTTGATTAAATAATGAAGTCCTTCAAAAACGGGACAAAGTCACAGTATTCTGTATCTAGAGTAGAATTTAGTTTTGAACTCCGGAAAATTTACAATTATGAGAAAGACATTGCAAAAGCCATGTTTTTCTTTTTTTTTTTTTTTCGTTTTCACAGAAAGAACAGCTACAAAATTAGATCTACATGGAGAATTTTCAATTCTATTTTAATACTCCTTCTAGCTCTAAATTTGCATTACTAAAGACAAAAATCGAAATGACAATGACAATGATAATAATTCTAATTCACTTGTTTATGTGGCAATATCCCCAATAACTTGTACCTAAGATAAAAAAGTTAAGCAGTTAGGAAACGCCCTTTTCCGCGTTTCTCCTCTCAGACTCCAGCATAATGGCTCCAGTAGTGAACCCATGTATGATTCACCGCTGCTCTACTTTTTTGACTTTATGGACTTAAATATGCGATAATTTATAGCAATATCCAGCAGAAGTTACAAAAGATCATATGTTTATGTGAACCCATAGTTAACTTTAGTTATCTTTAGTTATATTTTGTATTCCCAATGCGCTATACTTACAATTACACGTATGTCATTGGGAATTCAGCGAATAGCTTTAATGAGGTAATTTTAAGCAACACAAAAAGTTAATTTTTTCTAGTAGTATGTTATACCTAGTGCACATTAATTAATGGACCATTAAGGTTTGGCGCTGTATATTGCGCACAATTAATATATAAGCTTTACTTTGCTTGGAAGTTATTGGAGAATAAGTTTAACTCTTGCAGCATTTTTGTTTCGTTTTTGTTTTTGTATATTCCTGGCCACTTAACGGGCGAACTGCTGAATTGTTGTCCTATTGATCACTAGATAGTGACACCATAATTATATTTACATATTTAATGTTTCAAGTCAAAAGAGTAAAGGCAAATGGAATCTCCCACCCTTCAAGTGTAGAAAATTATCACATTTTCAAAAGTGACGATTTTATTTGGATATACCATATGGCTATTTTGTTCAAAAGTAAACTGCGTTAGTAGTTGTGTCTTCTAAAGAAATAAAGAAAAAAGTACCATACTATATAATACTCCACAGGAAAAAGCCTAAATTTGCAGAAATATTGTGTCACATCTGTTCTAAATTTAACAAGAATTGGGCAAAGGGTTTCTCAAAATACGTTTGCCACACCGCTGAAGGTAAAGGAATCAAAACTCGTTGGAAAATATCTTTAAGCTTTGACATAGCATGCATTTATGTATTCATAAATACAAATGGTTGAAAATGTTGTTCCAGAACTTTAAACAGCTCTGCGTTCCTGGTATGTTTACTTTATCCACTACTTACCTCTAATAAGCAGAGAAAGTGGTGGTGTTAAGGGGTATAAGAACGCAGACTTCAAGGGAACATCCTGACGTGAAGTTGAAACGTAAGCTCCTGTACTATTTTCTTCTGAAGATCATTTTTGCATAAATAAAAAGATAAAGCTGATCAAAGTTTTGATTGCGAGTATATCATGCCACCTTAATTATTTACTCTTCCAATTAGGTTAACGAGATAGTGCAACAAAAGATGAGTTATTTGTGTCTTTACTATATGTTGCTAAAATGATTCATTTATCCACACAATAAGAAGGGACTGTAATTCCACGTGTCTATTTCCATAAAGTCGTGCGCTTACGATTACCACATTGGCCTACGTTTAGAACGGGAGGTCAGGAATGTAAACATTACACCTATCTGCCGCACTACTTTGTAAAACAGCAGGGTCTGTTAGCGCTTCTGGTGTATCTAATGCATTAAGAACTGTGACAGTCTTTACAAATAAGGAGTATGCTTCTTGCTTAGTGCAAAGCCGACTGTAACATTTGAGATGTTTCCCAAATCCAACAGTTATAGTATAGAGTTTAACGGAGTACATTTTGAGTATCTACTGCAAATACATATCCAGTTGATGTTGCAATTACGATATTATCCATTAATAATTATTTTGTTTAGAATCAACTTCGTTTGGATATAATTTTTCACTACACACCTCAATAAAGTATTTCCATGATAAACAATGGGATTTGTTATCCCTGATCATCTTGTGAATGCTATCGAATAACTAAAAATAAAACCAGTAGTTTAAAAACACCCAGGCAGGCGGCGAACCGGCTCAAGCGCTGGCCTGGTTTGGACTTTCACCCGTTGCAGGTGTAATCGCGTACCTGCAAACCAAAACAAAAATATTCACCATTCCCTTGCTCCTAGCCTACTCACCTACAGAGATTACAATTCCCATTCCACAAAATGTGGATACCAAAATTTCCGTGCAAAGTATAATTTTGAGGTTTCCTGAATACAAAATGTTAATAAAAATAAAGAAGGTCCGTTTGTGCCAGGTGGAGAGAGAGAGGTGGGAGGTAGTGAGAGACAGAGAAGCATAACTCTAAACGAAAAGTCGGTTAATCACAAAAATTGGTATTTAAATTGAGAGTCATCTAAGGATACAACACGGAGATATTCCAGAAAGTTTCCCCAACCTAAAGAATCTACCTTACACATGAAAGAAGTTTCATTAATTTTATTTCTTTAAGTATTTTGTTTAAAATACTATATATTTAAGGCATTTGTTTGTAAAATGAAACTTTTATATTGCATTGTGCGGAAATATCTGTGAAATACTCTTAATTCTGAATACATTTTGTATAATTGCTAAACCGTAAGAGCGAAACAAAATCGTACTAAAGAAAGAACGTTTTGAAGAAATTAATTCTATCAAATAAACATTTTCTGATGTTAATATATGCCAAGATATTCCTTATAATAGGTTATCCCCCATGGCGTACCAGCTCGAAGAGGACCTGAGCCTGCCAACCGATAGGGGGAGGAGATGTGGTCAGCATCTCGTCACCCCCAGCCGCAAAGTTGGCTTTCTAGACAAGATACGCTACCTAGCGTAGCTCCTCAATTTGCTCACGATGCTGAGTGGGCACCGGTCCTATACCCGGGACTTAAAATCGCAGCCCCTAAGGGTGGGATCGATCTCAATTGCATTCCGTCGCAGGGAAGCATAGCACAATGCTTTAGCCAACAACACCAGAGCGCAGAACTTGTTATAGGTTTGAAATTTCGAAGAAAAAAAAAGCGTTCAAATTTCAACCTTCTCAACTGTAGTTCGCTATTTTGTTTATCATTGTCTTGCATAGAGAACGAAACTTCAAAGCCATCACATAGCGATTTTTTAAAATTATTTGACTAACATTATAGCTTACTGTACTCTTATGCGCAAATCGAAATAAGTTTAGACTTAATGAAGATTTAACTGTATTAACAAGAAGTAGACAGACGAATTATCTTTAGTATAACTGTGACGTAGCCGTTTTGGCCCAAACTTATTGGGACGTTCACGCGGAGCTGTGGGGAGTATAAACAGTTAAGGTAGCGCTCTCCCCCACCATAAAACCATAGACAATATAACAAAATAACCAGAATTTTCTTGGGATTTCCATCTTCTCGCTTCTCAAACATTCTGGAATTCTATACAAGACCTCAGCTGCTGTGTAAGCCAGCCGGTGAACCACCGAGTGAAATGCTTATGCCTCTCTGATTCGATGTCCCAACAGTGAGGTAAGTTATAACGTGCAGTGTTTAATGTGCCGTGGGAGTTGGAGACGTTTATGTTCGATTTCCCAGCGAGTGAAGTGGACCGCAGCAGCTACATCACAAAAGAAAAGAAGCAGCAAGAAAAGCTTAAGTAGAGCATATTATTGAAGTGGCAGTATTAAGTCACAGCAGTTTGAAAATGAGAGAAGAATAATGTGAATACAACACAAGAGTGTTACAACCAAACTGAAGAATACATTTACGATAAAAGCTTATGATTTAGTAATAGACTAATAATGATGTCTCTTTAGTACAGAGTGCAAGAACTAAACACATATGGATTCGAAATGGGAGTGAAAGCACAGACATAACGCCAACAAACTTCACGAGATAGGATGTGCAGATTACTAATACGGTTGGTCATCATGCAGTAATTCGATACTGAAAATGAAACTGGAAACAGACTACTAGAAGCTGCTAAAAACCTAGTTAGTGGGATCATTCCGGAAGGTCTATCTATAGCAATGAACAATGTAGCCTGAGGTGAATCTCGGAGTTAGCAATTCTGCTACACATATGAATGTTAACTCGGTAACTGTGCTCGCCCAAATAATGAGCAGTAGTTGAGAATTATTGTGCGTTTGTATTGCAGCACGAACCAATGTAAACTATCAAGGGTTTAATTTGTTTGGGCTCGAACTCTGACGCGTTACATTTGGTGGCAGTGGTGGGATCAAACGCGATGGGTGTGATTAAACAACGCATCTGGTAGGTAATCAACTGCACGACAAACGGAAAATTGAGGATCACTGAAGCATTGCAAATGGAAGCAACTGCACAATTTCACTACATTCTTAGGTGATATTAGTTTCATTTATATGCATTTCTGTTAATGATACTGTATGCATACATCAATGGAGTTTATAGATAGGCTGTTAGTGGTATTCAAAATATACATTTTCCTTTAGACTATACCGATTGTTTAAAGAATATGGCCTGAAGACAACTTAAGAACCTGTGATTGCCTAATTAAAGTTTAGTCATTTATATGGGCAAGTTCTTAACAAAGTGGTCACAATACCATTTTTAAAAGTAGATAACTAGTCTTTTTATGTTTTTAATATTTTCCGAGCTATCTCTGCGTATTGAAATTATTTCTTGTTAAGGGAAAGTTCTAGTTTTACCTGTAAATGCATTAAACATCAGTGTCAAAGGATAACTATATAAAGATATACATAATTTTAGCTGAATATTTATATATACCAGTAGCGCAAATATGAACGAAACGTTTTACTTCTAAAACTTTTGGGAGAAATCTTGTTTCTCTGAAATTACTTAAAACCTTAGCAGAAATTTCATTACACGTTTAAATATTCAGTTATACATCATCTAATAACAGAGTTAAAGTTGCTAAATTATTTCAATTACTGATTAATTTTTATTTTTTTTGGTACCTATACTGAAGCCTAAATGTTTGCTTAAGATTTAAGAGAAAATCCTCGGAATATTTATATACAGGTGGTCTCAAAACGACACCGAACGATTATAGCCGTTGCGTAGTTTATAACTTAACTAGCTGGAATTTCGGTGTCGCAGCTTCGAAGTTCTGTTTGGTATAATTTTATACAGCATTAAATATTACATTATTTTGTAACTAGGCAGCGCAGGATCAACTGGTGTGCGAACTTCAGAAATTGTTGATTGGGACACACCGCCCATGAAAACAAAAACAGTACTTGTTGCTCATTATCAGTGACCCTAGCCTACTTTTCAGTTAATGGGGCAATGGGTGTGCAAAAGTCGACTAATAACTCGGACAGTTGCAAGGTTGCTCTTCAATGTAAAACTACACATTCCCGCCTGCCTCGGTAGCGTAGATAGTGGCATGTCTGCCTCACGTTCAAGAGGTCCCAAGTTCAAATCTCGGTCAGGGTGTGTTATCTGGATAAGGTTTTTTCCGGAGTTTTCCCTTATCCTTACACAAGAATGTTGGGTAGCTCTAAGCTCCATGGACCCTGGACACATTTGAGCATCATTTCACCAATTTCATTGATCGTCCGATATGATCTAACGTTGGAGGACGTAAAATTACTAACAAAAATAAAAACTACACTGTCCGTCTTAACAAGGAGCATTTTGCGCGTACTTAAAAATACAAGCAATATGGAGCGCTACACGAACACCAAAATGACGGATATGGTTTTGATGGATGGAAGAGCTGCAGGGAGTTCAACGGACGCACGATTAATTTAGTTGTATAAGCCATTTAGTTTTGGTTAATTTATCTATAATAATTTTATTTTGTTTTCTGTTCTGTTTATCATTTAATGCTTCCATCCTCAACTTCACTAACATTAACTTCCCTCTAAAAGGTATCATTTGTTTATGTCCACCAGCTTATTTGCCATCATGGACTGCTATAACGGAATTTTGGAACACCTTAAACATTCGTAAGTAATAATTAAGCAATAGCTTCTTTATTGCGGTTTCATAAGCCATTGCGGTTTCATAAGCCAAAGAAATTCTTTTTAGTAACAAGCAAGCTACTACGGAGTACGTGGGTATGTTTACCAGCAGCTACAGCACGCGGCTCGGCGTGGACCTATACCGAACACGTGAGGCAACGTCGTTGTTCCTATCACTGCCTGGTCCACAGTCATTCTGGAGCATTTTTATGCGGCTTTATTGGCGGCAAAAATATCTGTATGTGTCACATACAAGCTGAGCAACTATTTCTATTTGTTTGTTTGGAGTATATATCTCTTCATATCGAATAAATTGCCTCATATGCCTAAGTATGGAAAATTAAAGCTCTAGCATGAATTTAAAGCTATAAGGCATTTGATATATAAGATAAACTTTTATTAAATAGGTATTAATAGATCAATCAATTTCCTTATATTTACTCTAGTACTTACAATAGCAAGTCACCACAAACGATGTATCTCGAATACGAGAGCCCCTAGTGGTTTACCGGGAAAATATAAGAGTCAATTTGAGAATTTATTGTCATGATGGCACGTTCGCCATGGTAACTCAATGGGTAAGAGTGGATGGAAATCAGTAGATCATTGGTTCAAATCCCGGTCATGGCATTTAATTTTTCAGTTTGACTATATATCCAAAACCTTAGCCTATACGCGGCTAGTGTAAAGAAACTATTAATTTCCATAAATTAACTTAAATACATAAGAATGTTAAAGATGCTAGGTACAAATGCTACAAATCAGGATTTCATATCTATGAAACAGAAATAAGTGCTTACTTGTTAAAGTAATGAAATCTTAGTTGTATCATTTTAACTATCCTTTTTTCTTCGACGTGTGTCAAATTCAAAGTCAATAAAAGGAATTCCAATGAGAACTTTGAGCTCTACCGAACCTTTCCTGAACCTAAAGGGAGACTGGAAGGCAGATTCTATACTTTAATCTACTGAGGAAAGTAGTGGAATCGTGTAAAGAGAACTAAGAAGAATAAAACGTCACCGTGTCAAGAAGGTATCGCAAATTAGATTTGGTCGACGATGAAAGTGGCGCGTCATCTCAACAAAGTCTTCAGGGACGCCATTCTCTGGAGAGAAGTGCTAATCGATCAAGACTAGTCGAGGACGACGACCCGGACGGAATCTTGTGGTTGAGCGGACACGTTCCTGCAGGGAAGTCATAGCATGGCTACAACTGAAGGAAGCTGGAGAAATTCGCTATCATCTGTTAGCAGCACTGCAAGTAATCTCGCAGAAAGGATTCTCAAGTTCTATTTTCACACTGTCAAAAGGTTGCTTCAGAAGTTCGTAATTTTGAAGTAATTACAGCTGTCACATAACATAACAGTTGAACTTGTACATGCTTAAATGAATTATTTTTAAAACATTCCCACTTTAATTACAATCTTATTCTGCTTAGTGTGTATATAATACAATATGTAATAATATTAAACAAATACAGTTTATTTATAGATATTAGATACTATGTTTCCATTTCTAATTATTACCTTGTTAATGGACATATAAATTATTTGCTAAGTATATACATTTTGAAAAGAAAAATATTTCATATTTTTGGACCGAATTTAAAGCTAATCACGTGTAGCGGTAGCTAATTAGTTCCTAAAGTGCAACCAATAAACACTTCATAACTAACTTACTATTACTCTGTGTATGTTAAGTTAATTTTGTTTAATTCTCCAGCTTCGAATACGGCGCGGTTCTAAATTCTCCGAGGAATAGTAGAATAAGCCCTTCAAAATAAACAGATACTGGGGATAAATTCATAAATTGATTCTGGAGATAAGTTAACAGAACAAATTTCTACCAATACTGGACTAAGACAAGAGTGTAGCTTATCACCTACCCTTTTAGTATATATATATATGGACGATATTCTAAATTAATGGAAGATTTTCGTAGACCCAGGGAATAAAAATAAAAGAAAATATTCATTTTAGTACCCTGCTGTTTGCGAATGACCAAATAATGATTCATCGGAATGAAAATCAACTGCAAAAATCAATTTATGTTCTAAATAATATAGTACAAAGTCTAATTTTAAAATATCAGAAGAAAAAATAAAATTTATGGCTTTTAAAGGAAATTATAATGTATGATCAAGAATTGTTTTAGGAAATAGGATTTTAGAACAAATATCCAGTTTTAAATATTTAGGATGTTATATAAGTTTTAGAAACAATGCTGATATAGAAGAAAAATTAAACAAATTCCGAACAATATGTGGGACAATCCAAAGAACTTTTAAAAACAGAGTGAGAAGGGATACAAAAATGAAAATGTATAAGGTAATGGCTATTCCAACTTTACTATATGGAGGCGAAATCTGGGTTCCAACACAAAGGGATTTAAATAAAATACAGACTGCAGAAATGAAATTTTTAAGACGTGTTAAAAGTTGAACAATATTGGACACAATAAGAAATGAGGATATTAGAAAGGAATTAGAAATCGAACCAATCAATATCAAAATATCATAACGAAGGTAACAGTGGTATGAACATATATTAAGAATAGAGGATGGAAGATATACAAATGCAGTACTAAACTATAATTCAAAAGGAAGAAGAGACAGAGGACGATCCAGGAAACGCTGGAGAGATCTATGAAGCCGGAACGGGCAATATGCCCAAACCATGGAGTGAAGAAGAAGAAGATAAATAAACAGAACAATTTAAGAAGATAGTATAAAGGATAAGGCAGTAGCTGTACCTGTGCTCATATATGAGAGTGAATCGTGGATATTCAGATAGAGCGATGAAATAAATATACATGCTTCTGTTATGGATTATTAAGAGGGTGAAAGGTTGTATATGAAGGGATAATATCACAAATGAGAATACACGGAAAGAGCAAAACATATTCGAGTTAAATGAAAATATAATGGAGAACAAACAAAATTGGAAAGAACATGAACCTGCAGAATGAACAATAAAGGATTACCCTGGAAAGAGGTGCGACAAGCCCTTAGTCTAATCCCTGGATGTAAAAAGAAGAAGAATTATAAAAGTAATTAAAATACGCCAAAAGGACAAATAGGTTTAACCAACTTTAGAGGAACAAAACAAAATTAATTACTTTCTTTTAAAAATAAAACATCAGAGTGTTTCAGATGAGTGCTTTATAGAGGTATTAAAATAAAATAAACCACAAAACTCTGAAAATAATTTTAATGGAGCATGGCTAAATAAAAATTCTTATAAGACAGAAAATTATATGCACCTAATATTCTCCAGAAACTCGTGTAACTCGTGTGTTACATATAACTGTAATATGACTCCACGGAATCTAGGTACCAATTTATAGTGCATATACCATAACATAACGTTGATATACTGTTTGTCGCAAAGAATAGTACTTTATGTCGTGATTCTGCAATATAATTGCATCATTTGTTCTTGAAAACAATTTCCACCTTAAATTAACTTAAATTAATGCCTAATTATCTTATAATTATGCATTAGGTATTCTTGAAGACCTATAATACTGATATTTTCTAAAATGTATATAAAAATATAGTGGGTATTATGTGTACAAATGCCCGCCTTGGTAGCGTGGTGGTAGCATGCCTGCCTCACGTTCAAGAGGTCCCGAGTTCGAATCTCGGTCAGGGTGAGTTACCTGGATAAGGTTTTTCCGGGGTTTTCCCTTATCCTGAAAGACGAATGTCGGGTAACTGTAAGCTCTATGGACCCCGGGCTTATTTGAGCATCATTTCACCCATTCCATTCATCGTCCGATATGACTTAACATTGGAGGACGTAAATTACAACAACAAAAAAATGTGTACAAATGGTAATTGCACGAAAAACTAGCATGTGAACGAGAAAAAAGTAAAAATGTATGCATACACTTTTTTCCTTTCAAATGGCAACAAAGCAACACGCAATCCTTTCTCACCTTCCTTATTGGTTTCATACCCTCTGATCTTCACTTCACATGAAGGTTGTATGTTTGTAAATTTGTCCATTTCTTCCTGTCACTTCACGAAGTCCTCAATATAAGTTCGCAGTTTTATACAGTTTAGTTACCACAGTGATATCATTTAGTTCATTGTCAGTTCAGTAAGGTGAACAAGTTCTAAGCGTGTAACAGCTTATGTGTGCTAGCAGCAATCGGGATAACTATTTGCTACAACATGTCCTATTACATAAATATTAATGTTCATCTTTATTGTTTAATAATGCGGGTAGTCTGAAAATAAAAATGCACCCTATGTATGCTCATTCTAAAGTATCTAATCTGGTAATTAGTAATTTTTTTTAATTTACTTCTTTTAACCTATAAGTCATATCGGCCGATGAATGGAATGCAGTGAAATGATGCTCAAATGGGCCCAGGGTCCATGGAGCTTAGATTTACCCAACATTCGTCTTTTAGGATAAGGGAAAACCCAGGAAAAACCTTATCCATGTAACTCACCCTAACTAACTCCTAACTCACCCTAACTAACCCCTATCTACGCAACAGAGGCGGGAAAAATTAAGGGATATAATTATAACTACGCCACGCAGTTTTCAGATAAAATGTGAAGTTTATTTCTGAGCATGCAGTATAAAAGCCATATACATTTCTTTAGGTGCAGAAGCGAATAATTAATCCTTCATAACAACTATTGGATAACAAAACAAAAAACAGGTAATAAACATGTTAATTTTAAACTGCTTTTAACAACATAAGTTTTCGCTTAAGTCAATATAGCGGTGAGAGGGCGGTTTCTCACGCAATGCCAATATGAGCTGTCTAGAATTGTATTAGATGCTTTACTCGTAATCTCTATTGTCATTAACCCTACCCAAACCCTATGTTTAAAACCATGCATTTGATTACGCCCTTAAGGTGTATCATCCAAAACCTGAAAGACTGCCATTGTGGCACACGTCATTTGTTTATGTGCCAGATAGAAGGAAAAAAGGAAGGGGTGAATGTAGGGTAAAGCTCTTCAGGTGCTGATCTTGCAGGCCCTGATCTACCCTATTGCCTAATCTACATAATATGGAGCTTCGCTGTATAATTTTGTGACTGTTACCTACTCTCGACGTTCTGAACAGCACTGAAATGAAGTAACAGAATGTGTAATGAATAATGTGCAAAAAGCAAAATAGTACAACAAAACTTTATTTGCCTGAGGGTTGCTGGAATAATGTCATTTCTAACGTAATTCTAGATAATCTGTTTCAGACGTCATAGTAATAAAGTGAAATGGTGGTTTAATACTTCACTTCAGACAGCAAAAATCCATCATCACCAGTTTGAAATTGTACGATTCTGTGGTAGTTTCATCTGTTAGGCTTGTGATAATTGCACTCTTTCTAGAACAATTTTATCAAACAGAAAAATGAACAGAAACAATTTCTGTGTTTCTGATAGCTGTGACTGGATGTCGAGGGATATAGAAAGAGAGTACTCATATGCTATTTACGTAAACAATAAAACCAATAGCTTTACCCGGACACTAAGACCAATGGCGTATCATTCTATAGGAAACTGGATTAGATGTAGTGATATTTATATCTAAATTGATATGATGATAACCGGGCATAGGAATTTCCAGGCATTAATACCCGAACGAAGGGAAATAAGGTTGACCGATCATTACTGAATATTGCGTACGACATCGTGGACAACAAAGCACTGTTATCCATCGTTTAGTCTGTTGGCGTGTGCGTATCAATTCCGAGACCGCCTTTTACGAGCTCTGTTCAAAAAGTATCGCGAATTTTGAATTCTCGAATATTCGATTCTCTATTGTTTTGTGGCGTTATGTTGGTACTCGTGTCCCTCACTTATGTTGACGAGCTCGGTCGTTTTAAATGTTCAGTTAACTGTTGGCAGATATTTTGCTTGGAGGTACTCGTCATCGACCTTTGCTTATTCCACAAAAAAGGGGGACAAAGAATCTGCATCAAATTTTATGTGAAAAATAAATGGGCGCATGCATTCCGAATGTTGACTGTGGCATATGGTAAAGCTACCTTGGTCCAAAGCAACGTTTATCGGTAGTAAAAAAAGGTTCTCAGAGGATGGAGAAGATGTGGAAGACGAAGAGCGTCTCGGACACCTGAGCTCGTCAGCAATATTGAAGAAGCGAAGAAAATGGTATTGGCCAATCGTCGAATCACCGTTAGAGAAGTTGCTGAGGATCTAAGCTCGTTCCATTCGATTTTGACCAATGATTTGGGCATAACTGATG
Source organism: Mantis religiosa (assembly GCA_030765055.1). Classification (NCBI taxonomy): domain Eukaryota; kingdom Metazoa; phylum Arthropoda; class Insecta; order Mantodea; family Mantidae; genus Mantis; species Mantis religiosa. The sequence goes on from CM060947.1 coordinate 131,177,545, forward strand.
ACGACTCATAGGTTTATTGTTATGACATTGAAACTAAAGCTCAATCATCCCAATGGATGCTGCTACATGAACCAAGACCGAAAAAAGCGTGCCAAGTTCGGTCGAATGTGAATGTTTTGCTTACAGTTTTATTCGATTGTAGGGGCGTGGTTCAACATGAGTTCTTGCCAGAGGAGAGAACGGTCAATACGGAATATTACCTGCAAGTTGTGCGCAATTTGTGTGAAGTAATCCGCCAGAAACGTCCGGATTTGCGAAAGAACAAAAATTAGCCTTTGCACCATGATAACGCCCTGCTCAAAAATCGCTGTCTGTGCGCGAATTTTTGGCCAAAGAACAGATATATAATACCACCGCCACCGTACTCCCCAGACCTGGCCCCCATTGACTTTCTTTTTTTCTTCCCAAAACTGAAGAGACCCATGAAAGGACTACACTATGCCACGACTGAGGAGAGAAAGACGGCATCGAAGGAGAAGCTGAACAAGATTACAAAAAAGGATTGTTTAAAGTGTATCTGGTGGGTATTATTTAGAAGGGGACAAAATAGATATTCAGGAATGAATAAATAAATGCTTTTTGAAAAAACACAAATAAATAAATACTTTTTAACAGACCTCGTATATGCCGTCATCCATTCATGGTCGCTCTATTATAAAACGAACTACTTGAAAATTCCTATATCTGATGACTACAGTTCATCTACTCTGGGCACAAAATCCACATTAAATTACTCCGCAATATCCCAAAGTTTGAACTAGAGCATTTTGTGAATAGCCTGTGATATTCTGTCGTGGTATTCGTGTATATCAATGCATACGTTAAAGTATATTCATATTTCTCAATAATTAAGTTTAGCTTAAGCAAGAGTACGCTGTAAGAATTCTGAAGGTTCGTTTTTTTCTGAAAATGGCTTTATACCAGTGCATATCATTGCATACGCATCATGATTGGAGTTTGGAATAACTTTGACCGATCTCTTATTCGTCATTACGGAATGGATAGAACCTAAATTTTCCTACTGGACAATCAAACGTGTAGAGGACCACAGCTTCATTATTAGGTGCATGTTACAATGAGCTTAGTGGAAAGCGTAACTGACCCAGGAAAACGGAAAGGGAATTTCGAGTACGAAAGTTTCTCAGGCATACTGCCGCAACAGCTGTTCCGTGAGAGTATTTTACACAGGAGTTTAAAGCTGAACCGTAGCCTGATATTCATGTTACATGACACAAAGTGGTTTCTACTCACCATTCAGAAGAAGTTTGTGTGTAAGCTGCAGATCCCCGCCTCCACTCGTGCCCATCTTCTCTTCCAGCATCTGTTTTTCTGCCAGTAACTGTTTGATGTATGCTTGCTGCTTGTTGCACTGCGAATTTTCTGGAGACGCAACTGGTGGTCCTCCAGTTTGAGGGTCTGACTGTGTGGGGCTACTTCTACCATTACTGTCTCCTGAACCACTTTCCTCACTCATTGTGCCTTCAAGATCCAATATACTGCCTACACAAACAAAAGACAAGCTGTTATTCTGGATTATAAGTACTCAAAAATCAAAAAACAAGCTTTATAACAGTTTACTGTGAATGAAATAGGAATATGAGACTATGATGTACGTATTTAGGAACACAAGTCAAAAGGTAAAATGGTTTACGAAAGAGGAGCAAAATAGAAGAGTTTCTAGAAGGACAAAAAATATAATTTGTGAAAGTTTGAGTACTTAGGAGCTATGGTTAATGATGGAGAATGGAAAGCGTATCGCAGGGAGGTGGTACTAAAGGAGAGGTAGCAGTGTCAGGAATAAGGATATGCAAAGCGAAACTCGACATGTCAAGCAAATGGTTAGCGAGAATTAATGAAACACTGGTAGAGTCAAGGACGTTGTATGCTGCAGAAATATGATATATTCAAAAAAATAAGTAACAAAATAGACAAGTTATGCAAATAATTAGTAAAGAAATGTTGGGATTGCCTAGTTGAGCTCCAAGACAAGTAGCATTAGTAGAACTAGCAAAAAAGTGTATAATAATTGAAAGAGTTTTGAACTGTTGGTATAAATGCTTAAAATCTAAAGTTCAAATTTTAAAGGCATGTATGCATCAATATAAGAAAGCGAGTAAAATTTTGGTGGTCAGTGGCAGAAGTAGGAATGTAGCAGGTTTTTGGAGAATAGAATCAGAGATATCGAAAGACAAAAAATATGGGAAGGATTAGGAAACAAAAGATCAATAAAGTTTTATAGGTTAATAAAGAAAGAATGGGGAAGAGAAAGATATGTAGACCAGTGTAACGGGCAGCAGAGGGAAGGAATGGCTTGGATTAGAATGAGATTAATGCTCCTAAGGGGACTAAGAGGTATCAGTGTAGAAATGTATCAATTATGTGGAGAGACAGAAGGCATGGTTCATATTGTGATAGAGTACAATGAGTTCACTATGGAGACAAAAAGTAAGGGGGAAGAAATGGAAATGCAGAGTGAGTTGATATCCATAAAAATGATTACGGGGAGAAATGAAAGTAGGAATAGAAATATGGGAACCTGCTTTGGAAAGCTAATGAAAAATATATGCGAATAGTAAAGTTTGTAAAAGAGAAAATGCTGGGAGAAATGGAAACACTTGAGCATCATTTCACCCATTCCATTCATCGTGCGATATGACTTAGCGTTGGATGACGTAAATTACCAAAATAGAGAAGAAAAAATCGTAAGTTTGATTATGCTACTCAGCAATGCTAGAAGGCCTGGACGCCAAGCACGCTGAGCTAACTAGGATAAAATATGACACCAATTTATACAACTAGTCTAAGAAAACATGTATATTATTTAGATAAAATATTTAAAATAGCAAGTTGTATAAATAAATTTTATTTTATTCTAGAAACACATGTCACATAATTTTCAAAATACCATCGACATCGTTAGCCTTTGTTTTGTTAGGCATAAAGCAAATCTTAAACAGGCTTGATTCTCAAATAGCATATGAAATAAAGTTTGCAGAGAGTAAGTGTAAGAACAGTAACAGATTAGTTCAAGTACAGTGGTCTCTTATAGCCTGGCCAAGCACCGCATATAGTGAGTTTGCACCGCAGCGCGCAGTACACAATAATGTGGTTCGTGGCCTCTCCATAAAGCGACCGCATGGTAATTAGTACCCGCCATAGCTATAGTACAGCACATAAAATCCTTTCGAAAAATAAGGAGCCGTTCAGTAGTGTCCATTTTGCACCGATCATCAGTAATAATACCGTCACAGAAGCAAGGTTGCATTTCTGTGCTTTGTACAGTACAGTGGCTAAAAGGATGTTACGCTTTTAGGCGACGGATATCTTTAAGCTTTGTAAACTGGTTCAAATCTGACTGTAGGATCAATTATGTATCCCTGGGTTTATTATATAATCATGTAAGTCATATAAATTATCAATATCAATCCCACTTTACTACCATCTTCGGATAACCATGACCTGTTCCTCCTATACCCTAAAAGCTGTGTGTCACATAAAACCACCAATGGCTTTTTAAATGATTTATACTGGACAATTTCATTTTGAGGCTTTCAGAAAAAAATAATTATCTTAAAAATAAAAATTGTTTCAAAAAGAGTGTGAGTTTTAAAGGGTTACACAAGTCTCTCTCCTACGATTTAAAAACAATTTTAGAATTTTCCTTTGGGATGAAGAGGACTACGAATGCTTTTCCCAGAAAATCAAGGATGAAAACTTTATTTGCCATGTAAATGCATGCAATATGAATAAAACAATTTAAAGCGACCTTTTGGAAATTAAAATTTTCGAAAATATTGGAAGGGGGTGGTGAGAGGTCTGGGATCTTATTTGAAATCTGTCGTATTTTTGAAAGTTACCGAAGTTGTTTTTGAGTTATTCTGTTATCTCTTGCACTTTCCTCTCTCTCTCTCTCTCTCTCTCACTCTTTCTCTGTCTCTCTCTCAAAAAACCTTTTTCTAGAAAGCTGATGTGTTAAACTAGGGTGTACCACTTTTCTAGAGGAGTTTCAATATTTTGAAAAATAAAAATAAAGGGAACAAAAGTATATAATATTTATTTCTCATCCTGTTCATGCATACATTCATTAATGCAATACCATTAACGCATTCCAAGCTCACAATAAGAAACTTTCTTTTTCACACCCAATATACCCTTCCTATCTGCTTGCCTTAAATTTCGGTTTCAAAACACACAACTCCTGGTTTTCCGTGTATTGACCCTCTTTTCTCAGTCATCCCTTGTACCCGTTTCTCTGACCTTTCTTGTTAACTATTCTTAATCATTTCTCTCTCACATTCCCCAAATAATCACCAATCTTTCTTATATTATTTTTACAGACATTTTCCTGATTAGTAATACCTCTCCCCCCTCCTTAAAACTGCTCCACGTTTGTCACCGAATTTGTTCTCTCCATACCCTTGTTTGTTTGTAATATAGTATACTACGCCAGTAAGTATCATCTTCATCACACAGTGGGTATCTATATTTATTGTTATCGTGACTAATACCTTTCAAATTTCTAACTCCTCTCGCCCAAGCGAATCCTTCTCGTCTAGCTCATTACACATCTATATACTTTTCCCTACCCCACACTGTAGATAACAAAATATTTTAATTTTAAGCAATAAATCTAAATCAATCTGAGACTATACACTGTGAGGGGCTTGTCTGCGAGGGATGGCTCAGCCAGTTTCGTTTATACCTCGTATTTGGGAGCCCGGGTTCGATTCCCGTGGCCAACCTATCTGACCCAAGGGTTGTTTTCAGGGGTTTTTCCGGGTCGCCGGGCAAATGCTGGTTAGATTATTTACGTCCCCAAATTTTCTGTCCCTCCATAGCATCGCCATGACTATTTCACATCATCTCTCATCTGGTGCTCTTTTTCAGATTAGAATTGACAGCGGGTGTCTCGGCGGTGCATGTCAGGATACTATGCTCTTAGTTAAAAGCTTTTTCCTTCGGTAGCTCCCGAAGTCTCGGGTGAGATGTTCATTGTCCTAGCCTGCTTGGGGAGTTTCCATCTAGTAAAACGCAGGGACCCTGCCCTCTGCACTATCGTGGCTCATTAGGACGGCCCCCTCTGTCTCATCTCAACTTATCCTTCCTCCAGCGGATTTCGCAACGTTATAGGTACAATAGACCGCATTTCGTTCTCCGTGCATGATCCCTCCAGTCCAGTCAAAGTAATTTTGCTGTTAATTGCGACTCCGCAAAATTTATTTACATATGCAGATAATTTGAGCGACATAGGATAACAAATACTTTGAAACTAACCACACCATTATACGGATTATATTTGCTTTGCGTGCACAATCAGACTACATAGTATGTCAAACAGTCTGTTGAGTTTATGCGCAAATATGTGTTTCTCCCAAGCCTCATTCTCATTAGAGAAATGCTATTGACCTGTTTCCTCACAGATTTAATCCTAACACGACAATATATAACGAACTACTGAAATTTGAAGTTGCTTTACTGAACTGAGCAAATAATCCAGTTGTTAGGCTATTGCCCAATTCCGCATTAATATAATTACTTCTGATTTATCACTGCTATCTCTTAGCTAATATGGTCGCTGACAGTATGTTAGTTTAAAAAGTTGTAGCAAATGTAAATGTGTCGAAACCCACAGGTATGTTTTAACATTATCGGTTTTCAACTGCATATTAATGTATTTTCAAAATATCGTACGCCAATAAATTATTCGCTAGGCGTCAGATAGGAAGCTAATTCATTTAATTAACATCAACATTAATGTAAATTTTCAACTTTTCTTGTAACTTTAAATAAAACTCCCATTAGTAAATAGCGTATTACAAAACACGAGACTGCTTTTACTATTTTCAGAAAACAGACTTAAAATGAAGTTCTTCACATTCACGCCTTTCTTTGTAGAATAAGGTACTTGGGCTGTTCAATAAAGAATGATTATAATTTTTTTACGGTCAGAGGTTTTCGTACTAAAATTCAATATTATCATATTCTGTTAGCTTAATGTGAAACAAACACGCCCTAGTAGTTTTATTGTTGGTATTTCTGGTTACCACCTGTGAGAATCAGGCAATTTCACATATGTTCAGTATCGCCTACCACTGCAATGGAGGTAACATGCAGTTAAAGTTGATGTTCAAAGAAGATCCGGAGATTCTTTCAAACGTAATCACTGCCGATGAAACTTGGCTACATCATTTTGATCCTGAGAGCAAACAGCAAAGCTCAGTGTGGAAATCTCCTTCATCACCAACCCCCCAAAAAGCAAAAGTGTTTGCTTCTGCTGGGAAAGTTATGGTCATCTCATTCTTTGATATTCATGGAATGGTTTATCAGCATGTTGTACCTGCACACACATCAGTAACTCGAAATACTACAGAGATGTCCTGAAAACATTTCAAGTCTATATCAGGCGCAAAAAGACCACATTTCCGTGAAGCAGGCTGGATGCTGCACCGCGATAATGCGTGGCCGCATATTTGCTAATATTGTTGCTGAATATCTTGCAAAAATCGACATGAAGGGCATCCCTCAACCTCCCTATAGTCCGGATTTAGCCCCATGTGACTTTTCTCTATTCCCTAGATTGAAGAAACGCTTTCGTGGGAGGCATTATCCATCATCAGAAGCAGTGGTGAAGGCTGCGGAGGCGATTTTGAAGGATCTGTCAAAAAATTGTTTCCAGTGACTTTGATGACTGGCAGAGCTCCGAGACAAGTGCATCGCATTCATGAAGACTATTTTGAGAAGGACCATCAAAATTATGAGGATGAGTAAAGGTACGTTGTCAAAATAAAATTGTGATAATTCTTTATTGAACAGCCCTCGAACATAAAACCAGAGTAAATATAGGCATGTGACAGCTTAGGCGTTCTTCTTTCTTTTGTATGACCACGAAGAAAGAAACCAAATACCTCAAACCAATAACAAGGCATATCTCGGGTACAGTTAGCTCTACAAACAGAAAAGTGTGGATGTAATATAAATTGTGTGTGCTTTAACCCATTAACATTTTCTTGTATCACAACATTTAGTGTAAACTTTAGGCATCTATAATTTATGCAAAAATCATTCGAATTAGGTGAAGTCTAATCCCAGAAGATTTATCAAATCGTTTGTCATCAGAATATCTTAAACAGACGATATTTTAATGAAAATTGTAAGACCCATTAATGGAAAATGACAATTTTCGGAAATGTTTTCCTGTAAAGGCAGTTGCAGCCGAAGATTTTTTTTTAAATCTTCGTATCCATCCTCAAAAGATGCTGCTGAGTTACAATATCAAAACTCGTGTTTTACTGACCCTTAGACGTTTATACGAGGCATACACACAGACCGATCTTATTTCAATATTTTTCTTCACATTCAGGGAGTGTCGAATTCTATCTCCGATGTATACTAAGTTTCTATCTGGTTGGATTGCAATAATTTGCAGAAAATCTATTTTTAGAAAAGATAGGCTTAAAATATGTATCTAGGAGAAATGCGGTATCTTCTGAAGAGATAAGAACCTCATTGTGCAATCAAATGCCTTTCCTCACTCATCTATTCTTAAAAACAAACTAATCTTAAAAATCCTTACTATTCTACTTACATGGTTCTACTTAGAAATGGTTTTATTTCATATTTTATCATAGGTACAATGGGAATAAAGTAAGCTTAAGCATTAGCTATGATAGCTTTAATGCTCTACTCTTTATCATCAGGACATAAAAAGGCAAACAACCTTAAGTGTGACAAAATTATAAGAATTTTAAAATCCAAAGCAACAAAAAGAGATATTCCAAAAGTGGTTGTGTTAAAAAAATTATAAAAGGAAAAAACTATTTGAACTAAAACGATCTATATTATTTATGAGCCAGACTTTGTCTATCTCTTAAGGGACACATTTTGAAAAAATCATCTAGAATCAAGCTACTCAAAATCATTACAGCCATCTTTGAGAAAATGAAAACAATTGAACTTTTTTATTCATATAAAGCGGAGTTTGCTTTGGGGGTGGGTTAGGTTTCCTTATAATTTGTCTCACCTTAAAAAGCTGTTGGATTTAATACGAACTTTGATATTTAACCGTCTCTCGTTTTTTATTTACATTGACTTCATGCACTCACACATACAAGGATAAACAGGCTTTGGGGGGAAGGATTCGGAGAACTCAAAGCATGTTTTCTACTGAAATGTCTGTGTAAAATATTTTAGTATGAGTGCAATACCCCCTCTAACCTATTATGTCCTTAATTGAGAAAGTAGAGAGCTGTTAAATACACACAACCTCGTCTATTTCAAATCAAAGTTGCCAACTGATTCCAAAGCAGTGCCAAATAACATCAATAGGCAATACATATTTCTAAGAGTGTCACAACAGTCGTTCTGTTTTATTTTGAATCGTGGCTGTCAAATCGCCTGTGCCATCAATTTGTTCAGCTACTGTGACTAACATCGTTAACCCTAAAAGCGTCAACAAGTTTTTGTATGTACATATTTACTAGTAGTAAACACTATATTTTGTTTCCTCTCTTCATGTACACGCAAAATGATGACCTTTGGGACGATATTATAAATTTACCCTCAGGAACTTTCTCTCTCCCGAAACCGTATTTTGTGATTTTTGAAAGAGTTATGTTTCAATTCCCCTATTGCACGTTGTGGGTGAATGTTTTTCAAACATTGCATGTTTTACGATGACAGTTTTGTATAAATATGGTAGTAAGGTGAAGGTGAATGAGCAGAGAAAACAATGGGCGGGTATAATAGCACTTTAATGAGAAAACTCGGGTCAAGGGGCGGATGGGCATCTGCCAGGCGCCGGACCCCATCAGGTGCTTCCATTCTTTATCCAATGTAACCGACACGCCCTCCTCGTATAGTTAACCCACTATCCGTAGTGCCATTGTTTTAGAGAAATGGCTCTCAGCGGGTGCGCCGCGGTACTCTGCCGTGCCGCCAATTCCTAAGGCGCTAAGGAATAGATAGTGCTGTAGATTAACCATATAAAGGCTATTTGGCTGTTTAATGCTTTTATCAGCATTCATAGTATTCTCTATACTCTACTGATTATTCCACTCTCCATTCAGGCACATATTTATATAAAATTATTTTTCTTACCTATCTTTTAAATTAATTCTTGAATGACATTCGTTAAGAATTTTTCTTACCATTTGAAGCACTACATTTGAATACTAAATGGCCCACTGTTTGAAGTCCTCGATGACTCGAAGCTGCGTATGATCTTAAGCCTATGCAGCTACGAGTTGATACTTTAATGCCCAATTATTGTTCTTTTCAAATTTGAGTTCAAGTTGATTCGTTCATTGTCCACTTTCTATTGCTAAGATTTTCTTGTGGTTTTAGATTTTGAGGTTTCTACCCATTCCTATTTTCATTCATTCAAAGCGCTACTTAACTCAGTTTTAAAACTATAACTTCAGTCACTTTTCACTGTCTTTTAATAACAGTTCAACTTTCGCCGAGAATTCGCTTAGTTCACTATGTCACTCGCCTAACGTGAACTAGTTTAATTATCACTGCAACTTCACTTTGTTACATGTTGCAGCGGCATAAAGAAATACACACGATAGAGCATTTTCTGCGGGACAGATGACTGTGGAACACAAGACACCTCAACCTCGCTCGGAGAAGTTCATTTCTCGTCGCCATAGAAACGCTCGCGCTAACTCATCACTATTGCCAAACGCTAGTTTATAATCCTGCTGTAAACAAGGTAGAGCTGACTCAACTCGCCACGTGTTAGACGCTGCACGCACGCACACAAGTTTTGCAACACTAGAAGCATGTGTAGAAGCGCTAACTTCTAGGCAATAAACTGAATTGGGTCACATATTAATTTATTAGATCTATGAGTTGGAATATTAATAGAATCATGCAGTAACATAATGCTTACCTTTAATAGGATTCCTGCGAAAACTTTTGATTTGGCGCACATACTTACGTCTCCACATCACAATATCTTCTCTGTCTACTACAGCTAATTTCCGTCCTCGCTTTTGAAATTTCAATCAAACAACCGATGGAGAGTATTTCGTGAAAAAACTTGGCAAGTCTGTGTCAGAATTTACCGTATGCAAAACCTTATTTAGAGTCGGCGAATGCTTGCTTTTCCATTCTAATATGGAAGCACAAAGGTAAAATGTGGGGCTATTACGTTTATAAGAATCGAAACACTTGCATACTTTTCTCTCTCCGAAATTAGCTCGCACAGAGCAGTGATCAGAAAACTACTTACAGTAATGCACATAAACGAGGGGTTGGTTTATCGTACGCATGCAAATAAAAGAAAACGCCCATTAACTTCGTTAAACCAATCAACAGCTTAACCACTTTCCGTCTCAATATCTCTGTCTCTGTCTCTCTTCCCACCCAGATGTTTGCAGCAGGATTAAGCTAGGATGAGACAGATTATAGCTATGCACCAAGTATAGATTACAATACGAGTTTTTAAACAACTTATGTTGCTTATGACAAGTCACGCTGCATTGACATCGGCAACCAGACAGTAATACCTTGCGAGTGAAAATAAATCACTGAAAATAAACCAATAAAATCGTGACGTTCAAAAGCTGTCACAACAGATTTACTGTAGGCAGATTATGGCAGTGAGAAGGTATCTTTCCTTTGACGGCCGGGATATTGATTGCCATTTGGGTACAAGCAAATTAATAAGTGGCCAAAAATGTATAGACCAACATTTAGCAATTACTCGTTTCATTATGTAAACAGAGAAAGATGAGAAAAAAAGCCTAATCTTCAATGCTTAATTTTAATTCAGGTACAATACGTTTTGTCTTTATCTACAGACAATGCGGGTGGGCACAAACATAGCCTTCTAGAAACTGTAAAATTGCTATATAAAATGTTTACTAGTAAAATATAAATTATTCTATTTTTTGCACCACTCCATGCGATCCAGAAGGTTATGGAGAAAATGTTAACTCACATAGGGAAGGCAGCATCTCATCCTGGATTATATTTCCTAGAATTACCTTAGGCAATACAGAGCAAGCTTGCACTCCCCTATTCCCATTTTAACTACAAGGAAAGGTTTAAATCGTTTTCATGAACATGAAAAAGAAGATAAAATGTCAGAATATTCCCTTTTAAAATACATAGAACAATTTGCTTATTAGAATGGACACTTCAGAGTTTATTAGTGGAGCAATGTAACTTTATTGAACGTTAACAAATTTGTATTGCTGCCACCTAAAAAAGTATTTTTTCTTCACCTTATTTGTGAACTGGCATTTTAATTAAAAGAGTTAGGTACCAGCTTTGGGTACATATGTTTGAAAATCGATATTAAATTCCTATAGGACGGTAATCATGGGAAGATATGTGGAACTATGGTAATTCTGCCAGAAAATGAAACTTTTTCAGCTCGTGAGAGGAAAAGATTTCTACGTTCTCATCTCAGCATTGATTTTACATTTACACTGCAAGCGCCTTATGGTGTGTATCCCAAAGGAAGTTCTAGTAAACGAGAGAAAATGTTGAAGTATGATTGAAAGCACACGAAGAATTTTATAAAGGGTCTACTAAAAGCATTAAATGAAATGGTGATGTTTTCTAGGTCTATAACGTGTGGTAATTACATAGGTGTCATTTAATATGTACTAGCAGCTTCCCACAGTCACCAGCTGCTTCCTTTCTGTATTGTTTTTCCATAGCAGACATAGGTAGTATTCATTTACATTACAAATTTCCATACCCAGGCTTAAACGGAAATGCATATTTCGAGGTTTTCTGATATACGGTCGTCTCAAACATTAGATAAAAAGCCAAAAGCCAGAATGTCATTCCCATGCAAGAAGTCGCATATCACTACCCTTTTCCCTTAAGTTTATTTGTGGATTTAGATAGCTATAACCACATATTTTCATTACTAAACATGGCTGTATCATTATGATCCTGAAGGAAAACAAGCCAGCACAGTGTGGAAAGCACCAGGTTCTCCAACACCAAAAAAAGGCAAAAGTTGTTCCATCTGCAGGGAAAGTGATGGTGATCACATTTTTGACTGTAATGGAATGATTTACCAGCAAGCAGTTCCCCCTCACATTAGTGTTACAGCAGCATACTACACGCCAGTCCTGGCTAAACTGAGGAAGCACGTTGCAAAGAAACGGCCAGAGCTTTCTCGGACTGGGTGGCGACTTCATCATGACAATGCACGGCCTGACGTCGCAAATCAACTCATGTAGTTTCTGGCTCGAGTCATTAGCTGTGTAAAATATCTACCTATAGCCCCGATCTTGCACCCTGTGACTTCTTTTTATTCCCATCACTAAAGCCAAAGATTAAGGGTATTCAATTTGAAAAGTCTGAAGCAGTGACAATAAAAGTGAGGCGATTTTCAAGAACCTGGCAAAGAATGGTCTGCAGCACGTGTTCAAGTACTGGCAGAGACGCTATAAAAAGTGCATTGAAGTAGGAGGGAACTAAATTTGATGCTCCAAATACACTTTCCGCGTACGTGGTGACTTTGCATAGCGGAAAGAGAAGTCTTAATGTAATTATACTACAGTAAAATTCTTCTACCATCCCATATTATCCTGTGGGTGCCTGTTCCATCAAAGTGGACGGTGATGCGGAAACAAGCTGTATATACACCTCTCTCCTTTTTGACTACACCTCCCTCTTTCTCTCTGTCAATACCTTTCAACTCTTTCCTTGCATTGCATGTGACGTTTCGAAAGCGATTAGGAGGTGGCGAATTACTCGAAATCACATAATTAAAAAAGAAGGTAAATTAATAAAAATTCTTTGCTAAACTAATATAAAAATCTTTTTATAATAATATGAAATTAGAATGGATAGAGCAATGATTAAAATGGCGGTTCACTTAAAGAATAAGAAGGTAAGAATATAATTTAATATAAGATATACACTAGCATCCAGGCAAGAAAGATAAATATTCTTGTAAAAATCTGTACACGTCGGAGAGACAGGAAGGAAGGACCGTTACCTTCCTTGTGCTAGGAAAAGTTCAATGTCTGAGAACTATAGAACATTTCCAGCGAGGAATGCGTCGGGACAAAGGGGTTTTCAATATGCAGTTGAGCATGAATGCTAAAGGGATTTACTTCGCTGATTTGATAACGATGTATACTGTAACAAACAACTCAGTGTAGGCGTTCAAGGTGGGCTGAACGGCAATTAGATGAGTTTTGCAAACCAATGCGAAAATTCGAAATAAATGAGAAACCAATAATAATGTAACATTTGAGAAGGATGAGCTAGTTTGGTTATGTGATAAAGTTAGAGAGGGGGTCAGAATAAGGTTCGAACTGAATCGTGAAGTGAGAAAAATTTACTTAAAAGGTGATACTACGACAGGAAGGGCGTGTTCATGAGCGTTAAGAAGAGAAGCGAAGATTTATAAGTCTGAAATGTAGGGAAGTTAAGAATAGCACAACCAGCGTAAGTGGAAGCAGCAAAATAGTCACCGTGTAAAGAAGAAATAGAAACCGCACGGAAGTAAATTTAAACAAGTAATCCAGGGTTTCAAGTAAAATTGAATTCATGTTAGGAATTTTACTAGCAGGTGGTGACCGATTCAAGTCGATAAGCAAACTTAGTGGGAATTAAAGCAAGTAATTCTGCAACGAACAAATTGTTATTAATACGACTGAGTAGCCAACAATCACCAAAATCCATTTCCTACAACCATTCACCTGAGGATAAGAGAACTCATAGCTCAAATTAGAACCCAGTCAATTTAACACTGGTATGTGGGTTTGCCGCACTTTTCTAAGATTTTTTTTAAATATTACAGGGAAACGTGTTTTTCAGAAATGTTTATCATCATAACATGACCGGAAAGTCAATTTACATCCATTCCTTGCAGACAAACTAATGTATTCCTGAAAATTAATTGTTCTTTCACACCAGTCGTGTGTAGGCTAAAGTATGGAAAGATTGAGTCAGACTGAAAAATTCAATGCCATACCCGGGATTTAAACCACGGATCTTCTGTTGTCGTCCAGCCGCTCTAACCGTTGAGCTACTATGGCCAACGTAGCTCAAGGGTTAGAGCGGCTGGACGGCAACCAGAAGATCCGTGGTTCAAATCCCGGCTATGGCATTGAATTTTTTAGTCTGACAAAATATTTTCATAATGTATTCCTATTTTAAGCACGCGTTGCTCATATCGCAACAATTTGCTTTTACTATTTTTATTATTATAGGCATGGCATATGGTCATATTTTGTTAAGTGTTTAGACTTTACTCTTCTCGCTGCCCTTACTTCTGATTTCTCATTCTGCAATGATCTCCCATGTGATATAGATTTTCTGATTATTATAAAACGAGATGAAAGCGACTGAAATTTCTACAGTCTTTCTTATAGTCTAATTATGATCTTAAGACAGCATATATACCTAATGTATTAAAGTACAATCAGTGCATCCTATTTTACTCCATGAGAGCATTTATTTATACAAGTATTTCCTTAGTTATGGTTCTACTTCAATCAAGAGGGCGTTTGTTTATACGTAAATAAAAGTTGTCATGGAATCGAGATTTGTAAACTTTCTCCGCCATGTAGGTGATGGAGGGACCTCAGAAACTTGGATAACAACTATGTTTTCTCCTTTTAAGTTTTAAAGAACATCTTATTTTTTATTTACAAAACCAATGTTTTAATTTAAACTATTAAACCATGTGTAGATTTTGATTTTCAATACCATTGTTAAATAGGAAGTCTTATTCGTCTTTCATTTTCTTCTTACTCTCTTAGCTATGAAAAAGAACTTAATTTCAAGGCCATTATATAACTTCTACCTCTTACAATATGTGATATTGCTGTAGCTTAACATATTATCTAATTCTCTTGCAATTATTATACATTATGCAATGAAATGTTCAGTGAATATTAATCAACAGAAAGAAGAATAAGTTTTTGATATAATCACAAGGGTAGAGAAAGTCATTGAATATAATCCAGGAGTTCTTTTATTATTATACCCTGTTTCCCCTTTTGTAAATTTCATATAATTTTCGTTTTGCAAATATCTGCAGCGTAGGTCGGCTGAAAGGAATCCCAATTAAAGTACCTACACGTGTCCGTAACTACACTTTTAAATTTGTACTATTTTTGAACGTGAGATTAGTACTTTTAGGATGACCGCCATCACTAGCGTTCCAACCCCTGGTTTATGAGAGACCTCTGTGACAGCTACATAAACAGTAACTGCTCTTTGCATTAGTTCATGAGGTCAAAAGGTTCCTTACTATCTCATATCAACTCTCCCACTCCAACAGACTATCTGCTTTTAACCTAATTGAAAGGTGTCGTTAGAGCATATAGGTGCCCAAATTCAACAGATGGGATGATAGGGGAGTGGGTACTCCCCATCATGTAGCTTGTGGGTTCATATATTTCTCCCAATGTGTGTTGTTTACACTGACGGCTCAATGGATTATGGCGTCATTCTCGCTCTATGAAAGCAAGATTATACATTCATACGAATATCTGTATTATTCTGTTTCATTCCCTTTGGTTGGTATTACTGACCTAAGGCATAATTTTACCATTAATGAATATCTCCTAAAGCCATCATTTCCATTTTAATATTGTACTTGTACAGGTTCGAAAATACTTTCCGATTTTAAGTAGACATTAATCTAATTGATTGGAAACTTCTTTGAAAGGTCCTAGCTTATGGCATAATTATATATTGTAAGACTTGAAGCTTTCACGGCGAGTACTACTAATCAAGGCTTCGTGGGTGATCAGCCATGTCAAATTAATAAATGTCGAGCTTTCGGCCATTGTAAACTCCATGGCCTTCTTCAAGATCTGATCCTGAAGAAGGCCATGGATTTTACAATGGCCGAAAGCTCGACATTTATTAATTTGACACGGCTGATCACCCGCGAAGCCTTGATTAGTAATTATATATTGTGTAATACAATGTTTATTAGTACATATAATTTTGTAAAGAGAACTAGAGCATTTTCAAATAAGCGTCTGGTAGAGGTGTTTCAGGTTCGGAGCAGGATCACTCTAGGTGAGTGGGTTAGACCTTGGTCCACTAATCTCAAGTTCAGGGGTCAAACGCGGCGCAGATCCACCCTCACCGGCCTCGGTGGCGTGGTGGTAGCGTGTCTGCCTCACGTTCAAGAGGTCCCGAGTTCCAATCTAGATCAGGGTGAGTAGGGTGTATTGTAGTGGTTTGAACTGTGCCGCAGTGAATTCTTTTATGTGCTTACGTGTAGCGGGAGAACGAGGCTACCTAGAAGACTGTTGTTTGTCGATGCTACGTCATTTTGCTGCTGCCAGGGTTGTGCAAAGCGTCTTTTTACTGCAATAAATAGTGTTTTAAATTTCTGCAAACAAGACTTTTGATTCTACCAACCCACGAAGTTACATTATAAACCAGCAGGGAGATGAGATTGGTACATTTGTTTTACTGAAACGTTCCTAGCGGACAGAGCGTAAATAACGGTAAGAAAAGAAAGGTAAAGCCGGCAAAATTTGTATTTAGGCTAGATGGAAAACTAAACCTATTCGAGTTTAAGTAATGGATACCTTTATAGATAAGAGTTTTTTAAGCATCTGGAGTTTTTGGATCTTAACATATTTTATTGTCTCCTCTATTACGTATAGTAAGGAGGCGAAATACTGTACTCCACTCAAAATTCGGATATGGTATTTCACTCAAATGCGTAATTTTTCTTCATGTTTCCAAGTGTGTGTGTATGTATATGTGTGTTTGTGTGTGTGTAACGTATTATTTAAAAACGAAAAGATGGTTAAATACAAAAATAATATTAAGTTCAGTTCATATTAAGTTCATAATATTAAGTTCTTCCAAGTATTCATATGCGACACGAATATGTTCAAGATCATCTCCCCAACACAGACTGCCCTTTCTAAGGACTTTCACTTGCATATTTTTATTTTCTTATAATTTTTGCATATTTGGATTAAAATATTATATATTTTAGATATTTCCATGAGATCTGAAATATATCTTAAGTTTCCTGGAATTGCCCTCTGAAGTCCTCTTAATTCTAAATAACTTCAGCATAGCTAGTAAATCGCAAAGGACAGATAAAATTGCTACACAATAAATGTTGCACACAGCTTACACCAAATACATTTTTTCGTGGAAGGAACCATTTAGGAAATATTCCCTGCTACTTTTTAATTTTCCGATACTTATACTTTTCTCAAATGGGAAATCGTTATTCATTTTTTGGCCATGCAAAGAAACACTAGTTCTTAAAATTTGATTGTTAACTATTGCCTATATCCCATATTTCCCTAATTCCTACAAGAAAATTAGCAATGACATAATTTCTGCAAGTGATATCTTTGAAGAATCTTTGCCAGCTGATATTGGTATTTTTCTCAGGATAGGCATAGATGGGATTAGTGCGCACAACAACAAAGTTGACTGATGAATGTAATGGTGGTTAATAACTGAGCTCTTTGAAATTAGTTAACGCCATTTTGAAGATATAGAATCATACTGATTCTTAATTTTAGCACAAGTAACTGTAACTATTATATATACTTCTCGCATATAATAACTTTGCAGTTTAAAAGAACCATTTCCCTAAAATCAGCGAGAAGCAAACTAAGCTTAGTCGCTGAAATATTAGGCGGTTAAGTTCCTTTTCAGCGACCGCCTAGTCTATCTAATTCGAACACGGCCTTTAGGCGCTACGGATAACCAATAAACTATCTTGATATAATACATGTGTAAGACCGTATGATACAAAAGAAATGACAGTATTAAAAATGCGCTATCTTTTATCAATACAAGTTTCTTCTAGTTCATAACAACACTACAAATATTTCTACGTTTTACTTTGTTAAGTATTAAGCCGAAACGTTTACTCTGAGACCAGCTAATTTTTAAGAATTTCGCGCCCTCTCTAATTTTTAGCTGTTCTACTGCATATCTGTAGATTTAAAAATACTGACTACTAAGCACCACTAAAGCATTTCCTGTTGACTCATTGCATTAAAATGCCTAAATGCTTTAGTCACAATGATTTATATTAACATGTTTGTGTAATCTCATAACCAACTTGCCAATAGTTTCCCATTTATTTATTAAAATTGTATCTAAAATCATTATGCACTTGTTTAGTAACCATTTCTCTATTTTATTATCATTATAAAATTAATCTCACTATAAATCATTTTGGTATTGGAGTTGCATCCTTAAGCTAAAGAAAAGCTATGAAAATCTCATAATTCTGCTTCCCGAGACAAATATAGGTCTGCATCCAATAAGAAAGAAACATAGATAAAAATAGTGTTTTTTTTAATTTGTAAGCAGGCTTCATTAAAAATTTAAAAATTAGTGGCATTTATTTTTAATCTATTTTGTTATTTTTATATTAAGGTTATAGCTTTGAACAAATATTTTAATCTCTCTCCACTCAGGGTCGCCGCCTACTTGTAACTATATAAGAATGGGAAAAACTAACTTAGTATGCATAATTATGCAATTATGACGTATCCAATTGTATGCGAGCCGGCAGTAAATTGAGAGACGCTGAAGTTACATTGTATCTCAGATTTTCAACAGTTGATAATCACGTGGGTTCTTACATTCAGATTCTAACAATAATCATAGAACAGAGGACTTTAAAGAACTAGAGTGGTTAGTGCTAGTGCATGCCATTTTTATCATTGGGACAGCCTGAAGGACCAATAAATCAAAGATATTTTCTCTAAGAGCTGAAAAAAGTCATACAAAAATATAACACACAGTGGATTTTAAATATTCTTTTCCACCACATTGTCTCTCATTATTGTCGATGAAATGAGGTCTTATTTTAAAATACCATATTTTAGGTTCAGGGGCCTAAAAGCCTACATTTCCTGTGAAATCTAATCATAAACTTTATCCTTTGAATAGAGTACATCCTTTACCTGTTATGATATGTGATAAAGTAAAAGCATTAGCGAACACAAAGCGATTGAGTTACCATACATTTGCATTTTCAGGAAAAGGGAGTACTTCAGTTTAAAAACGAAAATTTATCTAGAAAAGTTATTCAATAGAGACTACAAGTCGACCCTTCCAAATACTAGGCATCATGCCACCCTAGCACCACTTAGATGGTCATTTATCCCATTTTATGCTTTAAGGGAATGCAGCACCGAAATTGGCTAAAAATATGGGAAAAAAAGTAATTTTTATTTTGCTTTTGAGCTAATAAAATACTTTGAACCTTATAGTATCATAATAAAACTAACTAAATTTATGCGTTTCAGGCATTAAAATACCTTCACATGACAATTTAAATGTCCGTGCACATGTGCACGCCGGCCCTTTCATTTACAGAATTCTGTAATTTCAGTCCGATTGAATGTACTAAATTAATATATTTGAAATTACCGGCAAAGTTTCTGGTAGAATTTTGTGTGTTGGTATGCTGGTTATTTCTTAAAATATGTGGTACCATGGAAACAAAACACTGGCTACCAGCATTGAAAGAAAATAATAATGTTTATATTTTTGCTTTTGTGTGAGTTTCTAACGGTCGGGATTTTCTTGCGTTTCTCGTTAAACTACATACTGTTTATATATACTTGATGAGTTTTAGTGAGCCATTTAACATTTATAAAGGTATTTTATAAATGACAACGTGCATATAACTGTTATATAGGTAATAGGTAAAACATTCTTTGAAACAACTGACCTTTTGTTGACTGTGTACATAGGATCATGAATAGGCAAAAGGATACATGGGAAGAAACACCTAAACATAACACAATAATGGGAACATACTTGAGACCTGATGTGGTAAGAAAACTAATGCCTGTGTACCAAAGGCTGGCATCAGATGAAATCCTAAGGAGATGTACATTGGGTAAGACACAAAATGCAAATGAAAATTTACATAACATGATATGGCATAATTGCCCAAAAGAAATATTTGTTTCAAAGAAGAGACTTCAGGTTACTGTGACATCAACCATCAGTGAATTCAATTTTGGTTGTTCTGTCTCACTCAAGCTGCAGTCAGACATAATGGACACAGATTTCACCAGCATCTCTAAAAATTAGCCAAGGGAAGGGCCAATTACGCTTACCAGCATCTCTAAATATTAGCCAAGGGAAGGACCAATTACGCTTACTTCATTCAGCAATTTCTGCAAAGGTAACTTCTAAAACATCTAGAAGGAAACTGAAATTGAAGAACACTGCTGCAGAAGAGAGAAGAAAGAGGCAAGTGGGTCCAACTTATCTATCTGGAGGGTTTTGGTCTACTTCAAGGCATGTATTTGAGAAGGAAAATGTTTTGGATTTTAAAATTTGATTTACTCAGTTATACTTTTCCAAAATGTTTTGTCATTCAAAATGTACCACACGATGCAATTTTGATTCAGTCCCTCTATAATTTTCAAACATGTTCTTAGAAAGCAAACAAAGCTTCCTATCATATGAATTTTTAATATTCATTATATTTTAAAGTTATTAATATAAAAAGTCAATTTTGGCTTTTTTTTTTTTTTTTTTTTTTTTTTTTTTGCTCCATACCTAATTTTTTCCCTCTGAAACTAAAGGCAGTATAACAAATTCATATGATAAATATTTTCTTCATAACTATCTGAATATTTTTGGAAACAGAAAAATTAAAATTTTGAACATTTTCATCACGTGGAACGGTTTGAATTTTGTCCAAATTTTGAAATTCACAAATTAATTACTCAAAAACTATTGAAGTTATGCAAACCAAATTTTGAATTCTGTGTCCAATATTCTTCAGAACTAAGTGGTAAAACTTTCAGTAAGATTGGTTGAAAATTGCTGGATTTGGGGTTTTCGGTGCTTCATCCCCTTAACTTCTAGTAATAGTAATATATATAAGGGCGCTCAACTACGGCGGTCATCAGTGCACTTTAAAAAACTAGTCATGGCAAAAGCCAGATATAAAACTTTCTAAAAACTGTACTAGTGTAACAAAACCTATTAAAAATACACGTACATAAAAACATCAATCAAAACCTACTAAAAATTTCGTTCACTAAATCCTAAACTCTAAACTAGACAAGAATCTAAAAACCTTCTCCACCGGTCTCCACGCACGGCCTACACGTGGGTGGGCCTGTTGACCGTCTCCCTCAACCACGAAGAGGAGCCCACACGAGGGAGACTGTTGGCTCGGGACCCCGGGTGCGCCAAACCCATACCTACCGTAGTAGGCCCCTGGGGGCCCTTAACTTCTAAATTTGTATGTCTATCCAATCATGTTTTTGGTATTTGCGTTCATGAATTTCCTTCCACAAGAAGTGCATTTCTTTGCTTCACTTATGAAAAGAAAAGCTTTAAATCCGTTATTGTTCTAAAGTAATATTCATTTGACTGCCTTCTTGTGATTTCTTCATTTAAACTTATTCATTATTAGCCACTATTTCAAATTATGTTAATATTGTTGAAATTCGAAATTGAAAGCACATCGAAGTTTTTACATTTGCTGCTTTGTGCTGTAGGACTCTAAAACTGAATATGTTACTGGCTATAATATTTAAAAACTAAAAACACAAGTTTGTGAAACGTTACTGCTAGGGCCGTTTATTTTTTAATGTGAGAGAATGTTACATGTCCTAATCCACTCGCAAAGAACACCAATAAACAAACACATTGTAGGTTTGAAGTGCTAAAGCTCGGCGATACTTAGCGTTGATGACTGCATGACGATGAGCCAATACCTGATGAGAAAGATAGCAATAATGAACATTCCAACTCATTTAATTCATCAGAAATGAGAGCAGACGCTTTCGGAGTGCCTGTGTGCGAGTACCAGTAGAGCTCTGCGAATTCAATGACATTGAATGATTATGGAGTAAAAGCGAAGCGACGGAAGCGAGATGAACTGTTCTTCACAACGCCAAATCAAAGCAGAAAAATCTGCCGCATTACCGACAGAAGTCAGCATATCAGCGAGTTAAAAGAAATAGTGTAGCTGCTAATCACAGAGCTCTGCGAGGCATGCTGCTCAGATCAATATCCTCTGAACCATACAGATATTTTTTCCCCATGTCCTAAAGATATATCTGTAAAATCTTTGAGAAAGTTCATAAAACATAGAAATAATAACTTTAAAATAGTGCAATTAGCAGGTGTAAGGTATATGCTTTTGTGAAAAGTGTCTGGATCTGCCAGCTGTAATGAACCTTTTCGTTATACGACTGTATGACATTGATGCGTTCTTTCATCTAAGGAAACAAATCAAAGTCACAAGACTTCACTTGGAGGCTGTTGCAATGCCTTGCAGTGCTATCTGTTCCGCATCACAATATGCTCTTTAATGAGTCATGAGCTTCGCTTATAATCATTTCTGGTCTTTCTTTCCTCTCCGCTGTATACAAGCTATTATATATTCACAGGAAAATCATTGATATTGTCTCCACTTTCATATCGAGATAAAGGAAGGCATTAGGTGTATGTATCTTCGTTATGTAAAATTTATGCTCTCAGCAATGCATATTTTAAATCCGTAATAATAAAATGTTTGTGATTATGATTAATATATATGCCAAACTGGAACACTCCATTGTCACTTCTGCGATTGCGGTCTACCGCGGAGGAGTTGCGCTGGAGCAGGATAATCGCTCCAAACTTGTTTATTTATTACCAGGAGGGATGAAAGAGGCACAGCGTTCCGGGACGGCCATTAGCTGACATCAAGAAGACGTCATGAAGTGAACTGTATAGTTACTGCGCCGTCCGAGACGTTCTGGAATGTAATTCGAGAACATTCGACTACTGGAACGATCTCCGGTGCCCAGCAGATATACGTATAAGAGGCGATGCCAGACCCGACAGCACCAGCTCTAAAAACAATTGTCAAGCAATACTTCGCACAGCCGCCATCGCCCAGCCCCCATCTTGCATGCTGGTCAGACTACTGCCTTAGGATAGCAAATAAGCTTCGTGCTGGCATAAGTCTACGGAACTCCTTGAGATATACAAAATACCTCCATTAGAAGGACACGCCCAACACCAGATTCAGAAATATATCGACAATGCAGCCATATAGAAGGGAGCTGATACAAAAACGAAGATCTTCAAGAAGGCAGTGAACACGGCCCTGCTCCAATCGTTGTACTTAGATGAAACCACGCAGAAGCCAAGAAAGCGGAGGACCATGAGATAGAATACCGCGGGACACTATTATATGCAGATTAAGGTTGCAATAAGAGGCTACCCTGCGCAGAAATTGGAAAAAATATACATATCATACACAATGTAGAAATTATAATAAAAAATTCCTCCAGGTTTCAATATACACATATATGTAATGTAAATACGGTAACGTTAAAAATAAACAGTATATAATAGTAAAAACGAAACGTTTCGCTTCTCTTACAGCCAAAATAAAAATAAAGTGAAGTTTGAAGAGGAAATACCCCTGAATGAGCCATAGGGCGAAATAAAGCCTCGGTAAGATAAATTAAGATCCCCTTAGTTAACTTTTCTTTTTAATCATGGTGGTGTAGTGTGCTTTACAGTTTGTTTGTGTGTATGTGTGTGTGTGTGTTTGTGTGTGTGTGTGTGTGTGTGTTTCGAGGTTCGAGTGTCAGTTGACGAGCGGGGCTCAGTGCTGAGGAGTCGGCGCTGTGAAGCGTCAGTTGAGTTCGTAAGTGACAGAGCAGTGCAGAGAAGTGCAGTGCTTTCCAAGTTCCATGGTGAGGATTCGGCAGGCAGTGACCGTGCAGTGAAGCAGTTAAAGACAACAGTGAATCCAAATTCCATGGTGAGGAATCGACCGGCAGTGTGAACAGGCAATGGAGAAGTTCAGAGTCGGGGTGTAATAAAATACATTAGTTTATATTTCTGTAAAGAATCTGTGAAATATTCAATTCGGATGCATTTTATATATATTTATGTAACGGGACCCTCACTAGCTGTAATCAAAAACTTACAGTCGAGTGCAAAGAAACGTGTCGCTGCCTTGGGTTTCTTGTAGAGTTTTTCTTTCTGTAATGTTGGCAAAATATCCTTATCATCTGTGTTCTATACCAACCCTAGTTTATCGGTTTGAAGTCCTATACAAAAAACAAGACTATGAAAAATTGTCAACTATATTGAAGCCGCGAATGGGGCAGAAATACGAAGTATTTCACCTAAGTAGTGGAAGGCACGTTTGCCATGATTCTCATACAAGCCCCTGAATAAGTCCGCCAAGCATTGGCAAGAAGTAAAGGAAAAAAATAGAGGTCGGTTTTAGGCTCAAGATTGCAGGAAAAGTGTAGTGATAGAAGCAGAAAAGGAAGCGGGGTTGGATGTGGCAGAGGCGATGTAGGATTCCTTATGAATGAAACTTACACATTATATAGGTACAACTTTGTGCATGCGACTTTACTGCAGAAAAGTACATTGTAATTAAAATGAACTTTTATATCAAGACCATTTTATCACTGATTATTGTCTACATATTGTGTTCCTAAATTTTTAAAAATTATTTTGCTTCTTATTTTAATTTAGTGATTATTGTTAGAGGCTGCACCATGGCTGAGTGGTTAGACCACTTGGCTCTCACCAAGGCAAAGTGAGTTTTGGGGTGAAAAATATGATGTTTTCTCCGGGATCTCCAGTTTTCTCCGACATCTCATTCTACTGTTGCTCCATCTTCATCTCATATATCATCAATGTTACCGCCTGCGGTACCGTATGTAGTAACAGCGGTCGTTAACTGCACGTTTACATATTTCACTTTTTATCTACAGTGTATATCATGCGTCAACTAATGCATTATGTTATTGCCCTGCCATCTGTCTGTTTCACAACACATTATGTCATTTAAAATCAGACATTCATAGTGGCAGTGAGTACTGTTGTACAAAAGTGTGTTTTGTTTACCGCTCATGCACGATAAATTAATTTCACAATCGTAAAATATAAGAGACAAATGTCATATTAACTATTTAATGCAGTAAAGAAATTTATATACACTTTGGTTCTTTATAGGAAATGTTTATTTTGGTATTTCCCTTCTACTGCAAAATGTTTTTCCTACATATGCACGTTTATATGCACCTAAACGTAAGAAACAATTGTTTCACCAAAATGAAAAAGAATGTCCCATGTAGTGATTATTTCTCAGATAGTTCTTATTTTTAAGAAGAAAGGTTCCTGGGGAAGTGCTTTTATTACATTCTCTTAAGTGTAAAACTTAAGTTGCCCCTTAAATTGATGTTGTGCTCACTGTATTGCATTTCTCATGTTTTAATTCTTTATTTCCAAACACATTTATGTTGTCAATATAGAAATACTTCTTATATCATAATAATTATTAAACATTTAATTAGCTTAGCTTTTATTCGTGGAATAATATTGCCATTGCTCATAATTTTCTTGCTTCATGGTGCAGGTGTTTGCGACATAGTTGTTTATAATATATATATGTATACATGTGTACGTAAAACGAAAATACAACAAAAGCACTGTAAATGATTTAAAATGAAAAAGAAAGAAAGAATAGGAAAAATCCGACATATCTGATTTCGATTGAGGACGGCATAACTTACGTTACCCATTAAAAGCATATAGCTGCTGCACAGACGAAACCTGCACAAAAATTCCCAGTTAACTATATTTTCTGGATTAAATCCTTGTTCAAGTACGAGCATTACGTCTCCACATGGCGCCAGAGCCGACTGGTGTGGTAGGCGTGACCTTTCTAACGTGAAGTTGAGTGATTTATTGTTGGCCAACAAGAAGCTAATTATTTCTAACTAAAGAGAGACTTTTAGATGTACTCTTAACAAGTTCACTGTCCTATACAGTACAGTACAATACAATACTTAGAGTATCTGTTACAATAAATCTTTCCTTTTTAATTTAACAGTGAAATAATAGAGAAACTGGACCCAAAGCAGTTCAGCAAAGAAAAAATTCTCACAATTTGAAAATTGAAATGAAATTTAATAATAAATGCTTTAAATATCCCTCTATAACGGAAAACATAAATCAAAGTATAGTTGGTGAGTAGTATACCCAAATGAGTGCTTTCACCGATCGGCAGAAAATATTTTCGAAGACCTACTATAGGCTGGAAAGAAAACCTGAGCGTACAGCGAAAGAAATCCTAATACTTGACAAGGTGGTAATTATAATATACCAGTCGGTCGTTTTGTATCCCGCCCACGATTGCATGTATGCGTGATATGTTTGCACTGCAGTGACGTCGGTACGTTGCTCCACCTCTGAAGATGAATGAGGCTACGCTTATCGGCTATGAATTGCAGCTGTCACCCTCTATGAGCATCCACGCTAAGAAGACTGGAGTTAGTTCATTGTATTTATGTAATGTAACAACTATCTCACATATCTATATTTTGTGATTATCTTTGGAGTATGTTATTGTTGCTGTTCTTGAATTGTTATTAATGCACTTACTGAGTATCCAAAATTTATTCTTGGACAATGATTTTATATACTTAAATGTACCAAAACTATAACACATAATTTGCTTTCTTTTCTTCTTTTTAATAAATGTTCTCTGTGTAAATCAAATCGGATGCAAATAAACATGTCTGTTTTCTACAATTTCAGAACATATTTCTGCGATTTCATTTCCAAATATAGAGACTGTCAGATGATTGAT
This sequence comes from Mantis religiosa, assembly GCA_030765055.1. NCBI lineage: Eukaryota > Metazoa > Arthropoda > Insecta > Mantodea > Mantidae > Mantis > Mantis religiosa. The sequence continues at coordinate 131,204,135 of CM060947.1, forward strand.
ATCAGATTTAGCAGAGTGGGATCGCTAAAGCAAACCTACACATTGAAAAGCAAGGAGAAAAAATTTGCAAATTTGGTGTATCATTCGCATGTGCTATCTTAAGTATCTAAATGGTATTGCACAGTAAGTTGACGTTTCAAAATATTTTGATCACACATCTGATAAATTTTTGGGAAGAAAACCATACACTATAATTATTCATGAATTACAACCTTGTGGTAACAGCAAACGGCAGGAATGTCTTAACACAGGTGGCCGTCATGTTCAACACCATATACGCCATCCGTGGCCGGGCCATATAATGACTGCTCTGTACTTTGCCTTTTATTCCAAAATTCGTTGCTTATATTTTGGGGGATCCTATCACTCTTTCCTATGTTAAATAGTCATATTGGGTTAATTCACGAGTTGTACTTGTTATATCTTCTTTTAAAACAATATAATGCCATCTAAGAGCAATAAAGCAAGCTACACTCAGTTTGAGCTGTATTAAAATGTCGTTGTTTTGTTTTTGTAATGAAAATTCAAACAAAGAGCACAAAGTACTCGATAAAGTGAAATATGTAGAGCGTCCATATTAGCCTATGCCTGAATGTCATTCTTGCACTTAAATGCTTATAAATAAATTCTAATCTTAAAATACAAAATGAAGATTAGCGTCTCTGCAGCATTAGTTAACTAGAATATTTATATTTAATCAAATATTTCTTTAGATATAAATTGTTACAATGTGTGCTATACGGCAAATAAGACTAGATGTGGCAGGCAGGCAACGAGACAATTTGAAGTACCTAACTCTTCCAGACTCGAAGACCATCCCATTGCTGCAAATGCCTAAATGCCGGGAAGGATGCCACTATATGTGTGAAGTTACCCTCCCTCTTGTCCCCATCACTTGCAACAAACAGGTAAACACATCCAACTAGATCGGTGAATTCTTGTATAAGTCGCGTGGCAGGATTATCAATGCAGTGGTGGTTTGCATTGCATGTGCAACGATGAATACTTAAGGTAACTGGAAGAACAAAGGTTTTCTTTCCTTCACGACGGTGAAGCACAGTATTAATATATCTTACCAATTATGGATATATTAATGAGCTTCGACCTAAGGATTCATTTCAATGCAACACGCCATTGCGCAGTTCAGCGAAATATGGTTTGCATTTGTACACACATTTCCAAGCTGTGTTGCAACCAAATTACTGACCATGTTTGACACAACTTATGGATTTTGGAGAACTATGTACCACATTGACACTGAACAAGAAAATGCTAGCGTTTCGGATGAACATCTTCAATGAGTTCTACTTTGAAGTTCATCTAGTTTGAGCCGAACATTCAAACACTAATACTTAAAATCAAGCCAGCAAGAATTCAAATCGTGTAAATTAAGGGAATACCATTACAACTATGTCATTATTTAACAACGTACATTTTAAATAATTTCAATGCACTTTTTAAATAGATTGTGACGTTTGTTTTAATAATACAGCGTAGAAGATACTTAAACGGTTTTGGAAGCATAAGAGAAATATTTATCACTGCATAACAACTGTTGTATAATACATTAAAGGTAATAAACATATTAAGTATATAGAACTGCTTTTGTCAACTTAAGGTTGTCTAAAGTTAGTAATGTGGTGAGAGAACGGTTTCACTTAATGCCAATATGAACCGTCTAACGCTGTGGCTACGTCCTTCGCTCATATCCACTAATGTTATCTACCCACTTTGTGCTATCTTAGCCCACTCTTGATTTCCAAAGTCTACATTTGACTACGTGATATAAGACGTTTCATTCAAAACCCGAATGACCGCCCTGTGGCAAACGTCACCTGTTGTTTACCTGTCAGGTAGAAGGAAAAGGGAAGGAGTGATTGTAGGGGAAAAGAATTTCACACTTCGGGTGTCATCTTAATATTTACTATTGATATTACATTGATTACTTTTAAATTTTTTTAATTTTAAAAAGAGAATATATTTTAATTTGGTTTTAATTTACTTAAGTAGTTTAAATTAAAATTCGGCCCTGGTCTAGAGAGTACAATGAACGACTGTCACATAACTGCCCTCTAGTGTTCTTGGGCAGTAGTCTCTCCTATGAGCAGGCATTCGCATCACCTGCGCGGTCGTATGTCATATGCTACGAATCTAGATGAGTAGTAAGAGAAATGAAAAGGTAGTGAGAAGTAAGAAAAAGATGAGAAGTAAGAGAAACGAAAAGGTAGGACAAAATCAAAGTCATGATAGGTAAAAAACCACCTCAGTATTTACCTAACGAGCACAAAACGTCACGTAATACCTTGGTCAGATACCCAGTCCAGGGAAATCGAACTTCTGATTGCGAGTCTCAACAATTTTTTTCTGAAGTGGTCGCATTTGGTTACCAATTCTTAATTTAGTATTAATTTTAACTGAATCCGAAATGTGTTGTTAAATTTTAATAATTTTTAGCTTAAAATTTCATCCTCATACGTACAGTAGTTTCCTTTAACTTTAAAATGTCCCATTTAAAACCCATTAATTGCTCATCGATTTCAAAAAGAAAAACAAAGCTAAGTTTCCTTCAAACTCCTAAATATGTATGTGAAATATCTGTTTCGTACTTGGTACGCGCTAGGATGAACAGACAGGAAAAGCGATACAACTGGGTTTCGAGTGGTATTCGCATCTAGATTACATTAGGACATCGACCTAAAGGTCTTATTTTGCAACCCCATGGGAAGTTACGCTTTTGTTATCTCTCAGAATCTGTTTGTTGAACCGATTACAGTATTTTTTTCTAATGTCAACAATTATCTTTCCACATTTTCCCTGGATAGAAAACATCTCTTTCTTGATAGAAAAGGGGAATCAAAGAATATATGGGAAGTAGTTTCCTCATTCTCTTTAACAGTTACGTTCATCCTTGCATAATCCTACTTCTCGTAAATGTTTCTCCAAGTAACCGTATTCAGAAGTTATAGGAACTGTTCTACTTGTTCCTTCCTCTTCTTCTTCTTTTTTTCTTCTTCTTCTTCACTCCATGGTTCGTGCATATCGCCCTTACTGGCTTCATAGATCTCTCCAGCGTTTCCTGGGTCGTCCTCTGTCTCTTGCTCCTTTTGGATTATAGTTAAGTACTGCGTTTGGATATCTTGCATCCTCCATTCTTAATATATGTTCATGCCATTGTTACCTTCGTTCTGATATTTTATCATGATTGGTTCGATTTCTAATTCCTTTCTAATATCCTCATTTCTTATTTTGCTCAATAACACTTCTTAAAAATTTCATTTTGCAGTCTGTATTTTATTTAAATCCTTTTGTGTTGGCACCCGGGTTTCGCTTCCATATAGTAAAGTTGGAATAGCCAGTACCTTACAAATTTTCATTTTTGTATCCTATCCCACTCTGTTTTTAAAAGTTCTTTGGATTGTCCCATATATTGCTCGGAATTTATTTACCTTTTCGTCTACATCAGCATTGTTTCTAAAGCGTATGTTTCATCCTAAACATTTAAAACTCGATATTTTTTAAAACAATTTTTGATCTTACATTATAATTTCCTTTAAAAGCCATAATTTTTTTTCTTCTTTTAATAAAGCTACATCTCTTCCTTCTATTAAAACTTTAAAAAAAAACTTAATGTTATTTTAAAATTATACTTTTGTACTATATTATTTAGAATATACATTGATTTTTGTAGTTGATTTTCATTCCGATGAATCAATATTTGGTCATCCGCAAACAGCAGGGTATTAATATAAATATTTTCTTTTATTTTGATTCCTGGGTATACTAAAATCTTCCATTCATTTAGAATATCGTATATATACTATAGAAATCTATGAAGCTTTTGAGTAGTAGAATTTTTAAAAGGTTGGATTATCGGTCCTCTTCTGCATAATCTCAGGATAGCTACGGAAACAGTGTTTGTATTGTCTTAAAGAGCAGTTCCCTGGCTTCTCTTTGCCCAGAGTAGGTTCGCAAACTTAGCTGGTCTTTTTGTCAAATCCAGGATTTTGACTAATTCAATTTTCGACGGGACAGATAAATAATTATTAAATACATGATTTTCATGTGTTGAAATCAATTTATAATGCAATAAACCTGAGTTACAGACATCATCTAGGCGATGCGAAGGCGTATCAGACATTGGAAGTCATTGATGATAAAATGTAGGACTTCAGGTGCAGAAAATTACAATAGCCCAATGTAGCTAAGTAATTAAAGTTACGATTAAACTATTTTAAATGGTAAGTGGCGTTTCTTGTAATTCCTGTTATATAATGGAAAGCGTGGGTCCTATAAATGTCTGGGCAAGAATCTTGATGCATGTCGATGTGTACCTGCAATAAGTCGTTTACTGAAAATAATTTCTGCAGAATATTTAGTTAATGATATACAAAATGTGTATGGAAAACGAAGTTGCTTCATACAGATTTGAGGAGCAGTTAAGAAAATACACGAGAGTGGATAGAAATAATTTTTCTACTACATTAACAATGAAAGTTTTAAATATATTCAGTTTAAAGGGTGGGTAGGCCATTTTCTCTCACTCACTTAAAATTTTTTACTTAGATTCAAAAACTAGATTTTGTTATGTGGATGCAATCCCATCCTCTTTTCTCTTGTGGTTCGGTAGATATCACCACTCAATTTATTAATCGATTTTCAAATGTCACAGCTCTGTTAACTTTTATCAACAAATTTAATTTGTTTACTCTATATTGTGAAGTTATTAATTAACTTTATACTACTTAATTTATAAGAGATAATTACTACCGCGAGAATGACGGTGAATGAGAAAAGAGAAATGACTACCCAGAAAGCTGTAGGAGCTTTAAGGGAAATTTAAATAACTTGTATCACATTTCTACTACATCTAGAAACAACTTAAAACAAAATCAATTTTTTCTACTTTAGCTGTATAGAAAGTGTATCCTTCCAGAAAACAAAGCGAAGTTAACAAAAGTTTTTGAATGTCATGGTTATTGCTACCTTCTAATTGTTTTACGCATTCAGTGACAGTATAGATAATATGATATTGCTTCATACAAGAATTATTTCTAAGAGAAACTAAACGCTTTAGCGAGTATTACCCGACTTTGGACATTTTACCAATTATGCTTAAATCCCACATTAATATTGTATGTAAATTTTAATCTCCTCAATATCCCTAAGAAAATCGGTGTAATTAGATACAAAAGTAAAGATGAAAGAGAAGGAGAAGCATTTAATCATGCAGTAGGGTAATATAAGCGAAAGTTTCGACAATTCCAGGCTTACAGTAAGCAGATGCAACGAAACACCTCTGAATTTTGTATTCAGTATCTTAGTAACATGAGACAACTTAAAAGTCTGTTATAATTCTTGCTGTTTTTACGGAAGTTTGTAAATATGACAGGAAGCATTTCTAGTCAATCACGACTCTGGCTGGTCGACATCTAACATAACATTGGTTCGGACATATGCAAGCAAACGTGATTGATATGTATCAGATGCTTGACGTATGGGTTGAACAGTCGTAAATAGCAATGGCGTCTGCTGGTTTGAGCATCTGGTCTGATGATAATGGTTTAATATCTAACCTTTAAACTGATTCAATATCATTCTGTACTACTTGAGTTAGATACATACGCCAAAGTGTGGCCTAAAAAACATATGCACCAAATGCTATTTGTTAGTATTTTCGTGTGTTTTGTGTTGACACAAGTGAAATATTCCTTAAAAGGGACCGCTGACACATTATGCTAAAGATCTAACTGGTAATTTGAGGGTAAAATGGGTATATTTAAATAAAAATACGTCGGCATCCCCATAGGCCAAAGAATGGGAACAAAAGTTATTCACAAACTAACATTCACTTACAATTCCCTGCATATATAGCTTCTTAAACTATATAAAATATTTTACAATTTTATCTCTTAATTTGTATTATTTTTCCTGGGGGAAGAAGTACTGCATTCCACCCAAACACCATTACCAAAATTTCACCGAATTTAAAAATGTTTATTTAGAGAAAGGTCTGTGATGTATCTACCTGTCTGCCCTTATGTCTGAGAACATCAAAACTTAAAGCGGAATAAATTACAAAAGCAGTATGTAAGTTTAGCATCTACCAATTGTACAACTACTGGTATAACTGGTAAGCCATACAAGTTATAAGACAAAATCTTGTTACGCAAAAGGGTACGTAGGTGTGTTAAAGCACACACTTTGTTTCAAATAAATGTTTTTCTGAGCCTAGATATTTTCGAGATTTTAGTGTTTTATGTTTCAATTTTCCAATATTAATACATTTCCCAAACAGGACTTGTTCATTCTTTTATGTGCTGAAAATTAAAGAGCATGGAATGTCAAAACCACCACATAGTGACCGACTTCTGAAAGAGTTTACTTAAACATATAGTGTTCTACTATTCTCACTGACCTATGTATAACTATAAGAAAATATTCCACAAAGGAAATATTCCTCAATTAATATTTTATATACTAAATAATAAACACTTTAAGAAATAATTTGAGAAAGAGAGAGTAGACAAGGTGTTGTGAATCCCCACATTACATTCTTTTGAGGTCGTGGTATATTAAATATGCGGTGTTTACCTTAGTGACATAAAAATAAGATGAGATTGGGTGGATTTAAAATGGGGACTTATATGTAAGGACCACAAACGCAACTATGTGGTTGTGAAAGAGAACACAAATTTTCAGCAAGTTACATCCTTCGATTGTTTTCGTTTCCGACAGTGAGATGTGGACAGCGTTCTGGAAACCATCCCAGCGTAGCGTTGGTGAAACTGTGCCCCTGAGAGAAACCGTGCAGAAACGTCACTTTGTCTTCCATAAATCATAACCCAAGCCTTCATTTTAAATGTTTTCCTCCAACTTCCATTCTTTCTCCTTACCCCTCTTCCTTGTAGCTTTAGGCATATTTCGAATTTAACATCGCATGGAAATGAACTATGGCTTCCCCCGGCCTCACTCTGCGTTTTAGTCAGTTCCTCAATCTCATATTTTAAACGACCAAGCCAATTTCCGTAACTCAACAACCACTTAGATTTTAGGCACCGCGCGCATGGTTTCATTTGCTTCATTTTCATTAAAAATAAACGTTGTCGTTACGACAAACTGTATTATTTCTCCCACAATATGTAAAATAAAAGACAATTAAAAGTTGTACTGTAGCTTAACGAGAAAAAGCCTAAAAAACAGCATTGTAAGTATATGTTGAACTCTGAGGGAAGCCTTGAGATATGACGGAATGGCTAACTCATTCTGCCGCGACTAGAAACTTTTGAATTATTCACAAACGTCACGTAGCTGCAGAACTTAAAGGAGCCTTCTGTTGTATTATTAACACAGTCATAACCACGGTTTTGCTCTTCTCTTGTTTCCCTACCAAACACCAAAATGCGCTTGTTTTGTTTCTGTATTCCACACATTCCACTCCAGGTATGACGCTAATTAATATAGCGAAAGTAACATTCTGCTGTACTACGCAAGGTACAGTACAAGTCTAAATATTTGGGGTTATAATTCTCAACGAAGGTACTCTGAACTCGTTTATGGATTTAAACATTAATGCCGAAGCAAAATAATATTAATGACGCTTGGTATTTAGACATTAACATAAGTGTGTGTATGTGTGTGAAAACTGTAAAAGTAACATTGGCATGAGATGAACTACACAATATGCTTCATTTTATATAGCTTCTATACATTCTTCTTACAAAAGTGTATTTTCTTCCAAGTTCGTGTTATGATTGAGGTATAAGATGGGATAAATATGGACACTATTTGCTAGTCTTAAAATCCCGTATCATTTTCATGATATCGAGAAGACAAAAATGCATTAATAACAACATGAATTAGCACAAAGTAGTGTAAACCTCAGATCAATAACAATATTACAGCCTTTGACGAAAAGAATGAGCAGCTGCCTGAAACAAAGTTCAATTCGGAAAACATCGGAAGCATTTGCTGACGCTGCGTTCACAATAAGCGTTTTGGAAAGGTCAGACCGAAAAGTTAAATGATATGAATCCTGGAAACGTAGAGACAGACTGAAAAATTCAATGCCATAGCCGGGATTTGAACCACAGATCTTCTGGTCTCCTTCCAGCCGCTCTAACCCTTGAGGTACTATGGCCAACTTGCCGATATGACATTAAATTTTCCAACTGAAACGTATTTTCCCGGTAAACCACTTAGGAGTTCTCATTAACACATGAGACAATTACCTTAATGGCGACTTACAACATGTAAGTACTTTAAGGCCCGGGCTTTATAGTTAACCACTATTAGGTCAATTAATGCCATATCGGCACAATGGCCATAGTAGCCCAATGGTTAACGTGGCTGGACGGAGAACAGAAGATCCGTGGTTCAAATCTCGGCTATGGCATTGAATTTTTCAGCCTGACTCTCCATTTCCACAACTTAGCCTACACACGGCCAGTATGAAAGAACAATTAATTTCCGTTAATTGACCTAATAGTGGTTAACTATTAGGCCCGAGCCTTAAAGTACTTACACGTGGTAAATCGCCATTAAGGTAGTTGTCTCATGTGTTTGTGAGAACTCCTAAGAGGTTAACCGGGATAAATACGAGTCAGTTGGAGAATTTAATGTCATTTCGGCACGTTGGCCATAGTAGCTCAATGGTTATGGCGACTGGACGGAGACCTGAAGATCCGTGGCTTAAATCCCGGCTATGGCACAATTTAGCCTACGCACGGTCAGTGTGAAAGAACAATTAATTTCCGATCTGAATCCTGTCTATGGCATTAAAGTTTTCAGTCTGACTCTACCTTTCCATACTTTGGCCAACACACAGCTAGTGTGAAAGAACAATTAATTTTTCCAATATGCACTTTGATACTACTCTGACTTCATTTCAATGTTATGCGATAAATAGAGAGTTGCCTTTCGGCTAGGCCGTATGCATGGTAGATGAGCGGTAAAAGGCATGTGTCTCGTAAGTAGACCAAATGAGTTCGATTCCCTGGTGTGTATATTTATTTTTATTGTTGTTACTTCAACAGCAATTCCTTATGTTTTTCTTGCATAAGAAAACCCATTCATTTATAAAAAAGCAAATAACATATTTTTCTCCAAAGTGCATTTATTCTCTTAGGTCCTGGAGAGGCACAATTTGGGAATCCTTGATTAGGAAATAGGGCCAGATCGAAGACCTGCCAGAGGAGACTGGGACGCTAACGACGTCCCAACCTGTAATGCTGTATTCCACTCGAGATTTGCGGTGAACAGCTATAGGTAACGCAGAGGTCTTGGCTCGGAAAGGGCTGTTGTGCCCTAAGTAAGTGGCTAACGAGTTCCTCTGATTCTTCTAGTCCAGTTTTCTAAACACGACCTTTTGGATTCAGGAAGACACAATACGTATATTCCTGGTGAAATCTCTGTGTGTAATTTTTGAAGAGAGCACAATATTTCTTCCGCTTAATGTAAACACGTAATAGGAAAATTAAAAAGTAATATGAAGAAATATGTGAGCCTCCTAATCTATGATCATAAAAATTACATTAAAAGATCCTGAAACCCCGGAGAATAACCTCATGAATTTTTCAACCAATATTTAATTTGTCTTTGTATCTTTTCGAAATCATTTATATAAACCGTTATGTTTATACATGCATGTTACTATAACCGTTTCCAAAAATTGTTTAACATCACATTTTGCTAGCGGACTAAGGAGAATACAGGAGACTGAAACCATAGTCACAGTTTTAAACGGGATATTACATAAGCTAACTTTGAAAATCATACCGTTTGCCTGAAATCAGGTGAAGTAAATATCAATTTCGTATTTCAAAATTTGTTTTATAATGTACTGGTAATTTCAGATTAAGAGCAAGAAATACCTTGTAACAAAAGACTATTTGACCTAGTGTGTTAATTAGGTTAACGTTTTCAAGGGTTACATTTTAGACTATGCCTTTATGGGACTTCCTCTTTTAGAGTTATACTGCTCATAGAAACAATTTTGAAATTTTCCTACATGCATACTTCAATGGACGTCTTCAAACAATGCATTTATGGCTGAATATGAATACTGATTTTTGGGTAAAATATTTACTGTACCTATTAAGGTTATGCAGATAAAGTAATTTCAATAAATGTAAATTAAAAATAAAGCGCTACATATTTTGCAAAGTAAGATAACTGTGAAATGATCATAAAATACTTTAAAAATATTCATTGCTGATAAATCTGTGTTTAATCTCAAAACATTAGTGTTTCTGGTTCCATTATAATCCAAGTTTTCTATATGTTCTTAGTTTTTCAATACATATTTACTGCTGTTACTTTTTCCGTCACACTAATTAATTTTGCTTTATAATGGTTGAAGTAGCTTTTAATACTTTAGGCTAAATTTACTTTCCAACTACTCTATTCTGAACCTTATTACTGATGTAAATTATTTTGCGCTGCGTATGTTGTTTAACTGGAAAAGAAAATATAACCCTACAGTTAGTGAAGATAAAAAAGTAAATGTATATGGTTGAAATTAAAGAAATAGGTGTATACTATATTTAGTAATGGAATTTGTTACTAGCACTGGTTTGAAATTTCACTAACAATAGAAAAAGCGATAAAATTCAGATATTTAAAATTTTACGTCTTCAGTTTGCTGTTAGCTGAGGCTTTGCACTCAGGTTTATTCGTTTTCATTTGGATGATGCAGTGACTATCCACGTGGGTTTAATTCACGCCTAAGAAGATTGTGTCTAGTGTACAGGGAAGTGGCAGCTTTAGTTTTACTCACTTACATACACGTTAGACAAAGATTAAAATAATAAATACAATGACAAGAATATATTAAAGCAAATATGACAGAGTAAGAAGAATCTAACAATTTTAATACATATTTAATCAATATAAAATGCACAAAGTACAATGTTTTTATAATGTGACAAAATATTTGACATACCGTGTACAGAAAGATATTTTATATGTGGTAAGAGCACGGTAGCTATTCCTAGACTGGTGAAATGATCATCATTATTTCTTTTGCTTCAGGGATAATCAGCCGTGAAAACTTAATAAAATTAATAAAAGTCAAGCTCCTGGCCACTGTATACTCCATGGTCTTCTTTTTCTGTTCCCGAAGAAAGCATAGTGCCTACAGTGGTCCAGAGATAGACTTTTAATAATTTTATTAAGCTTAAACACTCGTTAAGCATTTCACAGTGAAAGCTTCAGGTCAAGCTATCATTACGAGCATTATTATTATTATCTTTATCGTTTCGTTATCATCAATAGTACTACACATTAAAATAAATGTACCAAACTCCTTTTCTCCCTTACATTGAAGTAAAGTAATTTATCACTTGAACTTGAAGATCATATATGTTTTATGCAGTGAAGAAGTTTATTTAATCTTATTAAAAATCTTATTCCTTTTAGCCTTTTTTTTTAATTTACGTCCTCCAACGTTAAGTCATATCGGACGATGAATGGAATGGGTGAAATGATGCTCAATTGAGCCCGGGTTCTACAGAGCTTAGAGTTACCCAATATTCGTCTTTCAGGATAAGGGAAAAACCCGGAAAAACCTTATCCAGGTAACTCACCCTGATCGAGATTCGAACTCGGGACCTTTAGAGCGTGAGGCAGACACGCTACCACCACGCCACCGAGGTGGGATAGCTTGTTTCGCTGGCATATATTTATATACCTTTACTCTTTTTATTGTTTGCCTTTTGCCGTTTTGCTTATATAGATATACAATGTATACAAAAACCGATGCCTGAGTTGGAGCTCAAACCCGGGTTCATTTGCGCGGCGGAACCCCAAAGACGTACACTGATCACCACGGCTACGAAAACCGGTATATATTCGAAAAGCTATAGAAATTGTTTGTAATTTTTAAGGATTATAATAAAATTCGTGTACCTACTTCTCTAATAATTTACCAAAAAGCATAATAGCCTGCTGTGAATGATCTAGATATTTTTTTCTAAATAAGTGATTTCAAGCTGTATTAATCTGTTGCACGATAACATTAAAGAGGAACAGCTTAAAGGAAAGGTCTAAAAGATAGGAAGAGTCTAAGAGAAAAGGAAAGTTTAAACGGCTACTACAGTAAACTAGATCAGAGTAGAGGGGTGTTACAGAACAGAAGTCAAAATAAAGTGCCTTTTGCTGAAAAGAAAAACCTTCTCTTTCACTCTTGCCTCATCTTCTCTTTATTGGTTCTATTTATGTTTACATCTTCCCAGACCACTTCGGTTTGCTCCTTTTTTTCTATTTTTTTTTAATTCTCTGGAGCTACTTAACTCAAGATGATTCACTGTCTTGAATCAGCACTGATTATTCCAAAATTAAAATTGGTTGAAATGAAACGGTCAGACCTAGAAGAACAGCTTATAAACTACATAAAAATACATATTTTATACACAGCATAAAATCTTAAAGCATTCAAATGGGTTAGTCTCTACACACGCATCAAATTTAAACGTGAAAATTTTCTGTATGATCTATTACTTTGTACTTGAAGTTATCTTATAAGTTCTTCTCTCTCTTTATATTTAACTATACATATACCAGCTATGGATCTTAGAAACCATCTTAGAATTATTTCTGCTCTTCTTTTTATTTATTTTTCCAGTTTCCCAAGTATCTGCATTATAAGATGATAGTAGGCAAATCCACAGATTTACAACATTTTATTGATGTTGTTTTATTGCCTAAGCATCTTATGTATAATGACGGTATTTGATAGTTTCTTCCATGTCTACATTTCCATCAAGGATTCGTAGCTGATATACCAGGCAGATTCCATGACAATGAGGCTGAAGCTCCTGGACGTGTTCTACGATGTGTTCATATGTCGAGATTCGATGAAACACCAGACATCCAGCAGTAAGATCAAATATTACTGCACACTATCTTAAATGTACATAATTAGACTTTCACAGCCGGCGTTATTCCAGTAGAATGCTTCGTGGTCCAGATGAAAAAACTTCTGACGTTTCGCCAGTGGCTCCGTCGGGCATCTTCAGAGAGTCACTCCTGGCTGGTAGTAACCAGAAGTTTTTCATCGTCTGGACCAGGGCTTTCAAACCCGGAAACAGCGTTCTACTGAAGCGATCTTAAAGATGCCTTCGAAGAACCACACAGTCTTTCCAGCACAAGGCGTATTGAAAGAATTGCCTTCCATGGAACCACAAGATCTAGAACTAGACACTGCCTTATTGTTCACTAGCGGCCCGCCGACCGACGCAGTGCTTCTCGCCGTTCCTAGCATCCACGTTTCGTTAATGCTGGTTCTTGTTTTGTTATTCAAATTGTGATTAGTTCTGTTATAATGCAAAGAAGTGTGTATAATTAAGCACGTCGTAAATCCCTCCATGATTCCTACGTGCCAGCAGTCTTGTAGAGAGCTGACACGGCTATTTCTAGACCGATTTCCCGGTATTCCTGTGCCTCGCAGAGAGACACTTCGTAAACTTGTAAAGAGATTCAGAGAAACTGGTTGCGTTCTTGATAAGAAACCCAAAAGCTCGCTGAGATAGGATCAAAGTTATAACGTAGCACAAGAAAATCTCTGAGTATAACAAAAAATGGGTGTTTCACAATTTTCGGCTTGGAAAGCCACTTAAACCATATAAGAAAATTTCTGCAATTGGGTGACGGGTAACGCTAATGATGGCTCTATGTAACCCAAGTTATTTTTTTTCCACGGAGAAGCATGGTTTTCGTTACATTGTCATGTATCGTCACTAAGCAACAGATATTGGAATGCAGAACAAACCGATATTGTGCACGAAATGCCATAGTATGACCAGAAAATTGGGGTTTAAACCATTTCTGAATTATTATTGTGACACTGAGCGCACCCAGACATATCTTCAGCAATACTTTGCTACAGCACATACATATCTTTGTAATTAATTAGGAATTTTGTTTAAGACAGGTCCATAGCAAGGGACTATGGCCACAGCGATCCCCAGACCTTACGGTGTGCGACTTTCATTTATGAATGAACTTAAAATGATAGTGTATCGGAACAATTCGCCTACATTATAAGATCTGAAAGAAAACATCAGAACAGAAATTACTGCAATTTGAGAAGATAATTTAATACGTGTCAACAGAAATGTTCTTCGAAGGTGTGAGACATGCGTGGCAGCACAAGGACATCAATTCCAACACCTTCTGTGACAAAGGTATGTGATTATTGTAATTATAATTTACATGATACAGCTAAGAGCTAGAATTTCAATATTGAAGCGACAGCAGCGTATTTACTGCGGCGGCAGCGTGCCTCCTGCTGCAGCACTAACTGCCCGCCGGCCGTCCACCAGTGAAAAATAAGGCACTGCAGTTGATCCTACTGTGTTTCAAATGAGCAAGTTCTAATCCCAAGATATGAATGATTCGCAAGATATCTTAATGAAAAGAGTGACCTTAGAGTGGGAAGACCTCCTTTTCCTGTAATATTATCACATGGTCTTAAGCCACTCTGATGGGTTATGAGATTATTTTAAGAAACCATCAACGTAAAGTTATACACTTGTGTTTAAACATTTATTCTTTTAATTTCTTATAAATTGCTACAGCCAGTATAACTTTTCAATGTTTAATTGATAAACTGTGTATAATAATATACTTTCTTATTCTATTTATCCTCCTTGTACCAGTAGGTACAACTCAGCGCCTAAGGTCAAATGTGTGTAAAGTTTAAACAGGTGGTTCAGATATATGGTCCAGGAACGGGTATCTGTCCGTAGCGTAGTGTAAGAGTGATGAAGAAGATGATATGAAAAGAAGGTGAAGTGGACCAAAAGTAATTATGGAGGAGTTTGTGGAATGCATGGCGGCGGAAACAGGAAAGCAGCAGAAAATCCGATCATGCCTGTAGAAACAAGGATAACGACTTCAATAGAATTAATGAAAGCAGAAGGGTACCCTGTTCTTGAGCAGCTACGAGGGGCAGCAGGTCGGATAGCTTAAACAGGCAGACCCATTATCAGTCTTACTCAACAATAGCGCAATGCCTATTGACTTGAAGTTAAACTTCAATTCTTTAAACGAATAGCCGGGTGGATGCAAAGACGACGATCTTTAGCAAAAATATTAAAGTATTAATTAATTCATTGATTTATACAAAGTTAAGCCTAGAACAAAATTATCAAAATAAGAGTTTAGAATTTGAAGGAATTGTTACTTAATATTCGCGCTATAGGAATGAAAGCAATACCCCTATAAGCTATAAAAATCAGCTGAATTTAATAATACTACATTTTGAACGTCTGCCAAAGTATCGCGTACATTTCCTTTAAGAACGCTGCAGGTGTCCGGAACGTAATGGGCAATTAGCACGCTATACGGAGATACAAACTAAGATAAATAGAACACATAGAGAGATGCAGTTTTAAAACCCCAAACACCATTAGGGAAGTTATCCCTCCATTTAGATTCTCTTTAAACGCAAATGTAAATTCAACTTTCTGTGACACTTTCCAATGCGGTGAAATTAGAGGAGAGTGCCGTTCCTGGGCTTGCTTCAAAGCCCATTCGCAGTCTAGCCACAGTGAAAGTTATACAAGTTAAATAGAAAATAGAGAAAATAAAAAAAAATGTAAGGGATAAAAAAAGAGGAGTGAGTGGAAAATAAAAGAAGTTAGTAGCAGCACAAGCAATGTGATATTTTTGTAGTTCAGCAATTGAACAAAGCCATTTTAAGCCCATCCTAACGAGTTTTCGAGACTGTGACAAATACGTGATCTTCATTTTTCTCCGCAATTTCTCCAGAGGCAAAAACTTCCCCACTCTTCCATTGTTGTAAAAAGTGTATCGTCCTGTGGTGTATAAGAAATAATGACTTGCAATTCTTGCCCTCTTTCTATTTTACATCAGCACTTGTTCCACTTTCTTCCCAATGCATTAGAAACGGAGTAATTATACATGATTGCATTTTGATGTTTAACAATCGAATATGGAATCACTGGCCTCATCAATGCCTCTGTGGAATAAATAGTTCTTATATCTGTTTAATAAAACTGCAACCAACATGTTTTGCTTACTTCTAATGAATACAAGAAACTGGGATTTAACCTACACTTATACTCGCATAATCAGTTATTAATATTTAGTAAACAAATCATGTTATTCAAATATTGCAGGGCCATTTGTTATTGCACAACTTTCTCTTGTGTTGGCAGTGAATTAAACATGCATAGATAGACCAGTTCTTCAATAGCATCACGAAAACAGATGGCCCAAAGTTAGACAAACTTCGAGAGCTGATAAATAGCTTTATTTTAAACACTTTTTGTCAAGGGAATCCTTTTGCTAAGGTGCTTCGTTTAAGCGCTAGACGAGTTTATGCCAAAGCAAATGTTGGAACACACGCCCTTTTTGATTAACACAAAGAGTACATCGGGTTCCATATTCTGCCGTTCTCTCGCAGACACTATTGTGTGTTTCATTGGGAAGAGTTCTCGCCTGTAGCGAATCAGATGCGTTAGAGCCGTCACCGTTGCCACATCGTTATTCCCACTATTTTGATAGTTCCCTCTCTCTCGCACACTTGCGAGTGTTCGTGGTGCTAGACGTAAGGGAAAGCAAACTGAATTTTCCAAAGTTTTATAATAATGCAGTTGTTGAAATCACAATTGCAACAAGGATATTCGTATATTACGCAAATGGTTTAAATATTTAGTTTAAAATTAATTATAGTTTATAAATTACTTATTTTACTAATCCAACGAAAATACCAGAGGTGCATCCGTATAGCTGTGAATGTTACTTACGTTAAGATATAACTTGCCATTGTCATTGTCTTCAACGTCTGAGTACTGCAAATTTCTGATGATATTTTTCAAAATCTCGTTATGTGCTATTTCTTTCCAAAAGTCATCTTCTAGTTTATCTGATGTCTCACGCAGTTTTCCCAGTCCTGTTGTGTTTCTTGTCAATTTCTGTGTGAATAAGTCGTTCAACTTCAGTCAACTTAAAAATATTATTTCTGTTTGCAACATAATCTGAGCCCCATTAACTCAATTGGATTGTTCTAGCAGTAGTAGGGAGGGGGCAAGGTGGATCGCGTCTTATTCATCCAGCGATACACTTCTTCATGGAAGAGTAAGTGATTAATGCTGCGTTGAACTCTCTGGAATAAACAGAGATTACGAACCATTCATAAAAACACCTTCTGCCAGACTAGCAAGAAGTGTATTGTTTCCTCTCATGAATTTAACAAACATCTTGGTTTATTCAAAGTACATATTTCTTTCACCACGTCATATCAAATATTTACGTTTCAGTTATGAGTAATTTCAAATATACGTTCACGCATACATGCCAACCAATAGTGATATTCATTACATGCCTACGTGGCAATGCATTGTTTTAGTATACATTGTAATTATATATTGTTGTAATGTTATTTATTTGTATTAGATAAACTATTTGAGCTAAAAATATGGGGTTTTCATGGTTATGTTA
The DNA here is from genome assembly GCA_030765055.1 of Mantis religiosa. Classification (NCBI taxonomy): domain Eukaryota; kingdom Metazoa; phylum Arthropoda; class Insecta; order Mantodea; family Mantidae; genus Mantis; species Mantis religiosa. Next base: position 131,221,598 of record CM060947.1, read on the forward strand.
GATACATTACTCTCTATCTACCACATGGATCAGTTTAGGCAAAATATGAATTTTTGTCTTAGCACGAATAGTATTGCATACAGATTGATTAGGTTGGCGTACGTCACACACCACTTAGCAGGAATAAAATACTACAACACCGTAGGACTCCGATTGGTTGCTCACCTAGTAGCGCTCAAGGACAACCACTTTTCCATTTGAAACTTATAATAGACATTTATACATTAACACCAAATCTCAGTTGATGTTACCTTTAAAATGTAGCATGGGCATTGTCGAAGGCCCAAACATGTAAATTACGACTCTTAAATAACTGCTCAGTATAAAACTTGCTCATCTGTGAACATGGCATGGGATACAAGCAGTACATCGTTTTCATTTTTTTATCCAGATACCACTGACAAAATTGCTGTCGCAATGTGCAATAGCAATTCCTGCAGAATTCTTTCCAGAGTGCTATGACCTAGGTGAAACTATCGAACGATGGTGCAAGTACTAACTGGAGGATTGTTCTCAATGCATCACAACAAATCTTCCTCATTCTAAGGAGTCCCTACAGAACGTGGCTGTCCTTGACCTCCTGCTCGTCTAACCAAGGAGAAATGGCTGGTATCGTTGCGAGAGTATAACAGAATATGGCACGGCGATGCTCTCTTTAGTTAATCACAATGGGATTGCAATCCAAAATTTGCTTTGATATTAGCTCTTTAACAAAACACTGCAGCAAAAAGCTTTCCTTAAGACAAAGAGTTTAAAATTTTACCTATCAGCTCCTAAACTTTGTCGGTGTAATTTTGGGACACTGTGTAAATAACATAAATCAGAAGGAATGATATGTCTGAAGGTTGGCAATATTGAAATCCTTTCATGCACCATTTCATCCCGTGAAATGTGGTTTTAAACATCTTAAACACTTTTGTACTTTATAGGAGTAGCTGTAGGATTTCGGTTGGCATTTCAGTTAACTAAAGCATTCTATCTATTGCTTTAACTCCTCTTTGAGTTTCTAGTAAAGGAAAAGGTGGGTACATTTAAAGCCAGCGGTAACTGCTACATGTATATTGACATTCAATCTATTTAATAACAAGTTTCTCGGTCTTATTCAGAGACCACATATACTGTGGTCCAAAATCAAATGTTAACAATCTTTTTTAATTTGTTGACAATTATAAATTTTGCACATGGCCAAAGATTAGAAGAATAATAGGGAAAAATTTCACACAGACTTGCAAAGAGTACTTACATGCACTTTTTAAAGATTTCAGTGCATTAATAATATTAATGGAATAAAGTAATCAAAATAGTTTGCTGGCTCTATATCTCTAAATCTGATCATTGACCTCTGTGCGAGGACTCTTGGTTTTGACTCTCGGTTGGTATGGCAATTTTTCTCTATCCAGGATTATTCCTATTCCTTCCGAGAATCTGGAAATGTGAACGTGGGTGCGCGATCTAATTATAAAAACCCAAAGAAAATTATGTGTATTCGAGTTAATGCCATTGATGATAGACAGTAGTGCTTCCAAAATTAACCACTGAAATTGAAAATAGAATATAAATGGAACAATTGGTATCAGTATTGGTATTAGTATTATTTCAAATCGAAGGATAGTATAACGTGCTAGCATATTACTTACCCCAATGAAGAAGTAAATATGTTAAGTCATAAAAATTGTGGTTTTAATGAGCAATTTCAGTAAAATCTTTGGTAAGTCCTACACAACATGGTCGTAAATACTTATCAAACCTTTTAGAATGTTCTAGTCCTCGTTCACATTCCAATTATTTTAATTGCAGAATTATAGAGTATTGTCACCCAATTATCGGGAAGCACAACAAACGACAGCTGAGTAAGGGATCAGAGGCCGCGCCACGCCCACCTCATTAGTCTCTGTCACTAACTGAGGGGGATGATTAGGGAAATGTCATTTGTCGCTGGCCGCCTCTTTTCCCCCTCCCACTGCCATCTGGAACCTTCGCGTGGATTCACGGAAACCAGAGATTTCTAGAATAATGTGATATTCCTATAAAAAGGGCTGCAGTGAGTGAATCGAGTCAGTCAGTGCTTGACGAGCTAGTGAACGGACGAGAAGACTGCGTCGGAGGAGTTTACGTAATCGCGAGTGCAAGTGGAACTTTAACGGACGAACTGGTGAATCGTAATTGTGTGCATTACGTAATTCTGTGTAATTGACAAGTGTTCAACTGTAAGTCGGTGGAAATAAAGAACATTTTTAGTGATGCAATTGGACTTTTCATTTCACGAACACACAAAGTCACAGTATCTACGGATATACTGACGTTAAGTAATGAAAAACTCGAATTTAAAATTGGCATGCAATAAATCAACACAAAAACTGTCTTAAATGGTAATGGAAGGATACCAGTATTACTCCACTCATGATACCGTTACTTTATTTGAAGCTTTTAAAACCTTTTATGGCAATAGCTTGTTCAGTGAATTGCTTTCTTATTAGTAGTTTTATGTTTATAAGTACATACAACTTATTTTTGTCAACATATTCAGATGTGATATAATGTTCTGAAGTAACGGTGAACTCGTACACTACTTTTTCAATAGAGTTTCTGTAAACCTTACTCAGTGCATGAATGTAACATGCTTTGTTGAGGCCAATATCTGATTTTACCACAGGTTGAAAATGTACCTTTCTGCAACTTCCACACACTGCTCTGCGAAAATTAGTCTGTGTACTTCAATATTTAAAAACGCAGCTCCTAAAGTGTGACATCGTTTGCCTTTTCTATACATTGAAAATAATAATTTGACAGTTAAAATTTTTATGCAGACGAATGCTCTCTGCAATCGCATATGAATGGCAGCTTCTATAAGTATACATCTCTTTTACGTATACCTTCTTATATGTTTCAATTTCTTCTATCAAGTTCAGTCTTTTTATTTTATTCTCTCGAGTTTACTGCCGACTACATCTACAGTTGTAGCATTATGTTCTCAAGCTCCTTTCCTTTTAAATGTTTCTACCTCTTTTTACCAAAATCTGCATTGAGCTTTGCAAAACCTAAAAATTGTATGTTATTTCTAAAGCACAATAAAAATATTTACAATTCCCTTCTGTCATACGCTCACATACTTTCATCTCAAAGCTCTGTTTCTGCGATTCACTGCAACACAAAACCTCCCAATACTAACATATAATTTATACATGAGAAAGCGTTGCTACGTATTCATCTTCAGACAGAGGGCTGCATTCGCTTGTTATTTTGTTAACTAGAGCTGTGTATGTGTGATAGGCTCAATTAAATAGCTTAACATACTTTTCGATACACTTCAGCGCTTTGCCAAGAAGTACACGGTGGTCATTTTTATCTGTGATTTTACCGCGCAAAATTAAACGTCATGAATAGCAATGCTGTTGGATCGAGTTTATATACGATTCCCCTATCGGCTTGAAATCGTATTTAATGTGCTGACAGCAGCTTTGAGGTCTCCCTCTACCGACAGGTAACCAGGCGACCACAAAGTGAGATTTGTAGTGGACAACACGGCGTTGCGGCAGGTTTTCTCCGGGACTTCCAGTTTCCCCCGCCATCTCATTCCACCAGTGCTCCATATTCATCTCATGCATCATCAGTGTCACCGCCTGCGGTGCCGTATGTAGTAAAAGCGGGCGTTAAACACTACACATTTCTCTCATTTGGCGAGTAACTGGCCCTGATCTTTTAAATATTTGGTGCACCTATTGGTTTTAAAAGACATAAGAATACGAACATAAATAGGCATTTTAATTAGTTGTGAGAATGAAAAAAATATATATCGTATACTGATAAAACTTAAGACGTTTATGTTGCAAACAAAAGTATGTCATTTGACGGCACCTGGGCATTTGACATGACACTGCGAGGGACTTCTCTGAATGCTGGATAGCGTTGCATAAACTCCTCTATGCAGCGATTTAAATTATATTTATATGTCACGCCAATTTTAATGCCATTAGGAAAGTAGCATTGAATCATGAATGCGCGGTGCTCGGTGGAAGGGGAGTCTGGTTGTATTAGTTATAAGCTCAACCACACTGAGCGCTGTAATTTGCTTACTGTTCCGCAAACATTACCGCTTCTTCTGTGTAGAGGGCACTATGATTTATGATAGATTCACCAGTCGACTATGACGTCATTCTTGCTCAATCGGAGGGCAGGAAATAACGAATAAAAATGAACACCGTGTATGTGTATGTACTCAAATACATTAGACACATCAGGGGATACATTTGTAGTACAATCAGAAGCAGAAAACATTATAATATAATATTTTATATTTATATTACTTTCTCTACATTTCTCATATACCTACAAAAATATTCTCATGCAAATATTTTGTGATTTCTTCTTCACTCTGGTACAGAGAGTACAGAAGAAACTAAATCGCTACTCACGTATTTAAAAGCGAATTGCTATGGCTTTAATATTTTAATGCTTTTTTCATGATATCATGAGGAACAAGTGAATAGGGAGAGCGCTTTAAAATATTCAAACAGGTAAGCCATATATAGTAAATGCTTAATGAAGCAAAGCGCTCCTAAAACAAAAGTGTTCTTTACAGAAAGCGTTTATTTTGCACCATTTCGACCACCTCTTATGATTTATCAGTTACACAACATTGTGCAACACTCCTTCCAAATGTAGAGGCTTCATAAGCTATTTCCTGAAAATTCAAGAAGTACATTTTATTAGAGATTAGAGATAGCCTATTATTTCCCACGAAGGGCAAAGGCTTCCTATATAGGGTGGCTGTGTTGACTCCAACACAATGAGCCATTCCGTGTTGTGTCGGTTTTTGCCATTTTCTCCTGCTCCTATTCGCACTTATTCACTCGCACTTGCACTCGCCTACTCCTACTCTGGCACTTGTATTTTGTCACCCATGCATCTCCACTTCCTTCTGTCTGAGCTCTTGTAGACCCTTGCTGCCCTGCTTGTGCTGTGTAGAAGTCCGCCCATCTCTGTCGTAGTCTTCCTCTTTGGTGTTTGATTGCGCGCGGGTCCATATTGTATTTTAAACAAAATCGTACTAAAGATACGTGCCAGCAAGCAACAAAATCTCACGCTTCTCCGCAGTCTGCCTCAGTGTGAAATGTAGTTCGGTAGTAAAACAAACTATCCTCACGGCTGGAGCACTCTATAATGAAGCCATAAGATTTATTTTCCTTCATCTTTAGCACTTTCTGACATAAAAGAAAGTACGGAAGGCTGTTCTTTTCTGTAAACAGATACTTCCTACTACAACGGACCTTCCTATTAAGAACAAGAGGCACGGCTTTGCTTAATTGTCTTGATAAGCAATGCAGAGAGAGCTCTAAGTCCAAAGAAACAGATATAAATGCAACGCAACACTATGTACGTACTACCGTACTAATAACGCTTTGTAGTGCTTCAGAAATAAAGTCGGTAATTTTAATTATACATTTCTTACACAATTTTCAACCTTCGGTATGACATTTTGGTATGACATTTGGTATGTGGTATTGAAAGTTATGTAATAAACGATTGTTTTAAAGTAAATTGCATTAACGTTGCACACATTTTTAAATGGCAATAGCATTAGAATAACTGAATTCAAACCACAGTGAACATCACATAGGCAAAGTTACAAATAGTGTTGAGCGCTCCTTGGCATATAAAAAGAGACACATTTTTACCTCCTCTACAGCTTCTTAGCTAGGTAATGATAAAATATTTTATTTTCTAAACAAAATATTCAAGTTAGCAGCAATAAAAGAAAACAAGAGAAGCTAATTTTGATAACGATCAATAGATTCGGTATCATCAATTTAACTGATAATAGTATTCCATAAATCGGTGATACTACTGCCTCTTCTTAACTTACAAAGAAGACAATTCATAATTGGACCACTTAAAGATAACTCATAAACCGTAAGAGAAAGTCAAAATATCACCGCCCACAAAGTAGATCTCATTAAAACGCAAATGTAAATACATTTTTTCCAGGGGCATTTACGCATTTCTCAGATATTCTTTGTTATTGGCTTGAATTTTTTATACTCATACCTTTCTGAAATAGGAAGTTGTTATTAGCTTTTACTTTTTCTACCTCTTACTTCAAATCACTAATGGAAATATTGTGTTCCAACCATAAAAATGACACAGAAATTATATAGGAGTTAGATATCTGTGATTTTATGAATAATAATAAAAAGAATGTATTTTCACAAAAAGGTTTTTGTGTGTTTGAACAGTACAAATAAAAATGCAAAGTAGGTTAGGTATCAAACTTAGTATTCAAGATCACCATCGAAATCGAGCGTGACAGGAATATACAGGGTGTTCGTAAAGTTCGCACACTCAGATTTCTTTGTTCCAGTTTTATTTCACATACAAACTGAATCAGTATGCATATTTGTGGTACACACATTTACATACCTGAGACCAATTTTGAATCCCATTTTTTAGAATTTTGCGTCTCTAAGAACAATTAGTACACTGATTCGTGAGCAAACAATTTTGCGCACATTACTTTCGTGACGTCCCAATTCACAGCAGTTGCTGAAAAAAGTCACTAGTTTTCTTCCAAAAACATTACACTTGTTGAACACCACTTTCCACATTAATTTTTCACAGCAAGTGCTCAAAATGACCACAATTTTCTTGAAAACATAATTCCACTTAATTCCGCATTTTTCGTGACACTTAGTATTAATGTTGCTCTTATATTTTCGGCAATATAGTTAGAAACTGCGTCTGTGAGTTCTGCTAGCGAGTGTGGGTTACCAAGTCGCAATTTTTCTCGTAAATAACCCCACAGAAGGAAATCTGAAGAGGTGTGAATGGGGAAACGTGGAGACCATACATTTTTGAAGATGATTTGATTGCAGAAATATCCCCTCAATATCTCCATGGTCTCGTTTGCAGTATGACAAGTGGCACCATCCAACATAGCTACGAACTGCTGTACAAAATGCATGTAGACTGTTTCCTCAAATAAGAAGAGGCCAACAATCCTTCGTGAAACCGCACACCGACTTTTCTGAAAGCAGCGACTCCTCATGAACCATTTAAGTGGAACCACGCCTCACCCGTAAAGAAAGTCCTACCCAGATTAGCTACATTAGTGCGCATGAAAGAACGAAATCACGGGCAGTAATGGCGAGGTTTCCCTAGATCGGGCGGCTGCAGCTGCTAGACGACTTTAACATGATACGGATGCAGTTTGGTCACCTATATGTGTGGAGCCAGTTGATCCGATTTGCTGTGCCAAACGTCTTACAGATTTTCGTAGCGAAGTAATAAGTCGCCGCTCGATGGGACTACCTGTGCATCGTCTATCATCAGCAAAGTCTGTATTGCGAAATTGGCGAGCAAGTTCATAAACAGTATTTTTACTTGGGTTGATTCATTTGGAAACAGCGTTCTCCATCTCCCTAAACACCTTTCGTAGGACCTGATCACAAAGTATGCTTCCAGCATAGCTACACGCTGCAAGCACATAAAAGTCATTGTCCCCGACTGTGAGAGCTACACTATCCTAAAAATAGCCCAAAGTCGTTCTTGAAGAATACAGCTATCCGTAATGTAAAGCTTTCCAACAGATCCAGACAAATACCCTCAGAAATAATTTTTTAAGTTTTGAATACGGTGGTTTTTCGAACTCTCTCTATAAATACAAACCTCCATACAAACAATTCCTTACATGGAAATGTTTCAGAAGTTTCCTCTCATTTTGAATTAATTTTGCTTAACTACCAAAACTTAAGAGACGGATAAACCTTATTTCACAAAAATGTAGATAGGTTAAGGGACATAATTTGTATCTAATAGAGTTTTTATTTTTTATTCATGGAATTTTGTTAGCTTAACCATTTCTCAGAAATTCAGTTGGTTTAAATTTGTCTATAACTTCTCAAAAGAAAAAGTCTTTGTTCTATTTATTTCTCTCTCCCCCCTAGATCATGAAAAGAGAACAGGATTTCAAAGTACCACATAGCCACCTCTAAAAGGATTTTATTACCTTACTGTATTCCTCTGGGTGCTACCTCTATACTTGTCAAGAGAGAAGTAATAAAACTGTGTCTAGAAATGTTTATCTACATTAACATAAAGTAGACAGAAAATAAGGTGTTTAGTTTCTACAAGAATGAGTAGAGAAAATAATGCAAATTCAACACATAAGATATTTTAATTGGAGTTATGGGGTCTCAGTTTTAAAGATAAGATACATTAGGTTATTATTTTTAATAATGTTAGCATGAACATAAGAAAAACTAAGAGTTTAGGTTAATCTATAAGTGGGAATAAGTTGACCACATAATCACTTTTATTTAATATACAGATTGTTTCCAAACGACACCGTACGATTATAGCCGTTGCGTAGTTTTTAACTTAACTAGTCCGAATTTCAGTGTCGCAGCTTCAATGTTCTCTTAGATATAATTTTATGCAGCATTAAATATCACATGATTCTGTGATTAGGCAGTGCAGGAACCACTGGTGTGCGAACCTCAAAGGATGTTATTGGGACGCACCTGCCACGAAAACAAAAACACCACTCCTTGCTTGTTATCAGTGATCCTAGCCTACCTTTCAAGTAATGGGGCAAAAGGCTGTTATTTGTGCAAAAGTCGACTAATAACTTGGACAGTTGCAACGTTGCTCTTCAGTGTAGAAGTAAACATTCAGCCCTAACAGGGAGTACTTTGCGCGAACTTAGCAAATCCAAGCAATATGGAGGGCTATACGAACGCCGAAATGACGGATATGGTTTTGATGGATAAAAGAGCTGAAGGGAGTTCAACGAACGCACAGTTAATTTAGTTTCATCAAAAATATGAATTGTGAAAATAGTTACATCAATGATAGTATTTATTTGTTTAACTTCAGAACATTTTGTTATGATCTTAAGTATCGAATACTTTCAACCACTTACTGTAAATATCAAGAGCTTCCGTTTCAGTTACGCATGCTTTATTTAGTATTATCAAACACGCGAAATAAAATGTTCGTCTCATTGTATAAGGTTAATTTATCTACAATTCTTTGATGTTGTTTTCTGTTACATATGTCCACCAGCTTATTTGCCATCATGGACTGCTATAAGGGAATTTTGGAACACGTTAAATACTCATAAGAAATAATTAAGGAATAGCTTCTTTATTGCGGTTTCATAAACCAAAGAAATGCTTAATAATAGCAAGCAAGCTATTGCGGAGTGTGCCTGTATGTTTACAGTTACAGCACGCGGCATAGCGTGTGACCTATACCTGCGAACTTTCGCAGTTAATACCAATGCACCAAAAGTACTCTCAGCGTTTGGAACGGGCAATCGGATATTATATTTGGCGGAATCAGCTCTACAAAGTAGCTCGAACTCAGTTACGCCGGAAAATAACTGATGTGTACGTGAAGTGCAGATCGCTGTTACTGCGTTCTGTTTTGGGCGCACTCAACGGACAGGGAAGTCATCTGGACATGGACTTTTGTCATCGCCTTACGTCCTCAGATACGACCCCACCTTCTGCATTTCGACAGGTAATAAAGGACTATCAACATCTATTGCCCTTGATTACAACGGAGTCAGGATGCCTTACGACCAAACACTTGTACATCGAGGAGTATTTGTCTGTGCCAGCAATTGTTGCAAAATATCCAAATACAACATGGGATCGCATATGGAAACCTTTTCAAAAAACTTACGTTCCACTTGATTGGAAAGTGTCCGTGTACTTCTTTGTGAATGAACTAATCCCCACTGAATTAAAGAAATTTAAACATAATTTAGCAAGAGTCCCATGGTGTAAACGTTGTGGAAAAGTGGACACGCAGATACACAGAATTACCACCTGCAAAAACATATCTGAGATCTGGAAATGGACTAAACATAAAATCGGCGTGATGGTTGGAAGCAGGGTGGAATATACCACAGTGTCGGTAATTCTATCCTGGAATATTAAGAAAGGCAACACTGCACGGACTCAAATGTGGTTGATAATAGCTTTCTACCATTATTGCCTGAGTGCAGATTATCCTAATTTATTTGCATTCAAAAAGTGACTCAGAGCAGAGCGATTCAAATGCGTAGATATCATGAGGTGTAGACCGATTTAAATGGTCAACTGGATCTCACTTGCTAACTTTTGCCGTTTGTTTCTAAAATGTTGCAACAAAATGTAACTAAACGGAATAAATAAAGTAAAACCAGACTTCCCACTCTACCTTTCCCTCTGTAATCCTGATTATAAAAAAAAAAAAAAAAAAAAAAAAAAAAAAAAAAAAAAAAAAACTTCGGCAGCGTGATGCACCCGTCGTTGGTCCTGTAACTGCTTAATCCACACTCATTCTGGGGCATTTTTATGCGGCTCTATTGGCTGTAATAACTATTTATATGTGTCTTGTATGTTAATTGATTCGACTTTAATAAGGGAAATCTGACAAAAACGTGATTATTTCAAGTAAAGTTAATGCAAAACATTCCTAAAGAGCAGAGTTCTCAGAAACTCAAAGTACACATGTCCAGATAATTTTTTCACGTTTAAACTACGCAGTTAAGAATGAAGAAGAAGAGAATACAACGAAAAATAAGCAATGTCGTCAAGAGTAATACATAGGGAAGAAAAGAAACGTCTCATTTAGATGTCATATTTATGTATATACAACTACCTTTGTGCACAGTATTTAAGAAAAATGGCTAATAAAATGAATTTGAGCTAAATGAGGTATGCTTAAAAGTTTAGATAGTACCTCATAGGGCGCACGTCATAAGGAATTTTAAACTTTGTTTGTTTTTTGTCGAAGTAAACTGCCTTCTGTACACATAATTTTGTAAAATATTTCGTGCCACCTGTAGCCCAAATATAGTGAGGTAACAGTGAGAATAGTCAGATAATATTATTTAATCTCTGTTTTTGTGCATCTCTCCTCCAGTGACTCTTCTCTCTCTTCCTTCTGCCATGTTGATTTATGCTAGGTTGAGGAAAGTTGATATACGGTATCCGAAGAAGTGCTATGCAAAGAAGAGGTCTTTTATCATCCGAACAGCTCCATTAATGATTGTGTGTAGGTGTGGGTAGTACCGCACGTGTATAAGAGATTTATACGTGAGCATTAGCAATTGTAAATACACAAAGGTAGTTTAAACTTAAATTATATAAGGCTGATTTGCATGCTTTATATTTTAAAATGCTCACCTCTGTAGCGTAGATGGTAACGTGTCTTCCTCACGTTCAACAGGTCCCGAGTTCGAATATCGGTTAGGGTGAGTTACCTGGACAACGTTTTCCCGGGGTTTTCCCTTATCTTCATAGGCAAAAGTCGGGTAAGTCTAAGCTCCATGAACCCCGGACTCATTCGAGCATCACTTCACGAATTTCATTCATCGTCCGATATGACTTAACGTTGGAGCGTAAATTACAAACGAAAAATAAAATAAAATACAGGATTATGATTCTGCATGATGCAAGAGAATGTTTGAAATAAATGTATTGGTATAGATCCAACAGAAGAGCAGATGAGGACGATAGAAAAATATTTCAGTCAGTAATTTTAAAGAACGCTTAATGCTATTTATAGAAACTTACATTTTCTTATAAATTTTATATAATTTATATAATTTATATAATTACAAAGTTTTGTAACTAAGAAGTACACCACAACAAAGAAAGTCTCCGGGGCCTGTGACGCAGGAGGGTTGGAAAAGGTTCCCATACCCTCCCTGGACAGGTTTTTGTCAGTTCAGTTACAGACCATTCCAAAACATTCTGACGTCTTCCACTTTTGTGAATAAATTTTCTCGGTTTTATTTTACAGAGTGAACAGGATGCAAGTCTTTGTAACGATTCTACTCCTTGTGTAGCATGCGTTCTCTGTCACACACATTCGCTGTCCTTCTCCCACTATCAGGGTGGCACTGGATGGCACATTCCTTACAGGGACTTACTTTGCGTGTACAGTAGTTCAATGCCACTAATTCAGATGGCTCCACTTTAATGCGTACTGACGGCATTCGAGATTTCCGTAGACCATCCGCTCTAACCCAGATTTTCTCGAGCTTTCTCTAACTGGCAAGCGAATGCCGGATTGGTTTCGTATCCCCATATTTGCTTTACATAATTTCCCTTTCATTCTACTTCCCTTTTATCTTTAAAGTCCGCTTTTGATTTTTGAGGGGTACAGCGCATAGCATGGATAGCTCTTTCCTTCGACCAGAGAGCTGCTTGTTCCACGGGTCGTCTCTTTAGGAAGCTTTAGCTCTACGAGACCCTTCGAGTCTGTTGTAACGTTAGGGATTTGCGCCAAATTTCACGTGCGTCTCTGTCGTTGTGTATAGCCTCCTGAGAACCTTTCAATTCTTACATTTCTCCTGGAGTATGCCAGCCACAATAAGCCTATATAGCTTACAGTGTGCAAGCTATATACCTCTCCACTATACCCGTAACCTATATAGCTGTGTGAAAACATGGAAATATTTCAAGATAACGATGTATATGCTTTTTAAATTTGAGTGTATGTGAGCCTCCCAAAATTTTATTTCACCGAAGAATTTTAAATTATATTTAAACATATAAATCATGTGAAACAGATATTAACTCATATATTAAAATGTAATAGAATAGGTTTTTGATGGTCAGTTACTTAAGTTAAAATGATTTTTCTTGCACAGTTATTACCAGCCCTAATGGTAAAATATGCTTTATTTCATTTGAATCTATACCCACTATAGTTTATATAGCTTATACACATTATTCTTACAAAATGTTATTTTTCTATCTAACTGATTTTATTTCACATAGAAATAACTGTATTACAGATTTCGAGGAAGGTAGGTAAAAACTGACATACATGGATGAAACCAAATTAATAGTTAGATGCTTAAAAGCGACCGCTTTGTGGTGGGCCTGAAGTTTCTTAGTCCGAGTATAGGAGCAAGAAACAACTGAACAGAAATATCACTTTCAAAATTAAAAAGTACTGCAATACCGAAATCAATATTAATTATACCATGAAAAGGCTGATTTCCTAAAACCGTAACTGGAAACAAATTGTGTTTTGAAGATGTGTGTTTTGTTCATAAATGGATGTATATAAACTATAAAACCTTTATTTATAACTTGATGCAAGGGATATCCCTTTTCTTTTTTATATAATGAAACCCTAGGGTACACAGGCTGTTCCAAATAAATTCAAGTTACATATTTTACTCGTAATATAAGTATATTAAGCATGTTATATTATTGCAGTCAATATTGGAGTCATTTTTGGAGTAAATATTTAGAACAAATTTCTAAGTAAAAATGGGTACGAAGTTTCCTAGTTTTCTTCACAGACACGCTAACACACAAGAATCATTTGCTACAAGCGCTTTTCCTGTATTCATGATGCCACAAAACATATAAGACATTATGACTTCAAATTTAGGTGGAATACAACATTTTTCTTTCTGCTAGATAAATGGTAAGTGGGTAAAACGATAGCTCTTAGTTTTGAAATAAACCCAAGTGCATATATATATATCCTATAATAACCTTCAAATGGCAATGAATTAAACATAAAGAGTAAATTAATACAAGGTTTACACAATGTTTGTGTAAAAAAAGCTAAATACTACTTCATGTAAATGTAGCCTACGAGCCCGTGTGAGGATCCTCCTATAAAATTACATTTTGGACTCAGGACACCACGAAGTTTGTATTTCCACTGAAAACTCGGAATTTAATTTCTTGTTAGAATGCAATACTTCGCTGCCTGTGTAATTACTTATAGTACAAAGCAAAAATAGTCATGGTTATCTACGAACAAATCAAATAATACTTCTTCAAATAATTGGCAACCTAAAAATGAGTTTGCTCTCTCGAAATCAAAGGCTCTGTAACTTAAGCAGAGAAAATTCGTTTCATAAGTAGAAAGAAGGGTCTTTTCAGAGGTTTACACCATTCATGTCTAATATCAAAGCCTACACAGACCTGCTTCTCGTAGTTTGGTGCAGAAAAAGGTTCGTTCACATCATTGCCATGAGCTTAACTGGAGTTACTCCGTTGTGTTCTGCAACTCCTTAACGCACGAAGGGACGTCTGCTTTTCTAAATGACGGTACAGGAGAGCCACCTTGTATATCCCATCTGTGTTGTTTCAGAGAACATTTATCTGAAATATTAATAACTTGCTTCTGCAGTTACGAATGTCAATACAACATAAAAAGAATGGTTACAAATCGTTAGTAATATATAAAAGAGATAATATGCCACAGAAGATAATGTTCAGAATTTATTATATATGACATAATCCATAAGAATTAAAAAGAAACAAACTTCTCAAACTCTTTTAAACTTTACATATGGAGTATTTGGTGGTATAAGAGCGCTTATGTTTTTCGTCAAAATCCTTTTTAACCCAGTTTGAATCACAATATTACCTTCCTGGTATACTACGCTTAGACCTGGGCATTTTCTGAGCAGGAAGACTACTAGCATACGTAAAGATCAGTAAGCTTCTTGCACCAGAAAACACTTTTGCATGCTGCTGTGGCACGACACAGTTGCATTATAGACTCTGATATGCCTGTTTTATGTATTTACGGCTATAAAGTGCCAAGCTCCGCTTTCATTACATTGATACTTTTCAAACATTAGTAACCTATCAACTAATTCCTTAAAATAAAATCTGAAGTTTTCCTGGCGACGAAAATATTCTACATGAGAAATATTCTATTGAAAAATAGCCACCGACGTTTCGGAAGCATACATCCTGATCATGATAGAGATGTATGCTCCCGAAACGTCAATGGTTATGCTTCAATACATCTGGCTCGCAGCCCGAGAGCATTCAGATTATAACTAATTCCTTGATACCGTATCGTGGACGCTCCCCAGTTGCATGAGTGGTGAATTAATATTAATCATGGAGCGTTAGTTAAATACTTTCCGAGATACAGCATAAAAAATGAACGTTGTAACTGAGCAGTAACATTCCCTCTCATGGCCCCTATGTGGGTAGGCTACCCAATCTACAACTTAGGATCTATCCGAACCACTTCTCTTGATAAGTTTGTTATTCTTTTTTTTTTCGTAATTTTACGTCCTCATATAGGACGGTGAATGAAATGGGTGAAATGATGCTCAAATGTGTCCAGGGTCCATGGAGCTTAGAGTTACCTGACATTCGTCTGTGAGGATAGGGGAAACCCCGGAAAAACCTTATCCAGGTAACTCACCCTGATAGAGATTCGAATTCGTGACCTCTTGATAAGTTTGTAATAAACTTGGCAATAAATACACAAACCTGATATGTGAATACCCATTATTTTCTCCATTCAATGCTTCATTTGTGTTCCAAATGGGAAGGTGTTTGTCCTTGAGCGCCACTAGGTGAGCAACCAATCGGAGTCCTGCGGTGTTGTATTGCATTCCCGCTAAGTGGTGTGTGAGGAGCGCCAACCTAATCAATCTGTATGAAATACTATTCGCGCTAAGACAAAAATTCAGATTTTGCCATAACTGATCCATGTGGAAGGTACAGAGTAATGTATCTAACATAATCATAAAAACCCCATATTTTTAGTTCAAATAGTTTTTCTAATACAAATAAATAAAGCACTATTGCCTGTATTATAACAATACATAGCGACCAAGCATTGTAATCAATTACTGGTTGGCACGTATGCGTGTACGTATATTTGTAATTACTCAGAACTGAAACGTAAATGTTTGACATGACGTGACAAAAGACATACTTCGAATAAGCCAATTCGAGCGAGAGGAAACAATAAATTTCTTGCTGCCCTGGGAGAACGTGTCTGGTCACATTATATATTTGTTTATGAATGGTTCGTAATCTCTGTTTACTGTAGAGAGTTCAAAGTGGTTGGTGTGTATGTATGTAAATATATTTTTAATTACTCAGAACTGAAGTTTAGACTACTGACATGAAGAGATAAAAGAATTACTGTGAATAAGTCAAGGTGTTAAATTCGAGAAAGAGCAAACACTTAATTTCCTGTTAGCCTGTGGAATGCTGTATGCTTATGTTTATGAATGAATGCTGGATAAGGAGTGTTTATTTACTCTGGAGAGTTCAGATCAATATTATTCAGTTGTTCTTTACAACAGTACAGTAAGAGATAAATAGCGCAATGGCTTCTTGTGGTGAATTTAGTGGCGAGTCAAAAAGGCAATTATTGCAAGGTCCGGCTCGAAGTATTATTTCCAAGGTTTACACGTTCTTCAAAAAATTGGGCAATGAGGAATATAGAAATCAGCTCGATTTCAAAAATGCTCAACGGCTTACTGCTGAAGCGTGTGGTGTAGGTAAAACAAGTGTGTCCCGCATTTGTGGAGAGGCAAGAAAATTTGATCCAGATGTTTGTGTCGCTCAGGAAACAGTTGGTCCTCCGAAGAGGGTTACAAATTTAATTGACTTTGACAAGGACGTTGTACGGAGAACTGTGTTCAAGTTTTTTGACCAAGGCGAATTTCCAACTATACAGAATATAACTTACGCTCTTAGAACCAAAATTTCATACACTGGGTCAAAATCATCGAATTTCAGAATTTTGAGGGGATTAGGGTTCAGGTACAAAAAGACAAATGATGGTCGTAAATTTTTAATGCATAGGAGTGACATTGTTGCGGCAAGATTAAAATACTTACACAAAATGCATGAAATTAGAAATTCTGGTGAAGCGAGACCTATCTTTGACATGAGGAGACAAGGGTAAATAAAAACCACACTCAAAAGTCAATCTGGCAGGCTCCTCAAAAAATTGCGGCCTAAAGGTACCTGTTGGGAAAGGCAGTCAGCTCATCATTTGCCATGCTGGATCTGCTAAAATAGGGTTCCTGCCAGAAAGCAAATGGACTTTTCTCTCCAAAAGTACCTCAGACTATTACGAAGAGGTGAAAGCTGATACATTTAAAGAAGGGTTTCTTAACAGATTCTTAAATTATTTAGAAGATGAAAACATTATTACAATGGATGTGTGTAGTGTTTAACGCCCGCGTTTACTACATACGGCACCGCAGGCGATGACACTGATGATTAATGAGGTGAAGATGGAGCACCGGTGGAATGATATGGCGGGGGAAACCGGAGGTCCCGGAGAAAACCCGCCCCAACGCCGTGTTGTCCACCACAAATCTCACTTTGCGGTCGCCTGGGATCGAACCCGGGCCGCCTTGGTGAGAGCCAAGTGGTCTAACCACTGAGCCACGGCGTGGCCTTTATTACAATGGATAATGCACCGCATCATTCGGTTATGGCAAACAAAATACCAAATTTGGCCAGCGGAAAAAACGAAATTGTTGAATGGTTGCAAAAAAGAGGGGTTGAATTTTTGGAAAGAGAAACAAGAAGTGAGTTATTGCAAAGAGTACTTCCGTTTAAAAACACGGAGAAAGTGTATCAGCTGGATCAACTTGCAATTGAAATGGAACACGAGTTAATACGCCTCCCACATTACCACTGCAAATATAATTCAATTGAGTTAGTGTGGGCTCAAATAAAAAGGGGAGTTGCAAACAGAAATAATACTTTTAAGCTGACGGACGTTAAACGACTTGTTCACGAAGAAATTGACAATGTAACACAACAGGACAGGGAAAACTGCGTAAGGCATGCGGAAAACCTTCAAGAAGACGATTTTAGGAAAGAAATAGCTCCTGACGAGATTTTGGAACCTATAACCATAAATGTGCAAGACTCAGACGATGAAGACAGTAACAATGACGAATTGTCTCATGACGGAAGTGACATTGACACCGATATGGATGAGCCACTGGCAGTTGCATTGGAATAGAAAAACAGCAAATTCATAAACTATAATTATACTTATAGTATTTAAAAATATACATAATTTGCGAAAATGCTTTTTCCAATTTTGATTTTGGCAACTGCCTCACTGTAAAATTTTGTAAAATATAATTTGCTTACCCTTACGTCTGCGCCAAGCAGACCTGCATGTTGAATGAATATGCGAGAGAGAGGGAAATAAAAAAAGAGTAGGGTAACAAGCTGGCAACGCTGAGTGTGATACGGCATCTGATTAGCTGGACTCCAGAACCCTTCCCATTTGAAACACATAATAAGCTATTATTATGTAATCTCTCTCAACCTAGTTTAATCCTACTGTAAACATCTGGGTGGGAAGAGATACAGAGACAGAGAATTTGGGACAGAAAACTGTTATGGTGTTGATTGGCTTAGCGAAGTTAATGGGCATTTTCTTTTATTTGCATTCGTACGATTAACCGCTCCTTTGTCAGTAGTTTTCTGATGTGCGAGCTGATTTCGGAGAGAGTAAAGTATGCTTATGTTTCGATTCTTATAAACGTAATAACCTCACATTTTATTTTTCTGATTCACGTACCACAAAGATATGTTCTGGACTCGTGAGGCCTG
This sequence comes from Mantis religiosa, assembly GCA_030765055.1. Classification (NCBI taxonomy): domain Eukaryota; kingdom Metazoa; phylum Arthropoda; class Insecta; order Mantodea; family Mantidae; genus Mantis; species Mantis religiosa. The sequence goes on from CM060947.1 coordinate 131,239,972, forward strand.
AAAGCAATATTTACAACAGATATATACATAATAGTATGCTATATACAGATTATACAAAAGTCAGGTGAAATGTTACACTCCTTTAATTTATGTTAAATTAAGCTGCATTTTATTTAACGATTACTAAAGGACCCTGCTATTATATATTTATGAATTCCTATTCCAGGCAACTCCGTCGCAACAAGGTCTGTGTCCAGTTGAATGCTGATTAAATGTAAATGTGTAGTGTTTAACGCCCGCTTTTACTACATATGGCACCGTAGGCGATGACACTTATGATACAGATGGAATGAGATGGCGGGGGAAACCGGAGATCCCGGAGAAAATACGCCCCAGCGCCGTGTTGTCCACCACAAATTTCACTTTGTGGTTGCCTGGGATCGAACCAGGGCCGCCTTGGTGACAGCCAAGCGGTCTAAACACTGAGCCACAGCGCGGCCTGAATGCTAATTAAGATGTTATTTTTTATAGTGTGGAGTTGCTTCTGATATTTAGCACTGTATTTCCTGTAAGAACACATGTGTATGCAATTAAATCAGTAAGCTTTTCACCATGGAGCAGGCCAGTACTTTAGCCGAAATGAAATACAATGGAGGCAAACCTTTAAAAAGTGGCGAGAGGCTAATGATCGTACATTGTTTCGCGGTTCTTAAAGAAAGAAACCCAGAATCGTCTATAAAATACATCGAGAGAGAAACTGGTGATCTCCTTGGTGTTTCCGCAAGTAGTGTGCATAATGTTAGAATGGAACAGCAAGCATCCGGAACTCTAAGAACACTGAGAAAATCGCGTAAATACAAACAGCGCATGGAGTAATACGACGATTTTACGAAAAGTGATATATGCAGTAAAGTTCGTGAATTTTTTTTCAGAAATAAACCGCAGACTCTAAATAAGGTTTTGCATGCGGTAAATTCTGACACAGACTTGCCGAATTTTTCACAAAGTACTCTCCGTCGGTTGTTGATAGATATTGCATTGAAATTTTCAAAGCGAGGGCGCAAAACAGTTAAGTAATGTAACCGTTATATTACTGCATGATTCTATTAATATTCCAACTCATAGATTTAATAAATTAATGTATAACCCAATTCTATTTATTATCTAGAAGTTAGTGGTGCTATGTATACTGCTAGTGCTGCAACACTTATGTGCGTGTATGTAGCGTCTAACATGTGGCGAGTTGAGTCAGCTCCGCTTTGTTGTTCACCGCAGGATTAAACTAGCCTAAGACAGAGTATAGTATGTATTTCCTATTAACTCACATAAAACTTCAATTCGCATCTCCACATTTCATTGTCCGAAACCATAGATAAATCTAGGTTATATTTAAAGGCAGATGAGCTATGGAATGACTTTATAATTTCATGTTATTTATATAAGTAAGATTTCGTCATGAGAGCCGAGAAAGTATAAATAAATATACAAAACAATAACATAATACCTCCGGAAAAGATAACTGCATATTAAAAATGCACAAGTCATATATTATACATTTTAAGATACATGAAGATTTTTGTTATAAGGTATTGCCTACCCCTTGGGGGTTATCAGTTATACAAAAGTTATTAATAAAAATGAACCTCACTGACTAGTAACCTTTAAAAATGGACGTAAGTTGGGGGCCCAAATATCGCCCATGTTCCTAACATCGCCTACTGCAACCTAGCTCTGTGCAGTGCTTCTACCACGCGATTGGTTTACATATTGCGTACCCTTTTACCATAGCGGTTTACTGTGCACGTTTCATGAAGTTGTGTCCTTTCATTGTTATTTTGCGAATTTTCCAATAAATTTCAGCCTAGTGAGCTATCAAACTATTCATACGCTTACTAACATAGTATATAAGTTTCATGATATATTATGATACCCGTAAAGTGGTAAGTAGTGTAAGAAATAAGCATTCTATTCATACTAGAGTTTTCGAGTTTGTCTTGCCGGTTCTCTCTGTAGCGTTCGCTATATTGTTACGTTAGTAGGTCGGAAATATCGCCTACTATGCGATATTTGGAACATTGCTTTGAAATAGCTTTTAATTTTATTTTACATATGTCAACGCATAAACAACGCGACAAAGTAAAGATGAAAGGAGCAGTAATAGTCACATGAGCTTGGCATTGCACTGTTTTAAAGTAACATGCATTTTTCCCTACAACACCCAGCTATTTACTTATGCTGACGTTTGCAACACCAACAGTTTTCGATCTCAGAAGAAAGAGAAGTATTGTCTCAACAATCCTCATCGACAACCAACTACCATCACCATCCTTAATTTGTTGTCAGCAACCATCACCATAGAAGTCAACGTTCTCCAAAGATAGATCAGCAACCATTGATAAGGACAAACCTATCACCAAAAGACGTCACACCAGTACCCAAATTTCTGCCTAAACAACCAAGTGGAAGGCGTGTGGTTAGTGGATCTACGTTCATAAATCCCCCAGTGGAGTTATTTGACAAAACAGATACAATTTAGACCGAAACATGAAGAAATAAACGCACGCAAAATCTCAGGAAAAAAATAATTAAGAAATAAAATAAAGAAACTAAGTCAAATTAAAAAATGAGAGGGCGAGATCTTTCTCCAGAAAGTTCAGAAAGTGAAATAGGAGAGGAAGAGCTAAATTAGTTCCTTTTTGCTTGTGTGATTTACGTCCTCCAAAGTTAAGTCATATCGGATGTTGAATGAAGTGGGTGAATTGATGCTCAGATGAACCCAGGCTACTAAGACGTAACCACGATGATGATTGAAAAGGGATAGTGAAAGCCCTTACGACTTCCCAGCACTGCGATCTAATAGTTCTATTGCGCATTACTCTACTCTACAAGTCCTAGCTTATATTAAGGCTATTAAAAAGCCTATAAGTTTTTGGGGTGCCAGTAAGGCAATCTGTCCTGGAAACCCCGACTCCAGATGTCTTAATCTTTTTCAGGCAATGACTTCACAATCACAAGGAATGTTCTTGCCGTTTCTTTTTCATCTTTACAGAATCTACAAATATTCGTCCCAATCTTACCCATCTTACAGAGATGATCCCTTAGAGGGCAGTGTCCAGTTAGAAGGCCAAGTATTAGCCTTAACTCCTGTTTGTTGAGAGCAAGGATCCTCTTGGATCTCTTTGCAAAGCGTTCAATGAACTCCTTTGCATTATCCTGCTTTGGAACATTTTCCCAATTAGCGATTGAATTTCTTGATTTCCCAGGCCTTTATCTTATCTTTGAGATAACTACTTGGTACACCACAGAAAGTTTTAGGGCCAATAAAAGGGGTACTGGCAGCATTTTGACAAGGCGATCAGCAATTTCATTGCCTTCGATTCCTTCATGTCTTGGCACCCACACAAGGATAACCTTATTGTGTTTTGCCAGCGTATTTAAAATCCTCACACAGTCATTTACAAGATTTGACTCAATGGTGCAAGCACCAAGGGCCTTTAGCGCTGCTTGACTGCCTGATAAAATATAGATATTGGCACCACGAATGCCTCTTCTGACACTCTCATGGGCACTGATTTCTATGGCATGAACTTCCTCTTGGAAGATGGAGGGGCTGGTACCCAGGGCTTTAGAAAGGCTAATATATGGCCCATGAACCCCAATTTCAGTTTTCCTGTCCATTTTTGAGCCATGCGTATACCATACGGATGACTTATTCTCATATATGGGCTCTCTCCACTTCAACCGTTCAGGAATCCTAACGGTGAAGGCGAGATCCAAATTAAGTTGGGGTAACATCCAGCCGCCTAACGTTATGACATTTTCCTCCTTGATTTCCCGGAGAATTTCCATGTGACCTAATAGGTCCCCAGCTTTAAATAGCATATTTCTTTTTAGCTGAAAGGCACTGCTTAAGGTCATTCTTTCAACCTCAATATGTAGAGGCGTTAGGCCTATAAGTGCCTCCATGGTGGCAGTAGGACATGTGCTAAGTGCACCACTTATGCATAAACAGACAGCCTCTGCACTTTCTGCAAACGGGCTATTGCTGTTTTCTGCTTTACTTTTGGCCACCATACCAAAGAGGCGTATGTGACCATAGGCCTTATTATAGCCATATACGCTCAAAGGATCATATGAGGCTTAAGACCCTGTGTTCAGCCAAAAATGCTGCAGCAAGTTCTGATTGCCACCAGAGCCCTCCCACAGAGTCTTTCTAACTGGGCATTCCAAGTCAATCTGTTGTCCAGAATTAGACCCATATATTTCACTTGTTCCTGCAGTTCAAGTGTTACACCATCGAGATTTGGGGCCCGCCTCGGTAGCGTAGATGGTAGCATGTCTGCCTCACGTTCAAGAGGTCCCGAGCTCGAATCTCGGTCAGGGTGAGTCATCTGGATGAGGTTTTTCCGGGGTTTTCCCTTATTCTTACAGACGAATGTCGAGTAGCTCTAAGCTCCATGGACCCTGGACACATTTGAGCATCATTTCAACCATTTCATTCACCGTCCGATATGACTTAACGTTGGAGGACGTAAAATTACAACAACAACAAAATCTAGATTTGGGGCTGTGAATAATAGCCTTTTCTTCCTCGTGAATGGTATAACGACTGTTTTGTTGGGGTTCACGGACAGCCCCCCTTCTTTACACCAGTCATTTACAACATTGCGGACATTTTGGAGGAGCTCCATCAAAATGGTCTCATCCCTCCCTCTAATCATAATGACCAAGTCATCTGCATAACCTTGAACTTCAACACCAGCGAGAGCCATTTTCTCGAGAAGTGTGTCCATTACAAAGGTCCATAACAGGGGGCAGAGCACCCCTCCTTGGGGGCACCCCTTGTTGGACCTAATGTTAGAGCCATATCGGACGATGAATGAAAGGGTGAAATGCCCAAATGAGTCCAAGTCCATAGAGCTTAGAGTTACCCCACATTCGTCTTTCTGGATAAGGGAAAACCCCGGAAGAAACCTTACCCAGGTAACTCACCCTGACCGAGATTCGAACTCGGGACCAGTTGAACGTGAGGCATGCACGCTACCATTTACACTACCGGGGCGGGCAAATTAGCTCTCAGCCGATGATAATGGTAGAAGCTGCTCTGATAGTGACGATGCCGATTGTACAATCTGAAATAAATTTCATTCTAATGCCAAGCAGAAAACAGTGCATAAAATGTGTCAGTTGTTTAAAGTGGACACAGGAAGCCTGTGGTTCCAGAAAGTACAAAGTAAGGGGAAAGGGTGTGCGTTTTTTTTTTTTTTTTTTTTTTTTTTTTGGCTCTCTTCCTTATATATCTCATTTGTTAGGTAAAAATCGTAAGCATTTGAAACGTTAATCAAAACCCACGTCCGATTTTTTAACAGCTCAGAAAGTTCGAAAACGATTTTGCATATAAAGAGTAGTCCAGATGGGGATACTGTTTTCGAAAATATTCCTGTGCATCCTTTAAAGATTATTTTTTTAAAATACCAAGGTTAACAATTCTTAGACTTTTAATTATGCTGTTTATGGACATATGTACTCACATGGTCTTACGCACGCAGTTTTACAGAGATATCTTGCTATTAAAGTTTTTGGTGGAATGCAATACTTCCTTTACTTATTTCGTAACTACAAGTTTAAGCGAGAGGGCTATGGTCTAAGCCTGCATTTGGAAATACCGGATTTTACTCCAGGCGACCGTTCAAAGTTTTACCTATCGATAGGCAAATGGCAAATGCTTTATTCTTCCTTTCCGTCATTTCTGCTTAATTGCATTTTATGCTCATATTTCAGGTTCTATGTTGATGCCTGTCAGATGATACGGATGATTGCGTTCCCCTTGAACACTAGGCAGGCTTTTGTCTATGGGTCATTCATGCTCTCTCGTGTTCTTTTCTCCCGCGAGGTAGCAGTCACAATAATATGTATGTGTAGATATAATTTGTACAATAGTATGTGTGCATGTATATATAATTAGTAGGAAAGCAAAATTAAAGTAATAGCTGGATAATAAAGCACACTTTGATACGTGTGTAAAAATTGGAGAAGCTGTCTGATTTTACCTTGTAAAAGCTCACTCTTCCAAAAATGGGGTCTAAATTAAGTTTATTTAGCAGCTAATTAACTCCGAAAAATGCATCTGAGTATAGCAAAACATAATTTTAATAAACCTGATTTAACAGTAGCAATGCCAATCATTATTAAAGGACTTATACTACCGCAACTTTACTTTATGACCGTCAGCGGTAACAATGCATGTGGGGCCTTTCTAAAATTATATTTTAAGTTTGAGTATATGTCCTGCCATGTTTATAAAGATAATAGTTAACATTGCCTAACTACATTTTTGTGACGGAGTCATATTAGATATTTAGAATGAAATGGCAGCACGTGCGCCAATACAATTTGGAAGCACAAACTTTTTGAAAATACATTTTTCAGTGCAGCAACCAAATTTAATTTTTATGGTACTTCTCTGAACGGGTATGTCATTATTATCAAGACCGCCCGCCTCGGTAGCGTAGATGGTAGCGTGTCTGCCTCACGTTCAAGAGGTCCCGAGTTCGAATCCGGTTAGGGTGAGTTACCAGGATAAGGTTTTTTCCGGTGTTTTCCCTTATCCTGATAGACAAATGTCAGGTAGCTCTAAGCTCCATGACCCTGGACTCATTTGAGTATCATTTCATCCATTTCATTCATCGTTCGATATGATTAACTTTGGAGGACGTAAATTTCAAAAAAGAAAAAAGAAAAACTTTCGACTTTCACCACAGCTTTTTCTTGTCGCTCTTTTCTTGGTGTGCCGTTCACAATTGTATCCATGACAATTGCAGAAAACTATTCTAATTTCACCAACTTTGTCGTATATTTCTTTCTTAGACCAGTGCTCACCAGTGCACCAATAGCAACGTCTTTTATCTCCAATCAGTTTCTTTACATCAAAACTCTCCGAATCTTCATCTCAAGAATTCCTTTCATGGCTAGGATAACACTTATCATCAAATTCAAAATAAAAAAAATCTGTTACATGTTCAAACATATCCATAATTTCCTTATCAATAAGATGATGTCAAGAGATTTTGAATTAATTTAGCGAGTCACAGTACAACAGGCAGACTCAATACTGAATAAGTGAAAAACCGAAAAGAAACTGTCAGGCTAACAAAAATGAGAAGAGATTCTTTAAGATGGTCTGAGACTAAAGCCATAGCATGAATTCAAGCTAAATTTTCAAAGTATTTTGAAACAATAAAAATGACATTTTTACTTTTTTAAATATGTTGAGCAAACTTCAGTACCCTTAACTGACGACATTATATATTGAAAGCATTACATGAAGATATGAATGAGCTCTGGTTACTTATTCGCTATATCTACCAATCTTCAATCTAAAGAATGAAAAAATATTTAAATAGACAATTTAACTGGATTGGTTGAATAAATTGAGATTCAAACCTGATCACAGCATTTAGAAGCAAGCATTGTAGTCCTAAACTGTAGTTATAAATGAAAGTTATTTCTCAAAATAATAACTACCTGAAATTCCTTTTGGAGGTCATTTTTGTAGGCGCCAATGTATTCTTAATTTCATTGAAGATTTCAGGTATTTTGTTTTTGGTTACTATTTTGATATGATGTTTGGAAAATGTTAACAAATTGATTTAATAACAAGTAATAAATTTAATATTTTGTTATTGTATTTATTTCGAGTGATAACAATTTGAAATGCGAAGCAGCTACAGCTAATCTTTAAATTAATTTTAGTATCCTCATAATCGTTAACAGGTTCAAAAAATGAGTATATTGTTTATATTCTGAAATATATGATTCCCACTAATTATTCCAAAATTATGAATCCTATATATTTTGTGTATATCACATTCATTTAGGAACTTAAAGAGGATAGAGTTGGATAGTAAGTTGCGTCAGAGGGGTTGAAAATGTACAAATAATTTCATAATTTGTTTCAAAGGATATAAAAAATTTGAATGATGTAAGTAAACAAATGGCCTTTAATTTAAATTAGCACTTCTAACGGAATCTTCTAACGGACACGCGTGTGATTTGTTTTAATTACAGTTTTTTTTTACAAATTACCAAATTTAACAATACTAAAAGCACTATGACAAATAGGCACTGTTTACCTTCATACTTATCGGATATATTTTAGCCAAATTTTGATGTACATATTTCACTGGTAATGCCCATTTGAGACTAAATCAGGATGCAATAAAATTTCCACGCACAAAAGAAAAGAAAATACACCAGGGAGAACCACATTTTACATGAACAAACTCTAACTGCTTATGGTTTTCTCAAAAATGTACCTGACGATGCTCATTGAAACACCATATGTTAAGATATATGTATGCCAAATGAAATGTATATCCTAACATTTTCTAGAAATAGCCCTGCGAAGTCCTCTTCACTCTGAACGAATGTCTCATAACTTTTGAACGACAAGAGACAATGCACAAAAAGAAGCATTGATTTACACAATTTAGATGTAGTAATATTTCTGTGGCATTAACCATTTTCTTAATATTCTCTATTTGTTTGAATCGACAAACAATAATTTCTCAACTGCGAAATTATTATTTTCTCGTGCAAATGTAACAGCTTTAAAGCCATCATATAGCAACCCGTCGTTAAAAGATTGGACTGTTGCTTAAGGCTATGTATTCCATTATTATTAACCTACAAGTAAATATCTAAGGAAAGCATTTTTGTAAATAGTTGTACCGATTAGCTTGCAATCGATAGAAAAATAGGCTTTTGTAAGAATAGTCTTTGGTTGAACGTTTAGGGAGTGTCATGTGAATCTAAACATATGATTTATGGCGTGTTATGAATATTATTGGAATACTTTTTCCTACCTTTACTGGTGTGAGGTTACACACATTGGAGTCCGGCTAACAAAGATCACAAGTCACCACGTGTCTTACACGAATGTACACTATCACACTCGCTCGCACTTGATCTCGCCACGTGCACGGATCCTCGGCGCGAGCGGATTCACGTTCAGTGATCCTCACGATGCAGCGATCAGATGCCAACTGACAACCAGCACGGCCAAGTTCAGCTGGAGGGGCGGGCGACTCCTCTCCCTTCCGCACGGAGAGAGAGCGAGAGATCTTCCCCCACCCACCCTTTTGTCTTTATGTTCTATTCACAGAGAACCATTATATGGACTCTGAACAAGGCAATAAATACTACAAGGGAACCCCTGTGTTTACACGGAGGGATAATACTGTCGTGGATTTATAAATTAAGCCATTAGCAGTTCACACAGTAAGTGGGGTGCTTATCGACACAGACATGCCTCTTGCTAACCATTAGCAGGCGTTTGCCGTTATTGCAAGGAGGGAAATGGTTGAGACCCCAAATGTAGCGAAATTAAAAAATAAGTGAAGAAAATGCATTGTTCGGTTAGTGGTCGTTTGCTAAGTCTGCTAATATTTAACCTTTGTTAACATAGAAACAATAGTCATTATTTAGAAATGCCTCCGTAGGAATTCAGGTCGTATCCTTCAAGGAGCTACTGTTTCAGTAATTCTTTAATATCTTTAACCAGCTTCTTACCTTAACGATTCTCAGTTTATATGTTTGCACTTACCCAATGCTAGTCTATTTCCAATTATTGCTTATACCTTTTTGTCAGGGTTAGGTTTACACAGCAACTATCCATTTCTAGTCTTCTTTTCGTCTTCCTAGCTCTTTGCCGATGTTTTCTTTACCAATTGTCTTAAAATGTTACTTTCATTGTTGTTTAACTTTTTGTATACGCCCATTAACAGCGCCTTTTAATTGTGCTCTTATTTTTTAATATTTTCGCTGTTCTTGAAAATACATCTCTAGGGTAAATTTTGTATTTCTTTTCTGTATTGTTCCATTTTCATTCCCATGGATTATAATAATATGGCCATCATCCCGTACATTTAACTTGGTCTTTGGCTTCTGGTGTTTTTATATTGCGCCATACATCATTTTGAGTCTGAAGTTTATGGCTTATATAATTTTATTTTTATAAATTATATAAAGATTAAAATGTTACATTTTGATATATGCTTTCTTCTATTATGGTTTATTATAATCATACTATTACAATATTTTTTCTTTTGTGATATTTTTACTTATACTTTTCCCATACTTCCTTTGTCAATATATTGCTTGTTGCAGGAAATTTTCATTTTTACTTCTGTTTTCTTTTCTTCCTACTTCCAATTTTTAATATAATGACTATCATCTACAAATATTAAAATATTTATACTCTTAGACTTGGATTTAGCTCCAATTTTCTTGTCTTAAATGTCATCCATGTAGATATTAACCCATATGTCAGACACAATACTTTTAACAAATTAAGCTACAGGCTTACTGTCCCAAAACCTTTTCATCCCACTTTTGGTTGTTTCACCTTAATCACTATATTAATAACTCTGTAGTAGAGGTCGACCAGCACATGTATCATTTGGTACGTCATATATATATATGGTCAACATTGTCGTCAACATGTAATAATTAGGAGTATGTTGTGAGAGCTCACTCAGATTGTATTATATACAAGATACTTTTTTTTTTTTTTTTTTTTTTTTTTTTTGTAATTTACGTCCTACAACGTTAAGTCATATCGGACGATGAATGAAATGGGTGAAGTGATGCTGAACTGCGCCCGGGACCACGGAGCTTAGAGGTACCCAACATTCGTCTTGAAGGATAAGAGAAAACCCCGGAAAAACCTTACCCAGGTAACTCACCCTAACCGAGATTCGAACTTGGGACCTCTTGAACGTGAGGCAGACATGCTACCATCTACGCTACCAAGGTGGGCATACAATGTACGTCCCTAAGACTTGAGATGTAGATAGAAAAAGAAGTTGGAGAAATTACCTTGACGTCTTTTGAACGAACTAAAGAAAGCAAGAATGAGAGAGACAGTACCTCCTGCTGAAAGCCATTGTGTAGCAATATAAGTGTGATTAAGAAAAATAATTAAGGTGTAAAATTTTAAGATGATAAACAAAATAAACATCCATATTCCTGACATAGTTACGAATATCAGTACAATATGACCATGACGATAAAGGTAATTGATAATATAGTATGTACTTACGTAGAAACAAAGCTGGAAATCAGTGAATCGTGGGATTCCTGATTCCTCAATTTATGGTTACTGTTACCAGAAGTGTGCATCGTATCTTGTTTAATGTAGTTTTCTATTAATTCTAGTGCTTTATTTTATGTTTGGTGTAATTTTTTCATATTGTGGGTACGAATTCATAAATATTTGAATTACACTTGGCTTCCGAGTCACCTAACCTCACCATCATGGATTCTACCACATAATGAGCTCAACCAACTACCAGTATATCTTACAGTAAGTCTACCATCTCAGAGTACGTTATTCCTTAAAAGTAAAACGCTATTATAACTGACTCAGTTGGTTATGCTTCCATCATTGAATTTGTGCAACAGTTAGCTACTAAAGTTAATGCCTATCATATTATATTTGCACCTAAAATATCAAACAAAAGTCGGTGTGTTATCTTAGTAGTAAGGAAATTGAAGATGAGCTCATAAATAAACACAAAGTAATTACAGTAGCAGGAGAGACTTTTCCAATTAGACCATTAATATCACTCAACAAGAGGATAATTTTATCTAATGTGTGCCCCAGCATTCCACATTAAGTACTAGAGAAAGAACTGCTAGCATTTGGAATAGAAACTGGTGCACATCTTGAGTTTTCGTCGGCAATCTTTCATTGCACCAGAAGATGAAGATGAACTTCCCGATTCTTTCCAAGTGATAGTAGATAACCTACCACACTGGATATATGTATCCTTAGACGTTCCCATCTGCTTACATTGCAAAAATCAAAGGTATATTGCAAAAAACTGCCCCTCTGAGGATAATCGGGACCCGAACCCATCCGCTGCAAACTTAGAACATGTTGCTAACAATGCACCAATGCAAAATGGTTTCCTTCAGTCAGACAAATTTGACTCAGTTGGCACTAATGCTAATACCACAGTGCAAAATAATGATTATCTTCAGCGTTCCACGTGTAATTCTGTTAGCAATAGTCATAATACAACAATACAAAATAAAGTTCACCTTCAGATGCTCATTGCTAACAAAGAGATTACTAGCAGTGCTACATCAAGGAAAAAAGAAGTCCCTCTGCAATCAAATAAGTCTAATACAGAAGGCAACGTTTCCAAACTGTCCCATCTCCTTGTTAACTTAACCCCACAAACCTCCCAGTTCTCCAGCACCCGACTTGTACATCGCTGGTTTCCAGGGTTGATTTTAAAACATAATCTGATTTGCATTGCAACCTCACTACAAAACTGAAGCTACCATTATCTTCCATTAACTTAAATATGACCTATTCTATTTCCATATCTGAAAGTGAGAAAGAAACCAACGTTACAGACTATTGTGATTCTGATTCCCATTGGGAAAATTAAAGAAAAGATCTATCAAACAAAAAGGAAAAATAACCTACTCTGATGATGATGATGATGATGATGATGATGATGATGATGATGATTATGATGGTGATGATGATGAAGATTTGTGGCATGATACCAAAGCAATGATTAAATCTCAATCTGCTGAGTTTACCATCTCTCTAAACAAACTTTTGAACCTTTTTAACAGAACTGGGCATGTCACATGTTCTTGATGTTTCTAAGGAATTTCCAAATAAATAATTTACCAGCCTTAGCTAAGTTGTTAATACAAGTTCAACAAACTCTACCTAGCAAAGGTTTTAAAAGCAGATGTTGTCGACTAATTAAAAGGTTAGAAACTTCAAATTCATAATAATTATGGATCCAATTCAGTAGAATCGCAACGATGTCTATGCAAGACCTTACATTAAATTGATTTTCAATGAGCACAGTGCCCGCCTCAGTAGCGTATATGGCAGCGTGTCTGCCCCACGTTCAACAGGTCCTGAGCTCGAATGTGGGTTAGGGCGAGTTACCTGTATAAGGTTTTTACGGGGTTTACCTTATCCTAAAAGAGGAATGTTGGATAACTCTAAGCTCTATGGACCTTGAACTCATTTGGGCATCATTTCACCCATTGATTCATCGTCCGATATGACTTAACGTTGGAGGACGTAAATTACCAAAAAGAAAAAGAAAAATGAGTACAGACCAAAGATACTGTCTCCAGGAAACCAAATTTAAAGAAAAGTATTGAGCCCAACTTTGTGGTCACACATCTTGTTTCAATGCGCAAAATTCCACAATGCTAGTGGCGGTGTGGCAATTTCTGTTCTATCAGAACTTTTTCTGCATAACATCCCTATCCAAACTACAATGGAAGTCACTGTAGCTAGAATCAAATAAAATGTAAATGCAACAATTTGCTCTGTTTATCTCCGTAATAGTCTGAACTTAAATATTAAGGAAATGGACAGTCCTCTTGCCCACTAAGATATCAAAAATATGTTTAAAACCCATATTCTGTAGTATTGGGACAAACAATGGTAATCCAATCCTTCAAAGCTGAAACTTGTTAGGAAACCTGCTATATCGATCATTCACTTCCGGATAAGAGAAAAAAATTCTACTCAATAGATTATGCATGGTTCACTTCATCCTAAGTCATAGTTATTTCATGAAGAATTCACCTAAAGATCCATGCCCGAAATGTGGAACTCGAAAGATATCAACATCCCACCTCATTGTAACTGAAAGCCAGAAGTGACTTGAACCTTAATAGTGATTTATATGTCATTTTAATTCAGTTGAAGGATGTATAAAAATCGATTCATCACAACTGTCATCTATTATATAAATTTTATTCAACATTATCATTGTTGGTCAGATATTATTACATTTTCTTTTTAGCACACAGTTTTAGTATTTTACAATTATTAAGTTCAACCCTGTCTATTGCTATCATGTATCTGAATTTCTAATTACATCACTATTGTTCCTGTAATGTGCGAATTAAGTTGTTTTGTTTATTGTTGTAACCGTATTTACTGTTTGTTTTGTATTTCATCGTTGTCTCAATAATTTATTAATTCTATTGTGGTCGGTGATAACCTTCATTGTTGTAAAGTGACCTTAAACAAACTAAAACTACTAGAAATATCATTTAGACTTAATTATTATTTTTATTTTCATTTTGAGCGTTAAGGGTAATAGGTTTAAAACCAGTTGACATACGATTGTATAAAGCAGGCCTATGATAATTAAAATAAACAAATTAATCAGAATTAATAATGAATCACAGTAAAACGTAAAAAATTGTATGTATGTCACAGACAAATTTCGTCTGGAAATGTCCAACAAAGGAGGGTTAAATAATGCTGAAGTCATAATGCAGCCTTGTGTTAACTATGTTGAAGCTACTCATAGCAGTAGCATATGGAACCCATATTTGATATAATTTTAGTAAGGATATAAATATTTTGTTGGACCATACTATTTATTCTAAGTGCACTTTCCCAGAAACTAATGCTCTAATTTTAGCACATTGAAGCTTTAGGTTATTTATTTTACTGCCATATGCTTGCTTCATACATATAGAATGATTTAATTTATTTCATTGCTTGTATTCATGCGTAAAAGTTAAAACTTTAGTGTTACTTCAATTGTGAAATTTTTCATTCTTTTCGTATAATTTTTTAAATTACAGAAAGTATGTAAGCAAACAATTCTCACTTGTACGTTTATTAAATATGTAAAAGCTGCATCAGAAATGTCAATGTTCAAAAATGTTCATATCAGCATTAATTTATATAATTCTAATGAAATATATTTCCTTTAGTACATATAAGCATCATCGAGTCATGAAAGGGATTTTTTTCTGTAATTTACGTCCTCCAGCGTTAAGTCATACCGGACGACGAATGGAATGGGTGAAATGATGCCCAAATGAGCTCAGGGTCCATAGAGCTTGGAGTTACCCAACATTCGTGTTTCAGCATAAGGGGAAGCCCCTGAAAAACCTTATCCAGGTAACTCACCCTGACCGAGATTCGAACTCGGGACCTCTTGAACGTGAGGCAGTCACGCTACCACCACGCTACCAAGGCGGGCTCGAGTCATCAAAGTTATAGAAATCAGCATTTTATAAATCTTGCTGTCAGTTTTTGACACACTGAGATCTGGCAGCTTTGCTATACGGCTTAGCTAACGATTTGCAGGAAAGATTTTCTGTCAATATTTTACAACCAGATATTTGCAATAATTCGAAAATCACAGTTATGTTTGAGGTATATTGAACACAAATAGCTGCAATAGCAGTACCACTAATGGAACAATAGGATCTGTCGGGAATCTCAAGAGTTTAGTGACATTTCTAAGAAAGTTAAGGTAGATAATGCCCTACTGCGGAACACGATTTCACTCCTATGCACTGATTTTTCTGGATACCAAAATTGTCTGATAATGAGAAACTTGCTGATTTTCTTAGTTGTACTCAATTTCGTCAGCAAGGCATGTTCAATAGTTGTATAAATAAAGACAATGTTAACATTAGACATCAATGAAGTCATTTTTAAAATTAACAACTCAGAATATAGGTAATTTTTCTTCTCTGATTACAGAACCTATCTTGTCAAAGACGATAACTGAGTGACTTGGAAAAGCAGTCTTCAGATTTAGGAGCCTCATCTGCATTTCTTAAAATTTTATCTACCAAAATTGTCTAAAAATTCCTTCGACTATTCTGATTTATGATTCTTCCACCTCAAATAGTGGTTCCAAAATATTGGTATTTTCCTGCGTACCAGACTTTTGAATGCTGTCTCCAATATCTTGGTCGTCGATTATTCTACCGTCGGAAGTTTAAAGTTGTGAACTGTAAGATGTTTTTCTGTGGAAACACGTGGATATGGGGAAGGAGAATACGAGGGGGGACCCAAAAGAAATCGGACTCCGAGGGCGCTGCTAGTCGTAGATGCAGTGCAGACTTCTCACGCTAGATGGTGTTAGTAGAGATCTTCATGAAACAGCTGTGCAGACGGCGTCAGTGTAGAGCTGAATGTGCAAATGTGGTATTGTGTTTCTCTGAGTGTTGGCGGGTTACCTCTGCGAAGTCATTATGGCAACTTTAAAATAACAAAGAGTGTGTCTGAAATTTTGTTTCCTGCTTAAAAAACCTGCAACGGAGACACACCAAATGCTTCATGAAGCTTTCAAGGAGGACGCTATGAGCCGCACACTGGTTTTCGAGTGGTTTGGGCGCTTTAAACGTGGTGAGATGTTGAAGACCAACCTCGTTCTGGACGCTCTTCAACATCGCGAAATGAGGAAAACATTGAAAAGGTCCGCCAAAAGATCAACGAGGATCGTCGCCAAACGATCGACCAAATTACAGCAGCGACAGGAATCAGTTGGAGCTCGTGCCAGCAAATTTTGAGGGAGGATATGCACATGAGGCGTGTTGCTGCTAAATTTGTTCCGCGCCTTCTCACACAGGAGCACAAAACCATCCACATGAATGTGTGTCAGGACTTGAAAACAGAGATGCACGTGATCCAAACTTCTTGAACAAAGTCATTAGAGGGGATGAGAGTTGGTGTTACGGGTATGACCCAGAAACCAAGCAAGCGTCAAGCCAGTGGAGAACTCCCAACTCTCCCAGACCAAAAAGGCAAGGCAAGTGAGGTCAAATGTGAAGACAATGATCATTCTCTTTTCTGATGTTCGTAGAGTTATGCATCGGGAATTCGTACTCCCTGGTCAGACTGTTAACCAGCTCTTTTACATGGATGTTTTAAGGCGTCTGCGATAGGATGTGAGGAGGAAACTCCCGGATATTTGGCGATCAGGTGACTGGTTTCTGCATCACGACAACGCTCCAGCACGCACAGCCTTACGAGTGACCCACTATTTGGCATCTCAGAGTGGTCTGTCGTTCCCCACGCTTCGTATTCGCCGGACCTAGTCCCGTGCGACTTTTTCCTATTTCCACGAATGAAAAAAAAGCGCTAAAAGGGGAGCGCTATGATGATGTGGATGCGGTAAAAACAGCTTCGCAAAGAGCACTGGACAATATCAAACCTGAAGAGTTCCAAACATGCCTCCAACAGTGAGAAAAGAGACTTGACAAGTGCATCGTATGTAATGGAGAGTATTTTGAAGGTGACTGAAATAATTTTGTAAAAAGGTTCATCAATAAAATTTTTAAGACAACAATCCGGTTTCTTTGGGGTCACCCTTCTTACCAGTAACGCTGGCTGCTGAACTTAATGGCGCTACTAACTGGACTACTTGAAGCGACTTACCGACCCTTTGAGGATATAAAGGGAGCTTTCTCTTAATCTAAACACGAGAAACTATATGAATTGAATTCTTATACCACGCAGCTTCTCGCTTATCAATTAACCTTACGATTTAAAACAACTTCTGCATAACAAGAATTAGAAGCGTTTCTTTCCCTGAGAAGATTAAAAGTTAAGTATTAGTTAGGTTCCCTTTTAGCTACGCCAAATATGTATTACCGTGCGTGGTCTTTAAGCACCTTGTGCTAATGAATAACAGTAACAAAACTTCTCTAAAAGAACAAAGATACGAAAGAACAAACACGGCTTTTACAATTACATGACCTTTTTCTTTTCAACATAGCTCCGCCTACATAAATGCTAAGGGTTTCACGGCCGGCGGTGCTAATTTCATTATTAATTCTTTACGGTTTTGTAGGCCGTGGGTCCAGTAGGTTTATCCTCCGATGCATTACCGAAAACTGCGTCCGGCATCCTCAGGTACATAAGGCAAATTACCACAACCTACTCTCATGATCTATGGATTTTTCAAAGGTTTCCCGGGTAATGCTGCGAAGGCTGAATGACCCCCGAAGTCCCTAACCTTCTATTACACCTCCACTTTATTTCACTTCACCATTAACCGATTTACTGTTTTAGATTGATCGGCGTCGATATGTTACGTGCGCTGCACACAACGGAGAATTTGCGCTCTGTTAACCTTCGTCGCCCGGCGGTACAGTCTCCGGCTTCAAGAACCAAACGGGCGTGCCTGGAATCTGTGGATGAAGCTGCGGGTTCAACTAGAGGCCACCGGGAAGGTTCAACCTGTAAACTGTAGGGAACCTGACCGATCTATTTTGGGAGTCCTGGTTCGGGCACCTTCTGTCTCATCTCGCCTCACCCTTCCTTTCAGGAGCGCCTTCCTCAGGACACACTGCTACAGAAGGTCGCGGAAGTCATTCATGTTATCTTTCACTCATCTTATGGTGATTTAATCAGTATCGTTAAACCCACTTTTCAGAACCGCAATTTAAGAGGTTGACACGGGAAAAGTGACTTGAAAATCTTCATGTCATATTCTCGGAAGATGGTTGTCGTCCTCTGGTTCCCAAAGTCGTGAATTCAACCCTGGCGGCGGCTTCCTTCGAAATGGGAAGTAAAACCGGCGGTCCAATGTAATAGATCTACAGCCTAAAAGAGCCTTAGGCCTGATAAAGAAACCTATGAGCAAATTTAAGTGATCTTTCACGCCCAATGGAACGTGCTGCGCAACTCTTTGTTAGACCTTAAGTACCGGTAAAAGAACCAAAGCTAAGGTATATCCCAATGATTTAACTGTTATTACAAAAAGGAAAAAGCCTAACGGAAGCACAGAATCACGCTAACCAAGGTATGAAAAAAACATAAAACTCTGATAGCTACAAGATAGTATTCAACAACGAAGGTTCCAAAGCCTTACTGGTGATACCAGAAAAATTGGCAATGATAGAAAAACCGAATATTCATTAATCATAAGCTACTAGAGCAAGTCAATATTTTAAAATACTTTGGAATATTCCTGGACAGTAGATTCACTTTCGCAGAAGCGTAGAGAATCTAACAAAAATGTACAGCCCTAATTCACCATCTAACAAAATCTACAAAAATTCATTGGGAATTAGGCCTGGTGACACCAGAAAAATTGACAATAATAGAAAAACCGAATATTCATTAATCATAAGCTTCTGGAGCAAGTCAATATTTTAAAATACTTTGGAATATTCCTGGACAGTAGGTTCACTTTTACAGAAGAGTAGAGAATGTAACACAAAATTGTACAGCCCTAATTCACCGTCTAACAAAATCTACAAAAATGCACTGGGAATTAGGACACCATTCTCTAAATGCTATAGAGCAAGAAACTATAGTGTCTGTACTCGTACAAGGAGCACCAATATGGAAGCAGGCTCTAAGGAAAGGAAAAAAATATCAAGAAATATCAGAGAGTCCAAAGGCTAGCAAATATAAAAAAGGACCAGTAGATGTTGCGTAGTGGCTGTAACCTACAGAAAGAATTGAGATTATAGAAGTCACTAACGATCAGTACATAGCTGAAATATTCGGCAATGGAGCAAACTGCACAGAAAGGTTGGGACAGCAGCTCTTATAATTTAAAATAACTCAACTCAAAAATTACAATTTAGATTGCATGACAGATTCTCTGGAGACAGCAATATTACAAGTTCTGAGAAAACTGAGATGAAAAATATGCCAAATACCGAACGGACCGAATTAATAAAGGTAGGACAGCCCCTACAGTGCTTCTGAACGTAAACAACACAGCCGACTCTACTCTCTCCTTTATCTTTAGGATGTCTAGCGGTTTTGTTTTCCATGCCACTTTATTAAAAAACAGAGTTATGAAACTCTTTGATGAAATCATAATTACATCATGCCCGCCAGGAGGTGGCCATGATTTTGGAAAAGTTCAACGTGTTCATTTCTGTGTCTGTGTTTTAACAGGTAATGTGCTGCCCAAAACATCATTTCAGACACCGAAAGTACTCAAAGGAAAGCTCTATTGCATATACATCTGTAAGAGAGGGCACTAATAAATTCATTATTATAGTGTGAATTTAAAAGTAAAATTCACGCAGTTAACCTATACATCACTGCCGGATAACTCATAAAGGCCTCTTCTGTCGATAGAAGTTATAAATCCTAACATCCCCATCATATACCATTTCTATCTTTCTATCTCTTCTCTTTCTTATCAAACATAAAAAACATAAGAACAAAAACCAACTATCTACCCACATAATGCCAGTAAGGGACAGTGTCCCTGGATAGCAACAAGTCGAAGGCCCCTGCTCCATGGAACAGGGTTCACCTTCAACTACACCTTCGTGCTGTGTTTTCGATAGAGGTTTGCATGGTACAGCAAACCCACAGAGTAACAACAGCATTAATAACCAAACTTCAAGTAAACAAGTGACAAACGACAGCACTAGAACATCACCTAACCTATCGAAAACATACAATAACGAGTCTGTTCCTTCCCAGAAATTAACCTACTCAGCAGTAACATCCATGAATCCCACTAAAGAACAAGGAATAGTGATAGAATCCCTCAATGGAATAACAATAAAAGATTATGTCTTAGCGCTGGGAAAGCTGATCTCCCCTAGCGACCTTCAATATATTTCGCGCACATCAAACGGAAGAGTGTGTTTCTTTCTCTCCACAAGAAATGTGACGAAGAAGTAATAAACAGGCACACAAAGATCCTAGTAAACAACGTATCTTGAAGATAAGACCCCTTCTTACAAAAGCAAACGTATAATACTCCCCAATATCTGCCCTGTAATACCAAACTACGTAATTGAAGATGAACTGCTAAATTTAGGCATTAAGCCAGTGTCAAAAATATCTCCTATCAGAGCCGGAATCCAATTATCTGGATTCTCACACATTGTCAGTTTCCGCAGGCAAATTTACATTACAAAAGAAGATATAAGCAACATTCCAGAAGCACTACAAATTGAGTATGACGGCACAACATATTAGGTATATTTGTCAACAGATTCACCCAGTTGCTTTATATGTAAAACTGATGGGCATTTTGCCAAACCATGCCCTAATTTAGAAGCAGTAAACTACCGTGACCAAACCCCTAATGTTGTCCCTGATGCATCATCTTTCCTTGAACTAAACAATGGCACTAAAGAAAATGAATCTCTTCCTTCACAAAATAACAGTTCAACCTAGAAAAGAACCCTCAGCGTACAGAAACCCAGCAGGTGTTACATATCACAAGACACCATGATTAAATTCCGAGAACTGCTCATCCTGGAAGTAATGAAAATCTTTCATAATATCCTGAAACCAAAACCTCTCGGATCTAACTGTCCAATATTGTCAGCTAGTAGTGAAACAAGTTCTGCTTCAGCTGAAGATGACCAGGAATGCTCTCAAAGTTCCGAGCATGCCTTAAGATGTCACCCTGTTTATAACAAATGTAATCCTCCCAATAAGAAAACGAAAAAGGACAAACAACACGGGATTAAGCGATAAGCTTAAACCTGTCAAAGAAATAATATAAAATATTGCAAATGCCTTCCCCCTAAGCTACTTGCAACTGCAGAGCTTATTTGTAAACACCCTAGGAGTAAATGACATAACAACAATTGTACTTGAATACACCAAGGATCTAAAGGCTTTAGCAAATGCTCTCCTGACGCTACATACTCATTACACTGACAAAAATATTAAAAGCAGGAGCACACGCATCATTAGAAAACTGTTAAATGCGGCTAGGCAAGAGGAAGAAACGTCCAACGATAGCCCAAACTTATATGGTTCAAATGAATGAAACTGCCCTTTTGCACCAGAATAAACTCGCCTTTAGAAAGCATAAAATAGTTTACACATTACTACAGTGGAACATAAATGGATTTTGGCCTCAATATGAATACTTGCAAGTTTTAGTTAACAGACAATTAAAAGTAGGCCACTCGGAAATCAGCCACAGCTATCTTCTAGAAAAGGATCACCCACTTATCTGTCAACAGTGTGACACATTACTTACGGTAAAACACATCATCCTGGAATGTCCGTTGCCCAGCCAATGCAGACAGCACTACCAGATACTCAATGATCTCCAAAAAGCACTCAGTTCATTTCCAGTGTTTTTGAAGTTATTTAACTTCTTTAATAAGATAAATCTGTATAATCATATATAATGTTCAATCAGTTGTATTGTTAAAATGATTATGTTTCTCCTTGCATTGCTTTTTTATTGTTGCTGTTTTCAATAACTATATATACCTACTTTATTGTGCAACAGATGTTCTTTAAAATGTTTTAAATATTGTAAAGTCGCCATATGACTTTCCGAGGTAAAGCGACTATAAACAAGTCCCACCTCGGTAGCGTAGATGTGGTAGTGCGTTTGCCTTACGTTCAAGAGTCTCATGTTCGAATCTCGGTTAAGGTTAATTACCTGTATAAGGTTTTACCGGGGTTTTCCTTATCCAGAAAGACGGTGTTGGGTAACTCTAATCTCTAGGTACCCTAGGCTCATTTAAGCATCATTTCACCCATTTCACTTATCACCCGATATGACAACGTTGGAGGAGGTAAATTAATAATAATAATAATAATAATAATAATAATAATAATAATAATAATAATAATAATAATAATAATAATAATAATAATAATAATAATAATAATAATAACAACAATAATAATAATAATAATAATAATAATAATAATAATAATAATAATAATAATAATAATAATAATAATAATAATAATAATAATAATAATAATAATAATAATAATAATAATAATAATAATAATAATAATAATAATAATAATAATAATAATAATAATAATAATAATAATAATAATAATAATAATAATAATAATAATAATAATAATAATAATAATAATAATAATAATAATAATAATAATAATAATAATAATAATAATAATAATAATAATAATAATAATAATAATAATAATAATAATAATAATAATAATAATAATAATAATAATAATAATAATAATAATAATAATAATAATAATAATAATAATAATAATAATAATAATAATAATAATAATAATAATAATAATAATAATAATAATAATAATAATAATAATAATAATAAATAAACTGCAAGCTGTAGACTCAGTACAATATAAAATGGGAGAAATGCCTTCAGCGTCCACTAGTATTTTTTGTATTTATATACCAGAAATATGGATGGGTGTTTGCAAGAGGATACGAATATCCGTTGGTGGTGATTTTAGATTACAAAATGGGTCTCTACAAGTTTCATTAAGTTACACTTATTAGGAAGCAGTATGTACATATCCTTGGAGTCTTTACACTCATGAGAAACTCAACATTCTGCTACGTGTTGTCCTCCAATTTGTTTTTAAAGTGAAAGTGACACCGCTGTTACCAGAGGCCAGAAACCACCACAACATTTTCGGAATATTTATTTATATTACACAAAAATCTGAGTGAAATATCCGCAAGAAGAAATCACTGAATAAAATGGAAGTTACAAAATATGATCCAAATAATAAGATCTCTAACCGTTAAATTGAAGTAATAATTGTTCTTCCATTTCCTATGATGGGCAACTCCTTAGAAGCTGATGGGGCAAATGAAGTAACATTTCAGACAAATATACCTTGAAATACTGGAAAATCCGTAAAATGTAGCAAGAAACATTTATAAATATTCTTATACACTAATTTACTGTTTTAAAGTCCTTTACATTTTTCCTGAAGAGGCTTTTTCATCAAAGATACGATATTTTAATCAAAATAACTGCAACCATTTTAGAAAAATTTAAGGAAACACTTTCATTACAAGTTTAGTTTCATTTCTAAAAATATTTCTGCTTAGCTAACTAGTTGCTATTGAATTTGGACACAATATGCAAACTATTATCGAAGAACAATTGTGTTTTGTGTGCGGATCTACCAACAATTTATATTTAAAGTTATTTTGCTCTATAGGTGTAACTTTCAGTTGTAGTATTCCAGATAAACCAGATTTTATCTTCCAGCGTAGGGAAACTATTAAAGGTACCAATCAGATTGTCTGGAACAAAAAATTTGGTTCCGTGATATAATGGACGCGAATTTAACAACTGGATATATTTACGTTATATCACTAACATACACTAATTAGTTTGTAAAACACCACACAATAAGTTGATTTATTACCTTGGGCTTCTTGTTCGTAAATAAATGGAAGGTGAAGGTGACATTAAGGTTACAGAAGAACTGGAAGTGAGGTAAGCTAATATTTGTGATTCTATTGTGGACCTGGAAGAGTGGTAGGGAAGAATGAGTGCAGAGACCTGAAGTGTGACCAGAACCAGATGACGACCAGTTCATGCATGGGCAGAATTACCAAAATTTCCAGTTAACGATCTTATGTCACCACAGGCCTCTAACTTCGATACATTTGTACATGGGGACTAACTGAGCAGATTAGAAACCACTAGAAGTTGCACCTCCACCTCGCAATTGGAACAGTCAACTATGGAGCTTGGTTCTGCAAGACTGATAGAGCTATAACTAAAGGAAATAATGCTATAAGTAATTATTGTCAGGAAAGTATAAAAAGGACACTAACACGAGGAAACCATGAAAAATACATGGCCATAGCGTGCAGTCACCAGGAATAGAACCGAGACATTCAGCATTCGATTCTAGCATTTTACCATGGAGTCATTTCGCTTGTTAAACTGAAGGGTAATCTTAAACCAGCCCAGTATGTGTTACTCTGAAGATATCCAATCATTACTTTTCTAAACACTCGTATATTACCACGCGTTGTATGAAAAAAAATTATCATATGATTTTTACATCAAAACTGTCAAATAAGCAAGACCGCTGAACTACTTGTTTTCATAACGAAAGAGAAAGATTGATGTAAAGGTATTTAGGTTGATTGAAAGTCTGGATTACTGGTGCAAGGTTAGTGAACACTAGTTCACAGTACCCAAAAGAAAACGATGAAGTTTAAACACAAGTATCGTTTCAGCACCCAATTAATGACGGCTATCCCTGACTCCACGTATGGGGAACGAGAGCAAGATTTAATTTTCTTGTTCTCCTTCTTGTGCACGCATATTAGATCTATATTGTGCAAATTATAGGTAGACATTGTTCTAGACGGCCTGACTTGCCTGAAATGGTTCAGTCGTAAGCTAGAAAAATGAATGTGGAAGAACTTCTATAGTATATGTTCCTCAGAGATGACTCGCGCAGATCTTTAGCCCTTTTTCTTCTAGTGAAATGGCTATATTACATAGTTCATTTACATACAAGCCAATACTTTTATTACCTTAGAAAATATTAAAATGAAAAAAAACACCGTATAAATTAAGAAATAACGAGGAACAACTATCTTGTAGGACATTAACAAAGGACTGAGCACTTAGTACGACCAAATTAATCGGAACCAATAATATATCTGCATTTAGATCATGTTTAGTCTCTCCAAATTTGATGCTCGCCAGCCCGCTGGCTGAATTGGAAGCACATGAAAAAGTATCATTGGTCAGTTAAAAACAAATGACATCTATGTCAAAATCGACTTCCTCCTGTATGATCGATGTGCTCATCCATATGCATTCTCGTTCTCGTTACCGAGATATTGTGAACCAAAATATTCTGCCCTGCTTTGCTTATCGTTCTCGCATTGTGACCCAGCTTTTACTGCTATCAACAAATGATGTGAAAAATAAAGTTTTTGCAGAGTCTTGATTACAAAAGGCACTCACAAGTCGTATCAAAAGACGCAGAACACGAATGAGGTAGACAAATTCGGGTTTATAAGCGATCAAGCTATGTAGGTCACAACCAGAATATTACCATAATTTCGTTCTGCTGTCTACGGTGCAGAAGGCGAAGGAAATGAGCATACTTTCATATGCAGAACATGCTGATAAATTTGCTTTTGCCATGAATGATTCTGAAACAACGCATTTGAATAAATTTCCTATTTCAACGTAGCCGTCCAATATTTGGTGAATGTTATCTATCTCAACCCTTTCAGTCACGTGTCAGACTTAAGCATTCTTTCCTATTTTAATGACTTTAATGGTTTCTATGATATATTTTTATAACACTGCCCTTAACCAATTAAACATACGCATTAGAGATTTCCTGATTTGTACAAAATTATTTTTTTACGATTTGCATTGAGGGGTGTTTTAAGAAGAGAAGCAAAATCGGTGCCACTGCAGTCAAATGACGTGCCCCCTCCACATCCTGTATCAAAGACACATTTGACTGCTATTGCCGAGACTTAAACTCTAGCTTTGAATGAATGGCCAGTCCACTTCGTGTCGCCGTAACGATCATAGCTATTCAAGTCAGTTGCCTGAAGGTATCCCAGATGGCCTTATCAAAGCCGGTTTCGAATTTATTCCGTCCTAGCATACAGATTCTTAAGCATATCAGTGAGGCACTGAGCATGATGCTCATCAGTGACGTATAATACTTGTATTCGGAAAGTTCAGGGTTCGATTCACTTCGACTATTCACACTGCCCATGAGTTTCTTTAGGTTTTTCCTGATCGGTAGGGGATTGCTCAGTTGGTTTCCAATCTGTCATGAATTTTTTACTTAATATATCTTTCATTTGATTTGTTTCTAATGTTTAAGGTGTGTTTCTAAGTTTTGTGCGTCTGACAGTGCTGCACAGATGTCTTGAAAATTTGCTCAAAAAACAAGAGTACTCCTGGAGTGGACTGCTTTGTCGATGGGTTGCTCATTGTGTCTTTAAGGCAACTCCAGCATTGGCACGGGCCTAGGAGCTTGGATTTGTTAGCAATTGCCACGAATCTCTGTGGCTCTTCTGATTCTTTCGTTCATTCCTTCCTTAGAAAAAATTTAATTGATTTTATTGATGCATGCTCTTTATCTCCTGCAGTTCTCAGTGTCATATCCTGCATTGTGCGTGAACGACTGCTGTCCAGGACTCTTTTCCTTCCTGCGAGGAAAGCGATGCTACGGATTTTTACACCTGAATAAATTCATCGCCTTCCGGCAGATTTAAACCGCGTTTTTGGTAGCCAGAGCATAACATGTTACCGCTAAGCCACGGACGAATCTTCCTCCAGAAAGGTGATATTAGAAATGATTATAAGTAGGTCTAAATATGTGATGTCCCCTCGCTGTATAACTTACATCTGTCACAAACTGCGTTCAAGCCAGATTTCAATGTACTGAACGTATAGTTCAGGCACCCTTTGGCTTTCCAGCTTCATATAAAATGCGCGAATCTGCCCTTTATTAAACGCTAATATATATTTTATCCCTTCTCTTTTTTATAAACTTATGAACAACATTGCTTTAAGTACGCTAGCGCTGTCACATGTGTCAAATAATCCCAACACAGCATTCAAACATAACTCCAAAACAGTGCGTTATAAATGACTACCATTCCCAACCGAAGCCAAGGAACAATTCAAGAGGCCGAATTGGAAATTTTAACAGCGACCACCTACACCATAATAGTGAAGTTAGTGAAACATGAAAATTAATAAAGCTTTTCTTCACAGTACATTAAGAAGAAATGTTTTGAGTTGTAGATTACGTATTCAGAAAGGTCACTAACAAAGAAAATGGTTGTCAAGGAGCAATTTACTAGTTCAAAACGTACTTTTCGTTCAGGATGTGTGTATATTAAATTCTTATTGTTTAAAACTTCTGCGATCCAGATTGTTACTTGTATTTATACCGGCAACGTCTTTTAGTTTGGGACGATGTAAACAAATGCGCATGTACGTGTACATCATTGGCTGTTTAGACCTGTAACTCTCTGCGAATGAAAAATACAGTTCACATATCGTTTTTAAAGATTTTACATCTAATGCAAAATGAACAAACAACTTTACATTATTGCAAATGTAACAGTCAAACAGTAACTAATTATTATTTTATTTTATGTACGTAAGCATAAATGGCGTCCTGCGTAGTGCGCTAAGGCATTATGCTTTGGTTCTCTGCCACGGAAAGTGACCCGACTTCGTTCCCGCCCCTGGGGGTACGGATTTTACGGATTTTCATCTTGTGGAAATTGAGGAGCTTACGATAGATAGGCGTCCCTGATCAAGAAAGCCCACTTTCCGGGTGGATGTGCCGAGATGCTGACTACATCTCCTCCCCGTATCGGTTGCATGATCGCCCACCTCTACCTTGCGTAGGCCGGAAGTCGGGTTGGCAAGCCTTGACCCTATATGGGCTGTCACGCCATGGGTTATTATATAAGTGTAACTTGCATTATTAATCAGAGTGCTCGGTACACTTGTGCAATTTAAAAGCAGAAGGAATGGGGAGAATCAGTCATACAAGACTATTTCCATGCAATACGAAACATCACAGAGTGAAATCATTAAACAGTGGTGAAAAATAAATTACATTGAATGTGTTTTGCAAGTTTTTAGCAATGGAGGACGTTAATTTGTCAGCAGAATATACCGGTGTTTCAGCAGTGAAGTTGCTAAAATGGGTCAGCGTTCCATTCCAGGAAAACTTCGAAAAAAAAAAATAGAAGCCGGTTGTGTAAGATGAATATGATGAATGTGTCGAAGTGCTATTCGTTGCAAGGTTTATAGCTTCTTTGAAAGAAATGAGCCACCTACAATTACAAAAGTGTTTCAAGCAGTAAACAATGATCCCGATTTGCCCTGTTTTAGGAAAACCAGTTTCCAAAGCATTCTTCGGAAATTGATTTTGAATTTGTGAACAGAAACAGAAAAAATGTACCTGTTGAGCGTGAAGATATGTTTCTGGGGCGCAGGAATTATCAAAAGAATTTTCGGTAGTGGAAACTGTTTAAGGAATTCGTCCGATATCAGATTCCAATTAGGTATACAAGGTATCTCTTTTTGTAGTTCCACGCCAGTAAATCTTCCAAGTGACTGCCAAAGCAGCTACATGCAGTTATTTAACACTATTATTCCGCAGAAAGACCCGTGGATTAATTTTTAATTTATAAATGAGGTGGGGTTATGTGCAGAAATCAGTATTTGAGTAATTGTAAGTTTTCAGTCACCTTTTAACGTACAAAAGGAAAACTATATTACATACTACAGACACCTTTGCGTTTATTCTTAACGTAAAAGTACTGCCGTATAAGCTACTCATACATGAAAACGGCCAAGTTAAACTTTGCATAGAAGTTAGTTGACAGCGCTCATGTTGGCCACGTGCTACATAAAATAGGGTCACTATTCCCTCCAATCACATTTACCGGCGGAAACATACATTTTCCTACCTTGTTTAATTTTCTACATAAATTAAGCGTGGCACCGGTATTGGACGTTTCAAGCGATCAGCTTTTTACTTCGCATGTGAAGGTAACTTGGGAACAGGAATAGAGAGAAATACCAAAATGAGTGACAGATAACCTAAGACAGGTTGGTACCTTTATCGAGGGTTAAGCACTGCATTGAGTACCACATTCATTTCCCAGAAACATGCTACCTCAAACACATAACCCACATCCCGAAAAATGTTGGTAATAAGTGGAATATTTCTGCTACATCATATTTAGATAATTCAAGACATTCTAAAAGGTTTTTAAACCCGTCTTTTTAAGTTAAGTGCTGGATCTACTCCCATTAGTCCTGGACCCGTAGGACCAAGGACCCGGGCCTCCTTCTACCCGGGAGCGATGGATACTCCGGGGCTCTTTCCGTGTTTTGTATTTATTTTAGTTATCCTATTATCTCCTCTATAAGCTAATTCAGTAAGTTATTTTTCTGTTTACTTCTTTGTAATTCAGATAACTATATATTACACAGTTACATATTTGTTGTGGACATATTTGTTGTAGGCTAATAGCATTTATAATGTGTTGATCTCAATGTTATGGCTTTAAAATTCCCTAACTTTTGAACGACATCGAGGAAAACCAAATTGCGATTTACCGCTTGAAACCACAAGAAGAAGCGAGACAGATGGCTCTGCCTAAAGCGTGAAGCTGGCACTTGGGAGATACCAGGATCTATCCCTTGATCACCCACCGTCACCATTAAAGGGATTTTCTGTGTTTACTACCAGCTCTTCTCTCTCCTTTTTTTTCCCATTTCGTCTCATTTTTTCATGTTATACGACTCCATGATTGTGTGTCAGTTGACGCAGGAAATGTGCAGAGACTGGCGATTTCAAACTTCTATCTTCGCCACAGGGAGGCCGTTCGATCCTCCACATTCGCATCAACCTTTCTCCGTTTCCTGTTGAAGGAGGGAACATTGAACCACCCTCCGTAGGTTTGGGCGGGTCACCGCCGAGCACCTCCAAGCCCGGGAGTCAAACTATTAAGTTTTAAGCAAATCTGCGCGTCTCTGTTTTTCGGTCCTGCAGCCCATACGTCTCTTGCAGTTCCTTAATGTGACCCACTTCTCTCGAAAGTGTATGTACAAAAGATCATATTATAGTACGAGGTGCAAG
This sequence comes from Mantis religiosa, assembly GCA_030765055.1. Classification (NCBI taxonomy): domain Eukaryota; kingdom Metazoa; phylum Arthropoda; class Insecta; order Mantodea; family Mantidae; genus Mantis; species Mantis religiosa. Next base: position 131,270,114 of record CM060947.1, read on the forward strand.
ATGTCCCGTTCACTCTATCTCTAACTGCCATTTGAAAAAAGAAAATATCTGAAAATTAAAACCAATGACAAGTAATATAAGAAAAAGAGTGGACAGAAAAAGAAAACATTTTCAGGGTGAAGAGAATTTTTACAACATTGCAGTAATATATTTTTCGGCAAACGTCTCAAATAAATGACATTTACTTGAAATATTATTCGTAAACATCCAACCAGAATCCTAAGCCCCTTTTGAGAAAATCAAATATGACTATGACTTTTCCATGAAGATGGTGCACTTATATGAGAGGATTTTCTTAATAATGTTTGTCTCGTACCCTCAAAAAATCTGAATAAAAGGTTGGAGTTCAACCGGATATCCTTTAGATACGAGGGTCAGCTGTTAAGTGCCGGACCTCACATAGAGATGGAGTCAACAGGCCAGTTTGACGGATAGCATAATATAGTTTTGACTAGCTTGTATCCATTGTTACAGGTCAATAGGTTGTTTAGTTCTTGAATGACAGCATTTTAAACAATACATGTGTAGAGGATTCATCAAAATAATTTGGAAAGGCTTAAAGCCCAAAGAAATAGAGGAGCAAATGTGCAGTACATTGAAAGACTCTTCCCCTTCATATACAATAATTAAAAGGTGGGTTGCAGAGTTACTACCCTCGCCAGACACACAGCCTGCATGGAGGCATCACCGCAGCAGAAGTACAACAAAGAGCTGAACCACCACCTGAAGCAGCAGCCGCCACCACCACCACCGCCACCGGGTTGAAGGAACTCCGAGCAGTCCTGGAGAGTCTTTGCACAGAGGTCCACGGCACCATTGCCCGACTGACGGCTCTGCGGGACATTCTCGCCACCACCACAGCCGCCACAAGTTCTCTGCCTTCGCGGGAAAAACTCCAGACCATCCACACCACCGGCTTGCAAGATCTCTGCACTCAAGTATCGACCGCCAACCAGCGCCTGACTGGCCTCTAGAATGCTCTCTCCTTTGCCAACAGCCAACAAAGCAACAATGCTGCAGCCATCCAACAGCTAGAACGCCACATAGAGCACACCGAAAACTTCATGACGGACACCACGACAAAGCTTACTACGCTGGAAGAGACTATCAAGACCACCACAGACACCATCTCAAGCCGCTCTACAGACTTAAAATCCACCGTTGACCTCAAACTCACATCACTACAAGATCTCATCAACCAACAACACCATGACTAAGCTTCAGAAGCTTGACTTTCGCTCAAAAGGAAACAGAGATGCAGCTCGCAGTGGCAGCTTTTACGCACGACCCTGACGAACTATACCGCTTCTTTGCCCAGCTTCTCGCAAGCATTGACAACTTACAGTCATGCTTACTCCAACCAACTGACCACATAGACAGGACAACGCGCCACTGGCGCTGCTAACCAACCCATCATAGAACCCAAGCAACTAAGGTGCACAATGGCAATAAATAAAGACTCTTGATCCCTTACCACATCCTTTTAACCCCGGCGATCTACCCAGGGCGTCTTAGGTCATGGTTGGGCCCCCGGACACCTACTCCTATAAGCTCGTGCCCTTCAGGCACCAGGGCCTCATAACCGATACTACCGGGGGTGCAACAGCGGGACCCCAACATTCCTCTCCTTTGATCACTTCCAAATAACCTTTAAAAAAGCACTAGTTATGAGCCTCGCTCTGGACGCCCTGTGGAAGTCAACTCCAGAGATGATTGAAAAAAATTCATCGTTTAGTACTGGAAGACCGCAGATTAAAGCCTTTTTGAGACAACTGAGGCTGTAAACATTTTAAAAGAACGTGCCGATAATATTTAAAGTAATGTTTTGGGCATTTAGAAGGTGTATACAAGATGGGTACCGCATATGTTGACCCTTGATGAAAAGTTGCAAAGAAAAACTCTTTCTGTTAAGAATTTGGGGGCTCTACCGTAAAACTCCCAGTGAATTTTTGAGACTGTTTATTACTATGGATGAAACTTGGAACATCACTACACTCCATAAAGTAAATCACAGCCAAAACATTGGATTGCGCCAGTGAATCAACTCCAAAATATGGGCAAGTCAATTTTGTAAGCTAACAAGTTAATGGCGGGCGTTCTCTGGGCTGCACAGGGAATTATTTTTTAAATGATTAGATGGAAAAGTGTAAAATTATTACTGGTGACCACTACACAAGCTTACTGAAACGTTTGAGTGATGAAGTGACGCTACATGTACGTACATAAGTTTTGCAACACTAGAAGTATATATAGTAGCGCTAACTTCTAGACAATAAATAGAATTGGGTTGCAGGTTAATTTATTAAATCTATGAGTTGGAATATTAATAGAATCATGCAACAAGATAAGGGTGACCTTCAATCGGATTCCTACGAAAACGTTTGATTTGGCGCAGATATTTACGTATCCACATCCCAATATCTTCTCTGTCTCCTATAACTAATTTTTGCCCTCGCTTTTGAAATTTCAATCCAATATCCATCAACAACCGATGGGGAGTACTTGGTGAAACATTTTGCAAGACTCTGTCAGAAAAAATAATGATGAACTTTACTGTGTTTAGAACTTTTCGTAAAATCGTCGTATAAAACTACACGCACTGTTTGTATTTACGCGATTTTCCCGGTGTTCTTAGAGCTTCGGATTCTTGCTGTTCCATTCTAACACTATGTACACTACTTGCAGAAACACCAAGGAGATCACCAGTTTCTTTCGCAATGATTTTTATAGACGATTCCGGGTTTCTTTCTTTAAGCACCGTGAAACAATGCACGATCATTCACCTCTAGTCACTTTTTAAAAGCTTGCCTCGATTGTGTTTCATTTCGGCTGAAGCACCGGCCAGCTACATGATGACAAGCTTACTGATTTTAAATTGCATATACATAAGTGTTCTTGGGCATGTGAGGTATAATACGCGAGATTTACAGGAAATATCAGAAGCAACTCCACACTATAAACAATAACATCTTAATCAGCATACAACTCGCTACAGACCTCGTTGCAAGAGAGTTAACTGGCATTAGAATGGAAAAATATTATACAATTGCAGTGATTTTAGTAACTGTTAAATAAATACAGGTTAATTTAACATAATATATTAAAGGTGTGAATAATTTCACCTGCCTTCTGGCTAATCTGTATATAGCATACTATTATGTATATATCTGTTGTAAATATTTCTTTTAGGACTCGCGAGCCCAGAAGGCGGTATCTTTGAGGTATGTGAAGCACAAAGATAAATTGGGGTCTATTACATTTATAAGAATCGAACCATTTGCATACTTTTCTCTCTCCGAAATTAGCTCGCACAGAGCAGGGAGCAGAAAACTACTTACAGTACTGTACTTAAAGGAGGGATTTATCGTGCGCATTCAAATAAAAGAAAACGCCCATTAACTTCGCTAATCCAACAAACAGCTTAACAGTATTCTGTCCCAATATATCTGTCTCTGTCTCTCTTCCCACCCAGATGTTTATAGCAGGATTAAACTAGGATGAGACAGATTATAAGAGCACATCATGCTGTCATGCAGCGCCGACACTTCTACGATGAAAGAGTCCATCAGCAGAGAGATGATATGCATGGATAATGAATATGAAATGGAGGGACAGGATTGGTTGCCAGGCGTTTAAAATTTTCTTGCCAACTTAAATTGTTCCACATTATGTCGGCACGATTTCATGCAGGCTTGCACGTGAAATTTGATTCCGCAATCTCCAGGAACACAGACCCTCGTTTGACCCTATGGCTACAGCCATCTCGTTCAGACACACTGTGATTCTTCGTATCCTATATACAATAAGGTTCATGTTGTTTCATCTAATATTTTTCAAGTGCAAAATTATAATTTTGGACTTAACGTATTCACGTAAAAATTGCAACATTTAAAAGCCATTACATAACGACCGGCTTTGAACAGGTGTAACTGTCGCTTTATCCACTGTATTCTTTTTACCTATAACGCAATGAATAATGAAGGTTTATCTAAAGCATATACACCTACAGAAGAGCAAGTTTGTGTAAGAAAAGTCTAAAGAAGAGTATAAAAATTCTTGTGAATGCAGCACATTAGAAAATATTTATGGAAATCCTTAGACTATACTGTTGCACCTCTGACACACTTCTTGTTTCTGTATCACTAATGTAATTCATGTTACTATCTTACTCCATTTTAACCTTCAGGGCGTGTAAAAGCATTTCATGCCCCTACCATTTCTTTATGCTTAATGGGACATTCACTTTCATGTTTCTCCCACCATCTGCTTCTTTGGTACATCTTCCTTACCCCCGCCATGCCTCAAGACACTTTGCAATGAACCGAAAAGACATATTTTACTTTACCAGACTTCTTCCCAATAATATCAGCATCATGATGAGAATAATATCCCTCATAATAATCCAAATAATATGTACTTACTCTTATTCAAATATCCTTGGGTATCCTCTGGTTTTGCTTCAGGAGGTTATTTCCTATAGTGGGTAGAGGAAATATTGCATTCCACCTAAATATTCATACAGTTATTTTACCCAAAAATACACAGTGATTACAGAATACAGCACATACTGTGTTTGTGGGCCCGTGTGTGAATGCATAACTGAGTGTTTGTGAATGAGTTTGCAGGTGTGAATTTTCCCAGCCTAACTTTAGGAGAAAATGTTGGATAGTCAATTACTTTATAGCAAAGTCCTGGAAGATTTTTCAAGAAAATGTACCCAATCCGAACTACCCTGTACATAGAAAATGTTTTCAGACATTTTGTGTTAAAAATATTAATAATATCTTTTATTGAATTACAATGGGTTAAATAATTTTCAAGATAAAATATAAAGCTTTGAAACTTCTGAGAATAAGCTTTTAAGTCAATTTCATTGGCGTATAATTTTATATAACTGGTAAACTTTAAGACATAGAGAAAACTATACATATGTGTGTGTGTTTCAATGTATTTCAATTTTATACTTTATTTATTTAAAAATTGTTCAATTCTTAACTCATTTTTAAGTCCTATTGATTCTTAGCTGATTCTCGCAGTTGCATGCAGTTGCATGCCAAAATATAGACACAGTACTTAAAAATTTGGTATTTGCTATCTTTTATTTGTAACAAAATGTATGATGCAGCTGAAATCTATATTTCCATTAAAATAGAGTAGATAATATAATAAAAATTTGTGTATAATCAATAACCAAATTGTCAGCAAAGTAACATTACTGTAGCACATAAGATTGTTTTGACGTGTAACGTCAGAAAATTATTTATTATTATTATTATTATTATTATTATTATTATTATTATTATTATTATTATTATTATTATTATTATTATTATTATTATTATTATTATTATTATTATTATTATTATTATTATTATTATTATTATTATTATTATTATTATTATTATTATTATTATTATTATTATTATTATTATTATTATTATTATTATTATTATTATTATTATTATTATTATTATTATTATTATTATTATTATTATTATTATTATTATTATTATTATTATTATTATTATTATTATCATTATTATCATTATCATTATTATCATTATCATTATTATCATTATCATTATTATCATTATCATTATTATCATTATCATTATTATCATTATCATTATTATTATTATTATTATTATTATTATTATTATTATTATTATTATTATTATTATTATTATTATTATTATTATTATTATTATTATTATTATTATTATTATTATTATTATTATTATTATTATTATTATTATTATTATTATTATTATTATTATTATTATTATTATTATTATTATTATTATTATTATTATTATTATTATTATTATTATTATTATTATTATTATTATTATTATTATTATTATTATTATTATTATTATTATTATTATTATTATTATTATTATTATTATTATTATTATTATTATTATTATTATTATTATTATTATTATTATTATTATTATTATTATTATTATTATTATTATTATTATTATTATTATTATTATTATTATTATTATTATTATTATTATTATTATTATTATTATTATTATTATTATTATTATTATTATTATTATTATTATTATTATTATTATTATTATTATTATTATTATTATTATTATTATTATTATTATTATTATTATTATTATTATTATTATTATTATTATTATTATTATTATTATTATTATTATTATTATTATTACGATTATCATCATCATTTATACCCCGCCTTTAACTGCAATTGTCATTCGTATAGACACCCTGCTCCTTTGGAACATACCAAAGGTGTTAACTCTTATTAATTCGATTTTAATCACAGATCACGCACTTCCAGACTCTGGGTAAGATAAGGAATTATCTTGTTCGGATAAAAATCTCCAACCCCACCGCCGGGAATCTAACCCGGGACTCCTAGAAGCAGGCAGGTGCTTTACCGACTGAGCTACGGAGCCAGCCTGAAAAAAATAGTATTTCATAGGAATAGTTTCCAGAAACTATATGAAGATAAACTATAGCGGATAGGGAAAGTCATGGGAATGTAACATCAGTTTCCATTGTTGTGCATTGCCATTTTACTACCTTACCTTCTTTTCAACTCAGTATTATAGCGTGCCTGCAGGTTTAACGCTTTTGTTATGGCAAATTAGTATCCCACGGTAATACTTTCCTGTGCGGAGATTCGTGCGAAAGCTTTAGCGCTTTTACTTTCGACATCATTAACCATTTGTCTACTTTAACATACGTAGGTTCTTTCTCTGCTTATTATCCAATCTTCACAGAATGTGATGACGCACCGCAGATTAAATCTGAAGAATCCACGATGAAAGATAATGAATGAAAATATTTCTTACTTAACATATCTCTTACCTTCAATGACGATTCCGGCAGTCACGAATAGTTCGCACAGTAAATGTTTCCCTCACGTTCGTTGCAAGAAAATAGATTTTTCTTTTCCTCAACCCCATTCTTCGTGGTATTGCTGTAATAGCGTACAACATTCCTTTATTCTTCTCTTTTTCGTTACTGGTTATTCTGGTCATGCTGTTTGTCTGCTCAGAACCTTCAACTTAAGAGAGGGTAATGGAAGGCTTATTGGTTGCTTAGTGATTATGTAGGCATTCTACGTGATTTTCGGAAATAACACCATTGTTTACAATAATTTCATATTATAAATTCCACACCAATATTCCGTACAATTATGTAACGGATTTTCCCATTATTACATATCAAATTCGTATGTATGTTGCTTGACATTTCATCAAGCGAGATGATCCGCGTTTGACACCTGAGGTCGCTCACTTTTAGCATAGATTTTTCTAGTCAGTAAGGCTGGAGTGGTTTATCTTTCACCACGGCACTCCTTTCTTCCATTTCCTCTCATTTCATCTCCCTCTTTCATCTTATAGGACAACTCCAGAACTGTGCCGGAAGTGAACTGATGACGTGAGAATGGAACTGCTTCCTGGCTTTGCCGCTCGAAGTTCCACAACTGCATGGAGTTTTTTCCGATTCCTACTGTAAGGGACCTCTAAGGCTCCCTTCGGGGATTGGGTGGATCGCCTCCTAGCACTTTGCAAGTGGGTGGTCCAGCTAGTAATGTTACGGAACTCCACACATCTCTGCCTCTTACGTCGTCGGTTCCGCTCATGCACATATTGCGGCTCCTTCATGTCATCTGTTTCTCCCGGGGGTATAAGCACAAAGATTTAATGTAGGTCTAGATACTAGATGTCCCTTCGTTACCTTTCCTCTAATTTATATTGTGACTTTGTGGGTTCGTGAAATTAAAAGTCCAATTGCACCACTCAAAAATGTTCTTTATTTCCACCGAATTACAATCGCAACACTTGCCGATTACACAGAATTACGTAATGCACACAATTGCAATTCACCAGTTCGCCTGTCACAGGTCCACTGCGCGCAGTTACGTACACTTCTCCGATGCACGTACACAGTCCGTTCCGTCACTGGCGCTCCTCACGACTGCTCAACAAGCACTCACCTGAACTCGCCAACTGCAGCCCCTTTTATTGGGATATCGCTGTTTCTCGAAGTCTCTTGTTTCAGTGAATCACCACGAAGGTTCCAGATGGCAGGGGGAGTGGGAAGACCAGACCAGCAACCAGTGTCACTTCCCTAATCATCCCCTCAGTTAGTGACCGAGATAAATGGGTGGGCGTAATCCGAAAGCCTCCGTTCTGGCCCTACTGCAAGCCGGTTCTATAGGGAGTCCCGACGTTCGGGTGACAATATTTTAATCATATTGAGTTTAAAGGGTACTTTAACTTTAAGTGATATTGCTTAGGATAACTTCTGGGAACCAGTTGCTTAATCAAAATAACCTCTGTAAGATACAAAAGTAATAGAATTACTCTGAGAGCTTTTGGAGCAATACCTCGTCATTCCGCAGACACTTGGAAGAACTTTAAAATTCCTTTTAATACATAATTAATGTAATACTTACATTTAGAGGACTCCTAACACCTGTGCAAGTTCTATAAAGCATAGCAATGCAGTTAAACCAATAATATTCATTTATGAACTAAATAATTATTAAACAATTGCATACCATTAATTTGATGAGACATCAGCGCGATCATTTTAAGCCTATAATTCTACTTTAAAAAGGTCAGAAAAACATAACATGCACAGAGATGTACAGTACACAAAATCAAACAGAACGACATCGTTTTATTTATATAGATTGGCATTAAGAGAAAGCTAACAACACAACTATAAAGATTGTGAACACAATATAAGGGAGTAATTTAATGTAAATAAATAACATGACGTTAGGTAATTGCATAGCAGAGGGATACGTTAATTATTACTTACAAAACACTAATAAAATAAATTATATTGGAACTAATTAGTAGAAAAAATGAGGTTCCGTTGCCCAAGACGTGAAGAAGCAACAACCTAAGAAATACCCTATAATACACCATGCTATAATACACCGCAAGGTGAATGTAATAAAAGTATTATTATTCGCGTGAGGTTACCAAATCCATGTTAATCACAGAAATATCAGAAAGAGAAACTACATAAATACTGCCTATAGACTGTAACGTTCCATGACGACATCAATTTAGCAGCCAAAGGAGGTTGATGTGGAAGCAATAATCTTACTGCTTCCCGATCTTGAAGATTTAGGTGACACCTTTACATTGCCTTGAAGTTCTCTGATATATGGCTAGCTCGAGCTATGCGATACTTACCATAAGGTATGCGTGGATTTTGGCGAAACGATAACATCGCTTTTTTTTCCTTTCTTTTGTGTTGTTTTAATATGATACTTTTAATGAAGCTTGTAAATCTCGTACCTTTAAACCAGAAGTTGCCAACCCATGAATATTATTGTGTAACAGACGAGTATTAACTATACCATATTCCAATAAAGGAATTTTAACTTTATACATTGTACTTTAACCGGAGATATTTCATGCCAAGATAATTATATTTCTGCAAGTCAAAATACGATGATCGTTTGACAAGTGTGGTAAATTTCCACGAAGGGGTGGAAATTCTTTGTTGCAACTTGTTGGGTGGTAAGCTTGGTTACTCAAAAGAATGTCCATAAAATTTGAATGTGCTACAGTATACAGTTGATTGTGGACAGTCATCTGAACTGGCTAGTGTGATAGCTGCGATTAAAAACGGAAAAACAAATTTTCGTGCTATAATATAAAGTATTAACCGGGCTTGTGTTCCGTGGTCTACTGGGCTCCCTCTTCATCTGCACAGACGTTTCGTCTGCGGCTGCGGCAGACATATTCAGTGGCAGTGCGATTGAAGTGTCCTGCCGGAGGTGTCAACAGCAACTGTGACTTCCGCCACGACACTTCGATCGCACTGCCACTGAAGATGTCTGCCGCAGCCACACACGAAACGTCTGGCAAGATGAAGAAGGAGCCCAGTAGACCACGACCCACAAGCCCGGTTAATACTTTGCATTATACTGACACCGGCCGTGAAAGCTTACGAATTTTAAATTTTCGTATTGTTATTAAACATTTTTATTTGAAGGGCTGGACTGCCGCACAAGTCAAAACTGAAATGGGTGAAGTTCACGTGGACTCTGCAACAAACCTGAAGATCATTTACGTTTTGGGTCCATGAATTTAAACGTGGTTGTAGAAGCACCTAAGTTGAATCGCACTGTGGTCGCCTAGTTGATTTCAACACATAGGACAGTAATGAAAAAAAATATCCACAATCGGGTTATGCAAGACCTCCGAATGAAAATTCGTGAGACTGCTGAGGCTGCAGACATCTCAACTCAGCAAGTACACAATATCCTGCATAAAAGTTTGGCAATGAAAAAGCTGTGTGCAAGATAGGTGCCGCGTTTGCTCACATTAGACCAAAAACGCATTTGGAAGAGCACTTCTACCGAGTGTCTGGCGACGTTTAATCGCAATCCGCAAGACTTTTGCACCAATTTATGATCGTGGATGAAACTTGATTCATCATTACACACCAGAGTTAAAACAGCAGTCGAAACAATGGACAAAGGCTGGTGAAGGTGCACCAAAGAAGGCAAGGACCATTTTGTCGCCTATAAAGTGATAGCCACTGTTTTTGTTTTATTCCACTTACATCCCGTCTTTAACTGCAATGATCATATTGGCTGCCGTTCTCCTTTGGAACATATCGAAGTTGTTAACTCATATTCCTTGGGTTTTAATCATTAGATCACGCACACATTCACACTCTCATTCATAGTTCCAGACTCTGGGGAAGATGAGGAATTATCTTGGTCGGAGAAAAATCCCCACCCGCATGGCCGGGAATCGAAGAGGGGACCCCTAGCACGGCAGGCAGGTGCTCTATAGACTGAGCTGCGGAGCCAGCCAACGCCACTGTTTTGTGGGATTAAGTAATATTCATCATAGACTACTTGGAAAAAGAACCATAACTGGAGCCTATTATGCTTCATTGTTGTATACTTTGTAACATGATTTGACTGTAAAGAAACCGAGATTGAAACACGAAAAGGACTCTTTCAGTAGGATTATGTACCATGGCATACATCAGCAATCGCAATGGCGAAAGTACATGAGTTGGACTTTGGATTGCTTCCTCATCCATCTTATTCACCAGACTTAGCCCCAAATGACTTCTTCCTGTTCCCAAACTTGAAAATTTGATTTGGTGGTAAGAAATTTTCATCACATTAGAAAGTAGTAGTTGCCGTCAACGAGTATTTTGCAGACCTTGACGGAATGTATTTTTCCGGCGAGATGTAAAAGCTGGGACATTGCTGGACCAAGTACATACCCATCAATGGAGGCTATTTCGATAAATAAAGTGAGATGTTTATGGGAAAAAATTCATCTTGGGGCTTTTTGCCAGACTTATCAAAAATCCGCGTAAGCGCTGTTCGGCCTTCGAGATAAAGTAAGGTGAAATTTACTGCGAGCAACGAGCTCATCCAACACAGATGTAGTAACCGAATAATGTGTGAAATACATTACCCTTATTTAATCTTGAAGTTCACCTTCTCCTTGCGATTTTTAATTCCACACTCTTAGCTCCTAATACTATGTTGTAATGCTTCTGCCTTCACTTCCAAACTCGTCTATGTCTCAGATATCCTACATCATACTTGAACCTACTTGTGGTTTCCTCACGCTACTATGACAGTTGCGTATAATGACCTACTTACGACTCGAACAAACGTAATTAAATACGGCATTATTATAATATTCGGTAAAGTTAAAGGCATATGGTGACGGGCAGTACTGCAGACTCCAGCCAATCCTAAGCTTGCTCCTCTTACAAGCGCTGTCGAATGTAGTACACGGATCTCACGCGCCTGAAATGGATCTTATGCTCGGGTAAATGTTTGAAAAATCACAGTTTGCAATCTTATAATAAGAAATAACTTTATTTACTGATCATAACCGTACAAAAATTCTCTCTCTACGATACGTAGAACACGAGGGATGCACGTTTTATCCTCGCATGGTTATCTCTAAATGTTACGGATAAATATTTGAAAATGACACATGCCAATCTTATAATAAGAAAGAACTTTACTTTCTGATCATCACCGTACAAAAATCCTGTCTCTACGATAGAACACGAGCGATGCGCGTTTTATCTGCACATATTGTGGTTAAATATTACGGATAAATATTTGAAAATTACAGAAACCAATCTTATAATAAGAAATGATTTTACTTTCTGATCATGACCGTATAAAGTCATGACTCTAGGATACACATACCGCGAGCGATGCACGTTTCATCTTCACATGGTTAAGGTTATCCAGCATCCATTCATCCAACACAGATAACTCTGAAAAACAACACCATTCTCTCCTCATAATATGTCAAGCGTAAATAATTTTGTTAAAGTGAATGGCATCGCTAAGTCGTGTATTGAACTCGAACTGATATATTAATAATATTACATTATTGTTATTATACATATATAGTTTTCCCAGTTATTGTGATCTGAGTACGAGAACATGTCCCTAGAAGCTGGAACAAGTGATTTTTTGATCAACAAACGTGAAGCGATTCATTCTGAGGGAAGAAAAATTATATTTAATGTGAACAAGTTTTACGAAAGCTCTCCAATCCAGAACATAGGGCAACTGCAGACTTTTCAAAATCCCAGAAATTAGCTCTGTAACCTTGTAGTGTAGGTAGTGTGCACACAGTGTCACACAGTGCACACAGCTTCATCCTTAGAAAAAGGGAGCGTATCTGTATTTCAATCTCCGGTAAAGACCCACAAGGTTGGAAAGCGAGTTATTGGATTGGAAACTGTGCTTGATGTTCCACTGCTGTGACGTGTGTAAAGGTAAGATTTTAATGTTTTAGGAATATTTAATGTGTTATTTAATCACGGAAAGTACAGCCAAAGTTCTTATGCACTCTGCGGTACACGTACTATGCTTGACAACAGCGCTCCTCTTGAGCATTGGCCGGCGTTCATATGACTTTTAACTTTTGCGAGCGGTATAATTAATCTTTCCCAATAATCTTCAAATTGTAAGAAACATCTAACTCTCGTTACTAAAAATCTTACCAGCCTTACCCTTATAAAACAAACTTCTAAAATATTAACATTTAAAGTAATTCTGTTTGCTTTTTTTTTCTTCCTATCGTTCTTCATCGGCTATAACTTTTCATTGATTTATTAATTCCCTTTGAAACTTTGATTCATTTAATTGACCCATAGTTTCGGTATCAAGGCGAAGAGTGCTATAACTCCAACTCGTTGAAAGCTCCTGAACTAGATTATCCTGAGAAAGTTTCATTTATTCCTCCCGCCGATTAAATAACTTCAGGGTCGTAACAGAATATTTTATTTGGTTTTAATATGTATTAAGATTGAGGTAAGTTAAAATTTACTTTGACACCGAAACCTTTGAATAATACCCAAATGTATTCTTCTCCTATCCTTAGGATTTTAGTTAAATAAGGAAGAACAGATGTTTAACGAAATTATTTTTTGAAGCGTCTTCCTCTGGATTTACAGTACCCAGTGTATAATATATGTTCTTTCCTGGAGTTTTGCATATAAGCGCAATACAGGAAATAGCTTCATCTTCATTTCATAGCCACATACCGGTTATTTAAATTTATTCATTGAATGTAGATGTTTCCTTTACTCACAATATTCTGTTAACCAGTTGTTAGGCTTACATTCGATGCAATAGCTTCGATAAATCTGCAGTAAGCGAAAATGCTATTTTACTCATAATTCTCTAATGTAAATAACATATACACTCATCAGTGGTTCTCAGAACTATATTATAAATAATGTCGAAACTTTATCGTATGCTGTAAATTATTGAGCATATGTTTTGTTGTCTAAGTTTCCATAATGTACAACCATCCTTCCATAGGTAAGTTTGTTTTCTGGGCAGTATCATTATAAATTGGTTGCTATAAGGAGTTTCGCAGATACTTTGAAGGCTGCGTAATTATCAGAAAAATCCAAAGGTGGCCTTTAATTCTGTCTGAAAAAGATTTCAAATGTATTAGCTTCAGCTTGGGGTCCTGTGGCGTTTCGACCACGAGGAACTTTGGTACCTCCTATAAAGTCCAGCTTACAATCCACTTACCCACTTTAGTAGCCATCTGTAAATGAGATTAGACTCCCAGCAGGACACGGCATTTCACTTTGGCTTTAATGAATGGCTTGTCAAGACGTATTTTTGGTATCATAGCTACTGCTCATGCCAAATGGAGGGTTATTAACTGTATTTATAAATCTAAAAGCTCTAGTATTCCCTGAAGGTTGGTATTGTATCCCCTTGAATTTAAGTTCAGTAATAAACCTCTGGACCTGCAACTCCTGTTTAACTCTTCGTTTAGTTCCCATGTTTCTCCAAGTTCGACCGTAAAACTCACCATAACTCTACTATTTATCTTCTGCAGGCATATGTATTTGTACCCAAAACGTTCTCTAATAATGCTCCCAGATACTCAGCTTTAGGACTGATGCACATTTTTTCATTAAATAGAAAGTGTGTTTTTTAAAACCGCATTACAGTATTTACCAGAAATAGAATTTATTATGTACCACTTTACCACGTAAATAGAAGTTAGTTAATTTCATATTTCTTATTACAGTGTCTAACATATACAACTTCATACATGTATAACATATATAGTATATAGTGAATACAAAATCTTAACATACTCCTCGTTTTGAGTGCATTTTTCCATGCCCCATTACAGTTAAACCAGGCTGTATATATAATGGGGCATTTTAAAACTTGGAATCTATGTTTTTGTTTTCCTTTATATCTTATACCATTTTTCCTAATTGTTCTCATTAGTCTTCCCTGTTTTCCAAAGCTATTTCTGTTTTACCTTGTCAATAAATTTTCCCAGTTTTATTATGTTTTCTTCTGATCTTAGATTCAAGATTTTTTGCCTTTTATTTCATTTGATATGTTTTCCCACTTATGCAAAAGAAATTCATCTATCCAATATTTTCCTTTTTTACTATAAAAAATATAATGCAAGTTCTGTCTTCTTTTTCACACATTGGACATCTTCCCTTAATATATCCATTCTTATACTCCTTAAGTATAGAGCCATCCAAATAAACCTGAACAATTTCAATAGGCCCTAACTTTTGAAGCAATAATAGGATACACCTGCAACTTTGGGAGAGTGTAATACATAATTGGGAGCTTACATTACACTATTTATATCTCAGAGAAAATGTTGGATGTGTTCTATACCAGCATCTATACATGTTTGCACTCGTCTCAGCATATTCTCTGAAGTTTCACGGACAGTATCCTCGTCAATGTTACTTATTTCTGTTCAAATCGATTCCTTGAGAACATCAATTTTCCGTGGCCTGTTCTTGTACATTCTATTATTTAGATACCACCACAAGAAAAAATCCGATGAGGTTAGGTCAGGGGATTATTCGATTATCAAAGAAACTGGTTACAATTTTTATGGTGTCTTCAGATGTATGGTGCCTTGCTTCATCTTCTTGGAAATAACCTTCCTTCAATTCGATATCATCTCCGTAAAATTTCAGAGAATATAGTGAGACGAGTGTAAACATGTATAGATGCTGGTGGAGAATACTTTCATTTTCTCTGAGATGTAAATAATGTAATGTAATCTCCCAATTGCATTTTATATTCTCCCAAAGTTGCATGGGTATCCTATTATTGGTTCAAAAGGTATGTCCTATTGAAATGGTTCAGGTTGATATGGATCGCATGTACTAAACTATGCCCTCCCTTCTCTTCCTACTGTATCACAGAAGCCAATATATTTTTCTCTGGCCCAATCATTTTTTCAACGTTTTATGTAACTTCAGAGAACTTTTGTTATTAAGGTTAGCCCATAATTCTTGTTTTTCAATATCTCCAACTCTTGTTTTTAATTCTTTCCAGAACCCAAATTGAATGTAAAGAAAATACCGTATACAGCCCAAAAATCCCATATTTTATTAGAAATTCAAGTTTTCAGATTGCCTGAATACAAAACAGAAACATTGTAACTTTCCTATTACGTAGGGAGCTATTCCATTCCATTCAGAAGTTGATGTTAGTAGCCGTTAGAGAATCGATAAATCTTTTTATATAATACATGTGGATCTCGTTAAACCTAGGCTTTATAACAATTGGTATTGGAAATAACAGTTTCTTAAATGCTTGTTGTTGTTGTTGTTGTAGGGATGAATTTTTGATCCTCTACTTTACAAAACAAAGGAGCCGCTATTTGTTTTTTTCTCCTGCCCACAAAAAGATGCGGTATATCAAAGTCATCACATAGCTATAAGCTCTGAAAATATTGATCTATACCTTAATATCCAGATTAATAATTACATACTTTTACACAAAGTTTTTGCGTGAACAGCATAACTGAAACAATAAATCAGTACAATATAAAACTTTGCATTTGAGTTCATCATCTGCAATAATGCGACACGAACACTAAGAAAA
Organism: Mantis religiosa; assembly: GCA_030765055.1. Lineage (NCBI taxonomy): Eukaryota > Metazoa > Arthropoda > Insecta > Mantodea > Mantidae > Mantis > Mantis religiosa. Next base: position 131,286,549 of record CM060947.1, read on the forward strand.
TTCTCCACCACAAACTACCTTTACCTTAAATGTCTGATTCCCCCCCCCCCTCATAAATGGTATAATGATTTTTGAAGAAAAGAGTCATTTGCGTTAAAAATGAAATTAGTGCCTTAATTTTGCGTGAGAGAGCTCTACCTAACATTGCAGGTAAATAAAAAGATGCCAGATCCACATAATGAATGAAAATTGTAGTAGACTAAGACGAAGTAGCATATCAATAAAAAGTTTTTAGAATGATGACCATCGAAAGATGAGTAAAATCGTTAAAATCTAAAAAATAAATATCACAATGTAGCAGGTAAGTAAAGAGAAAGCAAAAGTCAAAAACATGATCATAGTCATCAGAACAACTGAATTTTCAGTAACATTCTTCTCTGAAAGATAAAGGCATTGCAGATTTTTATAAACTCATCATACATGTCATAAAACTGCATATAAATTATACTGGGACTATTTTTACCATACTTTCTATGTGCCTGTGCGTTGCAGTCCGTCCATCGTGCTGGTTGGCTGTATAAAGACAGAAAGTGTTTTCTGCGTAAACATCCGTTAGGAATTTTACTGCAGGTGGGGCTTTTTTTAAGGATTTTGTAGGATGTGGCTTTTAGGTAGAATTTTATTGTGAGGTAACATTTATGTTCCTCGGGATCAACGAAAAGAATGCAAAGTCTTATACACCCTGGTGTTTTATTTCATGAATTTTTAATTTGTGTTGAAATTTTGATGCTAAACAGCTTAGAAGGAGTATGCGGAGCTCAGCTTTAGCTGCAGTAAGGATTAGCTCCTTTGTTATCCCGGGTACCCGCAAGTCATGCGGGGTAACCGGAACAGCCTAAATCGGCGTCTAGAGGGGTCTCCCAAGAATCTAACTAGGGCGCTAGTACGCGACGGTAAAGTAGAGTAAAATTTATATGCCCGACGCCTAATTTAGTCCTCCACGTATGGAAGACCCGAGGCTTCGTGAAGCAACCTAATAGAAAAAGAACGACCCACAGAGTAGACACGAAATCCTCTAATCTGGGAACGTTGAAGCCATGCCAGCCACCTGTCTACGGCCATGCCCCAGATCTCGCAGGCGTATTGCATCAAGTGGAAGAGGTGCAACTTCAGGCCAACCGGCATCGAATCCGACCCCAGCATTGAATACAGGGAAACGATCGTCCCCTGCACCTTTGCCGAGAGGTGCCTGATGTGGTGGCGGAAAGTTAAACTTCTGTCCAATTTAAATCCTAGGTATCGGACGGAGTTATTCCACTCTATCCTTCGGCCTCGGAAGCTTTAATTTGGGGCAGTCTGCGGCGGTGTGGCAATCTTTGAAAGCTATTCAAATTCAGCTTCCGAAGCCGAAGGACAGAGTGGAATAGCTCCGTCCAGCACCTAGGATTTAAATTGGACTTAGTTCAATTTTGGAACTACATATATTATTTATGACTAATGCTGCACACTCCAGGGCGCATCTACACGGAATATTGTAACTAATTTTATATTTTGGCAAGGGTTCCATCTTGGGACGCCAATTTGTAGCTAATTTATTTTATTGGCAAGCAAATGAGTTCTACGTTAGCGTTACAATTTGAAGCAACTATGTGGTGAGCAATGAGTTTTCTCTCAGGATATGCGTGGATATGTGTGAGAAGGGTGGTTTTATTGATACTGGAATGCCCGTTTGAAACTTATTTATTTACTGCTTCTTTTTTCAGAACATCGAAATTGAAGTTGCCGACCAAGGGTTACCAATATCCCTGTTTAGAGTTACTGACGGCAGAATGTTTATTAGTCGATAAACTTTATTCGTTCCTCACGTATATATGAACTGACAAATATTTTCTCTCATTTCTGATATGCCTGGCCCAAGACAGAACAAGAGGACTGCCCTAATCGCCCTCACGCCTCAGACTGTTTCAATGGCTTGCCAGCCACGAAGTATCTGAATGACCAAAGATGCGCGTGGGTGTACATGTGACTTTCACTTTCTCGAAACCCCCTTTTCACACAGGTTTCCTTTGTGGCTAATTTGTCGCCATTATGAGTGATCCGAAGAATGCCCTATTCATACAGTCAAGTGCCATCCTTTATAAATCTGCTAAGGACACTGTTTCTTACGTTTCTTTTGTTAAAACAACTTATTCACCCAAACTGCTATTCGACTCAACTGCCCTTGCACGTGTTGTAACAAAGAACCAACATTCCTTTGACATCCATCATGATTCTTTATACATTGCAATTATTAATTTCGGTATCAATATACATCCGATAGAACTACAGCAACATAAAAGCGATGTATACAATACCAAACCTGCGAAACTTATCAATAAAGACAGCAATCCGGATCTTCAAAACAAAGATAAGCCCAATGATCCCATATTCTTTCGAAATAATTTGGGACAGGTTGACAAATAACAATCTTAGAAATATTGAACAGTTAAAGCTAGGTACCTGAAACTAATTCAGGAGTCCCGAAAAGCACACCCTCAAGATTAGCATATGAACTGAGCGGAGAACTTTACTTTTTAGAGGAAATCAGAATTAATCACTCTTACACAGTCAACTCCCAATATGTAACTGAAGAAAGAGGAAAAAGGAAAGCATCCAGCAAGATTTCGATGTGACAGATGCGATGTTATCAAGAGAGTGGCTCAAGCAAATAAAGACGTTGGAAATGCATGGATTCTACCACAAGATTTGCAAGGACACCAAGTACCACGAACCAGGCGAGAACAGCGTGTGTAGCCTATGTGATCTGAGATATGACATATGTCACATTCAGGTGTGCAAGAATAGAACGGAATCCATAAAGCATTATAGTAAACTGTGAAGAAACATAAACATACACATTTGTGTGCAATTCCTCTTAAATTTAATATGCAATTTGGAAGAATCCCTTTTTAAGAAATAATCTGTTTGCTCGATTTTGTCTCAATATGTGCTATAAATAGTTGTTCGACTAATGGATTAAGTATAGAGAAATGTATACTCAAGTTTGAACATTAGCTTAAGTTCACATTTCAGTCTTTGCTGTACTCTGTAATTGTCCTGGTTCTTTTCGTGAATGTTATGATGTGATATGTACTTCACTTCTGTCCCGTATTCACTTGCAATATACACTTGCAATTTTCATCTGGCCCATGGAACTTCTCCTTTACATATATCCTGTGGTGAAATCCCTGTATGGAGAGCGGTGTTGTGACATGGCGCTGCGTGTTGCACTGTCTAGTCCATTTGTGGATTTACAAGATGGCGGAAGTAATGAAAGTGAGAGCCAAAGACGCTCTTCACAACCTGAGGAGGATATCTCAAGAAAGGCTCCAAAGACCAAATCCTGAATGCAGTGCTTACTATCATAGAATACATAAATGGAATAGGAAAAAACGTGAAGCCAGGAAACAGAGTGGAAATTTACAAAGCAAACGCAGCACTTTGCCCTACAAGAAGAGATGGACGACAGTAACAGCGCGAGACAGGTGTCGCCATATATTGTCCTAACACCGGAAATACTAGGGGGAGACAACCTTGCAGAGGCTCCAACTACCGGAGAGAGCAGCAACCCAGATGGTCTAGATCACACCCAGGAAACAATCACGGAAGGCAATAACATTAGGACATTTCTTAAATAAAATAATAAACCCTGGCGCGACAGCTATAGGCCAAGGCCTACCAAACCGACTGCCGGCCTCACGCCCACTTACGTAAGGTAGAGGTGGGCGATCATCCAATCGATACGTGGAGAAGACGTGCTCAGCATCTCAGCATCCCCCAGCCGGAATTCTGGTTTTCGTGACCAGGGCCATTTACCTAGTGTAAGCCCCTCACTTTCCTCACGATGCTGTGTGGGTACCGATTCTATACCCGGGATTTGAAATCCGCACCCCAAGGGTGGGATGTAATCCGGGTTGCTTTCCGTGGGCAGAAGCCAAGCCATGTTGCCTTAGACTGCTATGCCACGGCGCAGGACGGACTTTTCTTGGCCGCATGAATGAAAGTGCAAGTGAGAACCGCCAAGGAAGAATACAACACGCAGCGAACCCTACATCTCCGGCAACACAAGACAAAAACGTAATAACAGTGCAGCCAACCAGGCAGCAAGAAACATTGAGATAATAAGCGTGAAACTAGAAAAAATAATGGACTTCTTAGAAAACAGGCTTGATTAAAACCAAACCAAAGACTAGAAAGCAAAGCTACAACAGAAATACTCCATACGAACAGAGCAACACAGAATACATTAGATGAAACAAGTAAACAGCACATGCGAAAAAAACTGAAATTACCAGAAAGGCACAGCAAGGGAAAAGAAAAATAATGGGAATAACTTATCGCCCACAGCCAACAAAGTACACAAAGATGACGGAGCAGAGTACCGCTACAACCAATATTATAAAATTCCTGGAAAGAAATGGTGTTATGGGATAGAGAATATGAAGAACTCGGTGCATTGGGAAACAGAAAAGCTCTTAAGTTTAGTTTTCTATAAGTCCACTTGGAAGGTTAGTTAATTAAGAAACTATTAGATCTAAGCTACATTTAAATCCAGAGGTCCAGAGGTAGTCCTAGTCGGGCGGGGCTTTCCCCGTCCGGGTGTCATATGCCGCAGTACCTAGCCGCTTTGCGGCTTAACCTGCGAAATGAACTAGTAGATCCATGTTCTGCTGGGGTGTTTGAATTTGTTTACTGTTTGAAATTTTGGATAGGTTTGGAATGGGTTGCCCCTCTTTATCGTGGGCAGCTGTACTTAATCGTTCTCCCTTTTTGGGAGACACGAATTAGTTTTTTGCCCCGTTTTGGATACGGGTTGTGTAGCGCTTGTCCTTTGGCGTAGAAGTTGTTCCCAGAGACATCTGGGGTTTACCTTGGGTTACCCAAGGGGTCCCAGGACGTCTCTCGGCAGTCTGAAGGACGGCAAGCGCCTTTGATCTCTCGGGTCATACCTTCCCAGGGAGTTCACTAAAGGGTTGGGGTGAATTTGGATTTTCTCGTACATTGATCGTGCCCTCTCGCGAATGACGTCGACAATGTACGGGATCTGGGAGTGCTCATGTAGGATATGAGCCGGGAATCTCCAGCCTGTATCGTAGATGATGCGTAGTGCCTTGTTCTGCAGCGTCTGGAGTCTGACGAAAGTGGTATTAGCCACTGTTCCCCAGATCTCACAGCCGTACAGAATCATAGGCGGAATGATCGCCCGATACAGTTGGAGTTTGAGACGGATCGGCATGGTTGATCTGAAGATAGGGTATAGGCTCCGGAGTGCGACGTGCCCCAGCTGGACCTTGCCCTTGACGTGCGGAACGTAAGTTAACTTACGGTCCAGCGTCACCCCGAGATACTTCGCCGTTTGCACCCAAGGGATTCGACGGCGCCGTAAAACGAAGTTCTGCTGCAACCGGTTGGCTATGGTTTTCGCCAGGAGAATAGCAGAGCTCTTCTCCGGGTTAATTGCCATTCGCCATTTTGCGCTCCATTCGCCAATGGCCCGGAGCTGGGTTTGGATTTGCCGGAAGCTGTACCGTGTATTCCTATTGACTGCAAAGATCATGAGATCGTCCGCATACTGACAGGTTTGGGTGTTGTGATGAGTTGGGATGTCGGCCATGTAAGCTGCGAAGAGCGCCGGCGACAGCACGCTGCCTTCCGGTACTCCAGCGCCAATGGGCCGCTCGGTGGACAGCTTCCCCTCCATCTTTACTCGGAAGCTTCGGTTTCCGAGGAAACCGGCCACCAAGGAAATGTATGGACGGGGAATTTCATGCTCCAGGAGTTTGTAAATGAGTCCTTCATGCCAGGTAGTGGCGAATGCTTTCTCCACGTCGAGCAGCACTGCTACCGTTTTAGACCTTTCCTGGAAACCCAGGGAGGCCTTCTCGGCAACCCGCAGTAGCTGCTCGGTCGTGGAGTGGCCAGAACGGAAGCCAAACTGGTGTTCCGGGATTAGGCCCCTTTCCTCCAGATGAGGAAGGAGCCGGGAGAGGAGCAGTTTTTCGAATACCTTCGATAAAACTGGGAGAAGGCTGATTGATCGGTAACTGGAAGGAAAAACCGGATTTTTCCCCGGCTTTAAAACGCACACCACGCGCGCCTCCTTCCAGATAGCTGGAAAGTGGCGCATGTATAGGCACGCGTTATAAATCCGGGTTAAGTGAATCACGGCTCTTCGTGGAAGGTGCTTGAGCATTTCCGCTGTCACACGGTCCTGCCCAGGTGCTTTGTTGGTTCTTAGAGAGTTAAGCGTGGTCGCTAACTCTCTAGGGGTAACGATGGGAATGTGGAACTCCTCGTGGTCAGGGGGCGGAGCTTCTAGGAAGTCCTCCACCACCTGTTCCACGAGGTCAGCATGGTCATCGTCCATTGGCTCTACCCTGGGTTGGAACTGAGCCTCCAGATAATCTGCTAGCGCCTCTGCCTTTTCTTTCGACTCGTAGACGAGTCGACCTCTAGGGCTATGTAGGGGGTGCTGGTGTACGGTTTTGTCTTTCCGCAGGCTACGGACTATTCGCCATGGTTTTCTCTCCTGGAGATTGGTTTGCCTTAACATGTTTTCCCAGGCCTCTTTGCGGTGTGCTCTTAGGAGTCGTCTTGCCAGGGATTTGAACCTCTGGTGTACTTCTCCTATCCTGGGATGGCGAAATCTCTGCCACAGCTTTCTTACGGCGTTTTTAGCCCTTATGAGTTGTTTGATGGGTCCTGGGATATCTGTGGGGTTTGGCGTGTCTATTGGGATGCGGTGTGTGTGAGCACGGACCGCGTTGAGGATGGATGTGGAGAACGCCCTGGCTGCCGCCTCGAGCGACTCCACAGAGTCGATTCGAGGGCAGGCTTCCACGGAGTTTTGGATGTGAAGAATGGCGGCATCCCAGTCGACTTCATCCACCCAGTCAGCCGTTGCCAGAGCTGCGACGGTAACGTCTGAATTGATCACAACTGGGTTGTGGTCAGAATCCAGAGCATTCACCGCCGTGAGGTCCAGATGAAATGGAATGTTCTTGGTGATTGCGAAATCTATGACGTCCGCCCTGCCACGAGGCGGGAAGTGCGTTGGACCCCGCGGGCCATGCGCATGAAGGGTTGGATCTCCGCAGATGAAGCGGTAGATGCTCCTTCCCCTATCATTCTGGGTTCGGCTGTTCCATCCTGGGTGTTTGGCATTGAAGTCACCGGCTATGCACACTCGGTGGTCTAGGTTTAGGAGTGCCCTGTAATCCGCTTCATAGAAGGGATGGTTGGGCGGGTCATACACCGCCACAAGCACTAGGTCTGAACCGCCCAAGGAGAGCCTTTTGGCGGTCGCCTCCAAGTGTTGAAGCGGGGGGATGGTAATGGGAGTATGGGTGATGTGATTTTTGATGAATATAGCTGTACCGCCGCCCCGCCGGCCGACTCTATCGGCTCGGTGGACGGCGTAACTTGGCAGGCTAAATTGTATACCAGCATGCAGATGCGTTTCGCATACCATAAGGAGGTCAATCCCGTGGTCACTTACAAACTCCAAGATGCCCGGTCTCTGTTCCCGGACTCCGTTTGCGTTCCAGAACGCGGCTCTCAATGTTCGCTGAGTTCTTCTCAATGCCATTTACGAGCTGGAGTCAGGGAAGAGGAGCCGTGCAGTCTGTTGCAGAATGCTGTGCTTTTGCAGAGCAGGGATGCGGGGATCTGTCAGTTGCTCCCTGCAGCGCCTCAGAATGGGGAGGGAGCGATGAATCAGTTCGGCGAACCAGGCAGAAAGCTCATGGAACTCCGCTAAGTCCTCGTTTGAGACGCCAGTGTCCCAAATCGGCGCAGGTGTTGTAGCGAGGGGTGCCTCTCCGTCATTGGCTGTTGAAGCCACTGTAGCTGGAGCTGGTGGAGGGGGGAGAGCAGTGGCGGCAGGGCCGCTCTGTCTCCCCGCAGGTTCTTGGGCTGGTTGCCCGGCCGTTGCTGCCGCAGTTTCCGGCGGTTTCTCCCGCCGGGCTGCGGTGGCCTTCTTCTGGCGAGGAGGCCGCTGTGGCTTTGCTGCAGATGCAGCTGGTGGTTGTTTGGCGGTAGTTCCAGAGCTTACTGGCTGGGTCGCTGCCGGAATCTGGCTTGCCTCGGCCTGCTGCAGCAGCTGTTCCTGCTTGCGCAGCGCCTGGGCAAAACTGACTCCAGGCCGAACTTGTGCTGGCTCCCTGTTTGCGTTCCTGCCCTGTCTTGCCTGCACTATTCGCAGTCTAGCGGGACAGCCGCCGTAGATGCCTATGTGGGCCTCTCGGCAGTTGGCGCACTTTTTCTCCTCTCTGGGGTTCGGGCATTCGTTGACGTGGTGAGGGCCTGAACATCGTATGCAGGCGGTCTTCCTCTCGCACGCATGGCTCGAGTGGTGAAAGCCCAAGCACCTGTAGCATTGGGCTGGCCCCTCTCTGCCATGGTACGGTTCGATTCTGATCTTGGTGTTGTAGAGGTGGGACACCTCATCAATTTTGGGAAGACCTTCGCCCTCCTTCTCCACTATTACGAGGAATAGTGGCATGGGAGTCCTTACGGGCTCCTTGCCTTCCTCGCGGACTTGCTTGGTCAACTGGACCACGGTACGCGGCGTAATGCCGTGTTCTTCCGCCAGGCCCACCTTTATGTCCTCTGGGTCGGTGTCAGATCCGAGACCTCGGATGACTCTGCGCACCAGGTTAGGTCGCTGCAGCGAGAACGTGTGGAATTCTATCCCCGCTTCGCGCAGCACCCCCCTGGCGGCTTCATGGTCCTCCGGGGTCGTGGTCTTTAGGATCACCCGACTTGGAAAACGGGTGGCCTGGAAGCTAGCCTGGAGCTTGGCCCTCAGTTCCCTCATAACCTTTATGTGGTTGGGGAACGGGTCCGACACAATTGGCGGGATTCTGGCCGCCTTTTGTGTGCGGGAGCTCTTGGCGTCCGCATGCACTGCAGGGGTGCCGGGAGCAGCACCCTCCGGCTTCGAACCGGAGGGCCTCTTGCGCCTTCCCTGCACGGTGACAAAGCCTTCGGCGTCTGTGTCGCTCTCCGGTAGGGGAGTTGAGACGCCCTGGAGGGGGGTGATGGTGTTGGAGCTCCCTGGTTTGGGGACTGGAGAGATCGGGACAGCTATCCCTTGGTTAAGAAGGCGGGAGGCCTTCTTCTGTTTCTTTTGTGCCTGGGCCTTGGCCTTCACGAGGTTCACCCGTGGGCCGGAAGAGGATGAGGATGCAGAGGTTCTACTAGTCATCTCGTCAGGACTTACCTGGCGGCTGGTACTTGGCTTGTCTGAGTCTGTAGCAGGTGCCATCCGGCTCCCCACAGAGGGTCGAGCGCTGTTACACGCGCCGATTGGGGCGGACCCCGGGTCCCAACCTAAGTCGGGACCCTTGGCTTTGACCTTGTGGGCCTGCAGTTTCGTCTGTCTGTCTGTCGGTCCCAAGTACTGTGTTCCTCTGGACTCTGGAGTTGCTGCTCGACGCGTTAGCTCTAGCAAGTCTGCTAGGAGAGGGTTGGCTGGGCTGCTGCTGCTTGCCAGTGCAGGAGAAGGCTCTGCTGGCTGGAAGAGGGCAGGCGCTGCTGTGCCTGCAGAAGAAGGCTGTTGCGCAGGCTACGCTGCGTAGAGAGAATGCGCTGCTTCGCCGGGCTGCTGCTTCCTTTATGGGCACACTCCAGAGCACGCGTTTTACAGTCCACGTGCTCGTGCCCTGAAGAACTGGCGCAACCGGTCTAGAATGCTGCTTCTCTCGACGAATGGACTGCACTGAAAGAACTCGAGACGGGCGATGCCGAGCATTCGAGTGACAAGCGTCGAATGCTACATTTAAATAACATATGACATATAATTATATATATATATATTGGAAGACTCTTTCTCATAAATAATAATCTGTTTGTTTGATTTTTCTCAATATGTGCTATAAATAATAATTGTTCGTCTAATGAATTAAGATACAATTAAACCTAAATAATACATCACAATTTATTATCAAATGTTGTACGTTACTGCAAATTACTTTCTTTTCGAGATAATTTAACAGTTAGTGCCATCTGTAGGCAGCAGGAATGCAGTTGTGCAGTGGGCGGTTTCATTGCTTCTCTCCCTAAATTTCTCACCTCTTAGACGAAGACATGTTTAAAAGAATGTCTCTTATACGTTTTACTATTATATTAATTGCTTCCACTTGCATTACCTTATCTATCCAATCTTCAACAAAGGCTTCTTTTTCTATCTGCTCCAACTTTAAGATAATGGTTTACCTAATACCTCTTTAACATATTTCGTTGTAGACACAAGAGGATACTTAAAACTGAGATTACAGGTAAATGTTTAAAAGGCAGGTCACTATATACTACTTTTTAAAGTCCAATATGCGTACATTAAATCTTGAGAAACGTAGGACATGTTTATAATACTTTAAAGATGTAAAAGCGTTGGAAAATTGAAACTAAAAGCAAAGAACATCATTTCAGCCATTCCATTCATCGTTCGATATGACAAAGAAATTAATTTTTTTTATCAAAGTCGTGATTAATATTCAATTTTCTTTTCTTTTATCAAATTACTTTTACACTTTCACTTGTTATTCTAAACTTTTTCTTCTATCCAAAATAATTAAAATCAATTTTAAATAAAACTGGACATAAAATAACAGCTGATGATGTTAGGAAGATCCTAACGAAACGCGTTTTAGATAAATAAAGCAATAATTGGAGCACTGAGTACCAGTTCGACTCAAGATTATATTAATTTTGCGCTTCATTGTATCATGGTCCTTACACATTGGAATAAAATAACTGTTTCACTTGGACCTCGAACAATGAAATCTTTCGTTTGTGCCTATGCTCTGATGTTGTACGTCTATACTGCATCCGTCTTAAAGAACACACTTTTTTGTATTAATCCGCACCCATGTGCACAAGCGTGACAGACGACAGTGACACTTCCGCCCATGTGTTATGCCATATTACATTGCATGCCCAAGAGTAGCTTACCAGTAAGTTGTGTTTTGTAGGTTTTGTTCGCGGAATGTCTTTCAGGGAAAGTGTGTTTCTTAGGACAGCAGGAGTATACAGAGGAGAGGTGAAGTGAGTAGCCGGACTGAGGAGAGATGACAGCGTTTGTAGCAACTATATACTCGTATTTGAACTCTCCGGTGACGATGCGTACAATCGTCCTTTATCCGCAGTAATCAAACTAAGTATATTCCCAAAACGGACCATATCCGCTATAGCCTGAGTCATTCTATGATTAGCTTTTAGTGATTATGTGTGTTCCATTCATAGGTTATTCTGTTGACGACGATAGTGACTACATGTTTCATATTAATTATAATAAATTGAGAATATACTGAAGACACCCCTTACAATGTTACCCTTAAAAGTAACTTGTAGACTCTTATTGATTATAACATATAGAAGTTCCAATTTTCATCGGAAATAAATGTTTTAAGAGCCCCTTGAACAATATATACAGGTATATATCACAGTATCTGAGAATATAGCAGTCTTAATGTGTGTGTGTGTGTGTGTGTGTGTGTGTGTGTGTGTGTGTGTGTGTGTGTGTGTGTGTGTGTGTGTGTGTGTCTCAATATAGCATAACTCCAAAATGACAGTGCTAATTCCTATACAAAAGTATTGCTGTGTTACAGCTAGTCTATATACAGAAATAATTATACATTCATAAAATTAAGTTATAAACCAAAGGTGTAATTAAAGTACGCTAAATCAAGATAAAAACAATAATATGTGTAACATAATCATCAGCTGCTGTAAGGATTGGGCTTGTTCATCCGTTGTCATCAAATTATCTCCATCTTGTCCTGGGTGCTCTCAAGGATCACGCTTATAGTTATTATTATTATTATTATTATTATTATTATTATTATTATTATTATTATTATTATTATTATTATTATTATTATTATTATTATTATTATTATTATTATTATTATTATTATTATTATTATTATTATTATTATTATTATTATTATTATTATTATTATTATTATTATTATTATTATTATTATTATTATTATTATTATTATTATTATTATTATTATTATTATTATTATTATTATTATTATTATTATTATTATTATTATTATTATTATTATTATTATTATTATTATTATTATTATTATTATTATTATTATTATTATTATTATTATTATTATTATTATTATTATTATTATTATTATTATTATTATTATTATTATTATTATTATTATTATTATTATTATTATTATTATTATTATTATTATTATTATTATTATTATTATTATTATTATTATTATTATTATTATTATTATTATTATTATTATTATTATTATTATTATTATTATTATTATTATTATTATTATTATTATTATTATTATTATTATTATTATTATTATTATTATTATTATTATTATTATTATTATTATTATTATTATTATTATTATTATTATTATTATTATTATTATTATTATTATTATTATTATTATTATTATTATTATTATTATTATTATTATTATTATTATTATTATTATTATTATTATTATTATTATTATTATTATTATTATTATTACTATTATTAACGTCCGACGTCAGTCATATCGAGCGATGAATGAAATGGGTGAAATGATGTTGGAATGATCCTAGAGTCCATGGAATTTATAATTACCCGACATTCATCTTCCAGAATAAGAGTAAACTCCGAAATAACTTAACCTGATAGAGATTCAAATCGGGTCCTTTTAAATATGTGGCAGGCACGCCATTCTCTGTTCAAGATGTTGGTTTGTACTTTTCTTTGAGCTTTATTGCCTATTCTTCGCGTTAAGTTATTCCTTATCATTCAGTTCCCTTTAGTATTCCGTAGATCTTAGAAATCTAATTCTGGCCTCTATTCGTTTTTCATAACTTCCTAAGCACATGCCTTAGTTCCAGCCTTTCATCAGGAGATGGCTATAGTTTAGCATATCTTGAATATCATTTATTTTTTACGAAAATAGTTTCGCTAAATAGTTTCAGGTGTTCACGTGTTTATCCATCTCCTTGAAATCCGTTGTGCAAGTCTTCCTATTTACATGTATCTATATATTAGAGCTCATATAATTAAAATTAAAATATCTGTTCGATAATATTGACATTTATCATTATCTTAGATTTTATTTCAAACATAAAGTCGCCTTCATTGTCAAATACAAATTGCAATAAAAGATAAATATTTTATTATAAAACTTTCATGGATCAAAAATACATATAGTAATAAATTTGTGGTCATAAAAGATCAGGTTAGCTTTCAGTTTAGAGAGTTGAACTGCAATTAGTACCATGAAGGTCAGTATAAGAAGTTCTTACAATAGATTTTTAGATGTATATTCCTGAGATACTTGCACGCTCAAAGCTATCCCTGTAACCGAACTAATTTTGTGAACATCAAAGACCGACGTTCGGTAATGTGCTAATTTAACTCACTTTGATGTGATGGCTGCTCTTATTAATCTGTCAACAGCATCCATAATCTCTTTAGTTCATGGTTAACTGAACTGGGTCGAGCATCGTCTACTGTAGTAATCTTAATGTCATTCTAAAACTGTCGCATTGTATTTCGTGGCATTCGTTCTACTTTTACAAGTAGTTCACGTCACATCTTGAGCAGTGAAACAATTTGAGGATGTTCACACGCTGTGATTATATGTAGATTTTCTAATGCAGGCAATGAGAAAATCTGTCAAGATTTCCGGATGAAGAAGTTATCACTATCTATTCCGTTATAATGTAGAACAATGGCTGCTTCAAACGCAACTTCTATGATAGTTAAATATAGATGCAAAGAAACACCTGGACGCTATATAGTAGTCTTAGGAACGCGTAAGGTTTCTGTCGAATCTTTAGAAAAAGTGAATAGATAGACGACTTTAAAGGAACGTGTAGTGTGTATTGAATAACTCGACAATAATATTTTGGAAAGAACTTGTTAGTTTGTTTTGTAATTTACGCACTCCAACATCAATCATATCGGACAATGAATGAAAGGGCTGAAACCATGTTCAAATGAGTCCAGGGTCCATAGAGCTTAGAGCTACTAGACATTCGTCTTTAAGTATAAGGAAAAACCCCGTAAAAACCCTTATACAGGTAACTCACCCTATCCGAGTTTGAACTCGGGACCTCTTGAACGTGAGGCAGACAAAGGACTTGCTTGAACATCTGTTTTAAATAAAATGGATACTTAAAGATATTCGCGTTTTAAATGTACTTGTCGCTTAACTTACACCAGACACACATTATTAAATAATCCTTTCGAATGAAGTGGACTGACTTCATAGGCTAATATTAGTAACCTTCAAAATATGCATTTTTTCATGTAAATAAGTTGAATTCCTGTTACATTGATTATAACTTATTCATGTTTAAGAATATCGAGAAAAGGTACATGTAAATGGTAACTGACTTGAGGAGATTTTCTTGAAAGTGTTTCGGTTGCATCTTTGAAAAATACTCAACTTCAAATCTAGTTGGCAGTTTATCCGGTCTTTCATTTAGAGTTGTGTTATTCGACTGCAAATACATACCTGAGCGCGAACAGTTTATAAAAACATTTGTATTATTCAAGGGTTCTCACATTTATCTCTGTGTCGAATTTCTGGTAATTGCAATATCTTCTCAAGCTACTATGTAAGCAGTAAAGACAGTAATATACAGTTTTAGAAAAAGGTCCGTATATATGTGTGCCTCAAAACAAAGGCTGGTATTTGAGTTCAGTAATTTCCAAAGATGTAACACAAGGATATAAAAAAACGACCACTTTCTCAAGCATAGTTGTATTTTGATTAAATTATTATTTGGATGGTAATTATCGTTTTATTTATAATTTCCTAGAATGCAATCTTATGCAATATTGTACAACGGATGAACTATAAGGAAGGCAAACGTGCTTCAAAATGATTCCTTTCTTTCATTTCTTTAAGTATAGATTAAGAGGACAAAGCATCTGAAGACTTAGTGCAGTGATGTGTGCATTACATGAAAAAGGAAATAGCAGAATTTATCCTTTGGAACAGTGAGTTAATGATAATAGTGAAGTTACTAGCTGAGTTCTTCCACTTAAGTGTATTATGAATATAATACATTTAGCATTAATTATAAAAAATATTTAACGTTCAGATGTTTCTCGCGATGTCAAGGAAGGAGTATTGTATTTTAATACTGGTATATAGCACCCAATATTGAACAACCTTATTCCCTTTCTAAATTGTATTTATGTAAACGTTCAAAATATTTAATTGCCAACGCGTATATTAGCAGGAATAGTTGGTGGAACGTATATAAAAATCATGGTTGATAAAGAGAATATTCGGTATATACAGCAACAGAATTTTATTTATTTGACACGTGTTTGTGTATAGAGACAACTCAGTTGCACTTAAACAAAATTAATAACATGTGAATTCATTGGATTACTAGGTAAAATAAAGACATAAATAGATAGAGAGTTGAGTTCTTTATGAAAATATAGACATTCAGTTTTACTGAAAAACTAAGTTATTTCTTGCGATTTCAAGACAATGTTACAGTTATTAATACATTATACCAGCATATAAACAAGTAAACCAGAAATGTGCAGGAGTGGTTTTACAGTAGGGACGATGGTTCTGTGCCAGTGAAGACCGTGTGTGCAGTCGTTTAGAATCCATTTGCCGAGCCTACACTCTCGCTCATGCACAGTACACTGAAATGGGCAGTATCGTGGAGAGGTTTGACCGGGTAACTTCTAACGCTTCGGTGCTCTGACGTTAAGATTTTAAAGTTTTAGAAATTATGATTATTAATCGCAATGGTGATTAGCCGTTTTGTCTGTGTGTATGGGTGTGCGTTTATATAGTTTATTATTTGGATTAAAATGGATTAAAACTCAAGGCAAACCTTTTTTTGTGTAATTTACGTCCTCCAACGTTAATTCATATCGGACGATGAATGAAATGGGTGAAATGATGCTCAAATAAGTCCAGGGTCCATGGAGCTTAGAGTTACCCGACATCCGTCTATCAGGATAAGGGAAATTCCCGGAGAAACCTTATACAGGTAACTCCCTAACCAAGATTCGAACTCGAGACCTCTTGAACGTGAGGCAGACAAGCTACCACCACGCTACCGAGGTGGGCAGCAAGCTTGGTGGAAAAACGCTTCATAGCCAAACGATTCTGAAAGGGAAGCAATTTCTGGCGATATACCAATAAAATGCAAGGGAGGGTAAGCAAGGTAACAAACGTATCTGAGACAAAATTTCGTTAAAAAAATAAAAATAAACAAGGTGGAAAATGTGAGCACAAGCGACCTCCTTTGAAATATCTGCAAAGTACTTCGTGTACCAGAAACAATCACTATCATTGATGACTTTTATAGGTGTGTAATTCACCCAACAATTTATAATTTGCATATTCAGGAGAAAACTGTGCCCACTGTCAAAATTTGGGACTTCTGAAACATCAAGATTCCATTAACTTTAAAGGGGGAAGCACTAGTTTAAATGCGGTCTTATGTGGCATAGGTTTCAAGTGGAAGAAAACAAGGAACAACAAGGACTTGTTATAAAAAGGGTATATGAGAAATTAGCGCGTGTCATATTTTCGTGTTATAAAAAGGTTTAGAGATGAAGGAAGGTCGGTTATTTATTAAGATTAAATATATCTTCATACGAGAATCAGCTAACCTACTTACATTCGCTTCAAGCCACAAAGACGTCACCCAAGATTTTTATTTTCCTGTAAATTAAAACATTTGTGAAGGCAAAGAAGTAAAACAGTAAAGAAGATCTTTTGTTTCTCAGTGGCTAAGATGAGCAAGTGCTCATATATCTTAAGGTATGCGTTTCAGTAAAGACCAGTCTGTGAAATATGGCAGTACGCATTGTCTTCCATCTTCCAGCGTTAGCAGAAGATGCAAGTGACGCTTGGGCATAGACTCTCTCCAGTGCACGAAAAAAATAGGTCACCGGTATAGACCTACTGTTGCTACTATATGTTATGGTTAATTATTTATTATCCTCTAGCTCTAAGTATGGCACAAATAAGTCATTTTATAAATGAGGTAAAAGATGAATCTTTAAATGTAAACTATATCAATTTAAAGGAGAAAATTATGCCAAAAACGGTATAAAATTATAACCTTCCAGGGTTACAAACTTTGATTCCCTGACATGTGAAGATTATTATCCAACAGGCTTGTATAATTAATGTAATAGCGGGTAATTTGGGTCCACTAATTACGGAATTTGGAGGGCCAGCTGAAGATTTACAAAAAGCGGAGTGGTACGAAAAATTTACGGAAAGACTAATAACTATTCTTCAACACTATAAGATAAGAAATACACAAATTAATTATGGTAAACGTGAGTTTAGTACATTTTGAAGATAATGAAAAATAAGCATACCTCGTTAAATTCTTACATTGTATAAAAATCAGACTACTATCAAACTGTGCCTTAATGTTAAGGACTGCAAAGTCATTCATGAGTACCATAAATTTGTAGTGTGCTTAAAAGGGAGGCTCGAATTTAGAAGACGAATTATTTTCATATACTTCCTTACAAATGTGTTTCTCAAATTAATGTTGCCAGTACTGATACTAAAAGAAAATTAATCACAGCCATGATGGGCTTTACGTGTGCGAAATAACCTATAATCTACAATTTGTCTATAAATATTAAAGACTTCTTAAAGTAATGTATAACACTCGCTCTAGTACATGAGAAAGAAATATAACTCTTAATTCTTGTGTTATAAAACACCTTATTTTCTTAAATTATAACAACAACGGTTGAAGAAAATATTATTAGGAAAAATGCATGAATTATTACACCCAAATTATAATATTTTATATCAACTTATTGTAAATGTGAGGTAAGTACCGAGTAGTTAAAACTTAGCCTGATTAGGCACATAATGTATTATTAAGCGTATTATCAAAGTGAAACCTTTGTTTTGCTGGTATAAATATTTACAATTCATCATAATTATATATGCTCTTACACGTTATTCATATATTACGTAACCCAATAATGGTTAGAAGTGTTGCATTACAACCAGTTGGGACCCTTATTATCGACTGCACAGACAATTACTTTACGTCCTTTACTATAATGTAGGTATAATGAATGTAGGTAAGTCTAAGTGTAAATAATTAAAAAATATTGGCATCTAAAAGAAATATAAGTTAAATGAATGGTTATAAACCTCCGAAGCAAATTCATACTTAACAAATCGCAAACATTCTAAAAGACTAGATAGCTAATATGAGGGAGAAAAAGGTTCCCTTCACTTTAAGATTATCCCTGCAATCTAATAGCACTATATACTTTCGGAAACTAATGCAGTCGGAAATTTGCTTGACATCGCTGCCTAAATTAAAGTATCCAACTTAAATAATTACGCATACCCAACGATATAGGAGGATCGGATTGCATTAAATCATAAATGCACTAAATTCTCTCTTCGCATAACACATTGTACCAAGATCTAGTATTTCCAACTTAACAGTTAACATGTCTCAAAATAACCAGAAGAATTGTCCGATTAAAATTCCATAAACAACAAAATGTCTTTAAGAATAAATCACAATAACATATTGAAAGGAAGTGTAGACTTTTATCTATATTATAATAAAGCGTAAACTATAGTGAAAGATGATAAATACTTAAACGATCAGCGGGCCCATATACTAATAGTTTGCCCTGAGAGAAACATTACATATTGAGCACCACTCTCCTGCTAATACGCGACATGGAAGTCATCTCAGCGAACCAACTAAACTCGGTATTTTACAGCATAGCCATTACACAACAACAAATAACAAAATCCAACCGTATCAAACCCACAGGTTGAATGTGTCATATAAACTATGCACGGGAACATAACCATTATACTCCCACGTCATAAAGGGACGACACTTTGTCCCAATTCTACGAGAGGTTAACTGCTACTAAAGTACAGAGTACCCTGCTCACTAGCCGATAAGGGTAGTCCGTCAACTGCTCATTCCTCGACGCAGCACGAACTGGTTACACATTAGTCTTGAACCAATGGCCTCTTAGACGTCAATATAGGCAAGTAAAGTTCTGAAGTTTGAGTTAGGAAAAAGTATCGTACTTCATAATAAGACTTTTGTACATTACCTTAAAGGCAGTAAAATTTGAACAATTCTCATTAAAAAGAGCAGGCTGTTATTGAAAACATATTTAACTATCAAAGCAATATGAGCTGTTATACTTATATGCCCTTTTTTATTATTGGTGATTTTTATATAAACTTATTCTGATCTATTACTACGAATGATTTTTTTCAGCCTGCCTCGGTAGCGTAGATGGTAGCATGTCGCCTCACGTTCAAGAGGTCCCCAGTTCGAATCTCGGTCAGGGTGAGTTACTTGGACAAGGTTTTCTCCGGGGTTTTCCGTTATCCTTCAAGACGAATGTCGGGTAACTCTAAGCACCATGGACCCTGGGTTCATTTGAGCATCATTTCACCCAATTCATTCACCGTCCGATATGACTTAACGTTGGAGGACGTAAATTACAACAAAAAAGAGTATTTTTATCTACTTCATATTAATTTTAATAACCCTTTGCAGAAATGGTTACATTGCCCTTTTCGTTTAAGGTATAAAAGTTTTTTTTTTTTTTTTTTTTGTAATTTTACGTCCTCCAACGTTAAGTCATACCGGACGATGAATGGAATGGGCGAAATGATGCTCAAATGAGCCCAGGGTCCATAGAGCTTAGAGTTACCCGACATTCGCCTTTCAAGACAAGGAAAACCCCGGAACAAACTTATCCAGGTAACTCACCCTGACCGAGATTCGAACTTGGGACTTTTTGAACGTGAGGCATACACTCTTCCACCACGCTACCGAGGCCGGCATAAAAAGGGATATAGGAAATCGAATCGATAAGCCACCTTACGCTATTCTTAAAATTCGATTGCCTTTAATAATACCTTAAGAAACAGATACAGATTGAAAATACTTTTAAAACGAGTTAGAAACCAACAACAAACGATATCTAGAAAATTGCTGAGTTTAACACCAAAGTTTATTTTAAATAAATGTCTTTAAACGCTTTTGTGTTGTGTTTTTGTGTAAGGTGTTGTATTATTTTAAATTCCTTCCGAATGAATAAAATTCGAGTTACACAGACTTGGGAGGTATACAGGCTTCCAGGTTTGGGAGCAGTCACGGATAACAAAATGCAAATTGTATTGTATTTTATTTATGAAACTAAACCATGTAAATACCAGTTGGTGTATGCAGATAACATGTCCGGATATCTAAATTCATCCATAAATCTGTAACTTTTGCACTTGAATAAAATGGACTTATTTGGTATGTGCTATTCCCACTCATATCTTCCCAGCAGGACTGTTCTAAGTTTCTCGGTATATCTTTGAGCTAGCTGCTACATGTTTTTTTTTTTATTTTATTCAATGATCGATCAGCAGTACATGCTTTACAGATCCTTGTTGGCTAATTGAATCTCTATGAACTATGTAATAACATTTAAGGAAAACCACGTTGGCTCCTATTATCTTCTTAACACTCTGAAACAAGAGAAAAATAAGTTAATTAAAACAAACAAGTAGTCAAAGAGATAAGAACAACAGTCATTCTGAAACAATATTCGTAGTTTTTTCAATCAGAGTCACTAAGGAGGAGATCCTGTGGGAGTCATCTCTTCCGGCGCGTGGGCTGGCGGGTTCGTACGCCGATGTCGTACATCACAGCTCCTGGAACATCTGGCAGGTTTGAGAAGAAGCGAGAGAAGTTCTGACGTATGTACTGGTGAAGAGGAAGGAGACCAAGTTCTTTATGCAGTTGTTGATTTCTTACGTACCAAGGGGCATCCCTGGCGATGCGCAGAAATCGACGAGATAAGTCGATCAATATGGGCTCGCCACGTAAGTTTAGTGTCCAGCATTACTCCAAGGTATTTGGCGGAGGTGGTAGGAGGTAGCCAGGGAATTGATTCATACTTAATATGCAATTCGGGAGAGTTGGAGATGCGACGTAAGCTAAAAATCTTAGCTGCGGTCTTTTGAGTGTTTAGACGTATGCGCCAAGTATCGAACCATTCAACGAGGCAGTCAAGAGAGGTTTTTAGCGTGTGAATAGTGGTCCGGAGATCTGTGCCGGAATGATATAAAACAGTATCATAAGCGTATAAGGCTATGGAGGTAGGGGCCAAGTCAGGAAGATCATAGGTATAGATACTAAATAAGATTGGCGCCAATATGGATCCCTGAGGAACTCCTGCTGTAATATGGCGCTGAGATGACCCCATGCCACCAATGCGAACAGTAAATGTGCGATCTGATAGAAAACTACAAATGGTAGTGAGCAGATACTGTGGAAGTCCAATGCTATACAGTTTG
This sequence comes from Mantis religiosa, assembly GCA_030765055.1. Lineage (NCBI taxonomy): Eukaryota > Metazoa > Arthropoda > Insecta > Mantodea > Mantidae > Mantis > Mantis religiosa. Next base: position 131,307,896 of record CM060947.1, read on the forward strand.
AAGATTAACCCCTCATGCCAAACTTTATCAAAGGCCTGTGCTACGTCCAGGAGCAGGGTGGTTGTGTGCTTTCGTTGCTCAAAACCATGAATTACTGTTTGTGTTAAACGTAGTAGTTGGTGAGAGGTAGAATGTCTAGAACGAAATCCAAATTGGAAGGGTGGAATCATATGGTTTTCAGAGGTATATTTAAGGAAATGGTGAAGGAGAACCTTTTCAAAGAGTTTGGACACGGTAGGCAGCAAACTTATCGGACGATAGCTGTCGGGGAGATTTTTAGGTTTATTAGGTTTGTGAAACACAATGATTTGAGCCAATTTCCAGGTGTGAGGAAAAAAGCCAAGTCGAAGACAAGCGTTCAGGATTGAAGACAAATGTGCCAGGGCCTTCTTTGTCAGGTTTTTCAACACAATATTGGGAATCAAGTCGTGTCCCGGTGATTTCTTAAGAGGAAGAGAGCGAATTAAATGCCTAAGTTCAGCAGGACTAGTGCAGGAGATTCTGCAGGGAACAGTTGGTTGGTGTCGAAAAGCGTCAAGTCGCTGTTCTATACTTGGGGTGGTGGCATGAGGTGCGTTTGGTGTGAACGTGCCTTCAAAGTGGTCTGCAAGAACTACACATTTAGCTTTGACCTCCGTAACAAGAGTGTCAGTGGTACGTAGAGCTGGTATAACAGTTGGCTCTCGCAGAAGTCGTCTAGTGGCATCCCAGAGCGTGTGGTCATGCGGAGAGATGCTCGCCAGTTGTCGTTTGTAGGTCTCAAGGCGGTGACGGTCCAATTCGACCTTTACTAGCCGGTTCAATCCATTAAGCTTCCTACGCAGCCAAGGACGGCGTTCCCTTTGTCACTGACGTCGAATCCTGTGTTTTTCATGTATAAGCTGAAGAATGGGCGCAGGTACGGAAGAAGCAATAGGAGTCCGCTTGGAGTAGGTAGTTGAATTTCGCACACAGTGGCATATAGTGTCTGTAAAGTGCTTAATGGCAGCCTCTATGTCAGCTTCAGAGCTAAGTGAGTAAGTGTGGAGCGCTGAATCCAACTGAGCATGGAACTTATCCCATTGTACATAGCCATTAATAAGTCGCGGTGCTGAAGGAAATATGTTCGGAGTGAGATGAAAGGTAATTAAGACCGGGCAGTGGTCAGAGTCAAGTTCCGCTAGTGTAGACATATACGCTGGAAGAGGGAGATTCTTGTGAATGCCAATGTCGAGAACGTCAGGAGTATTAAGAGAATTGGTAGGATAATACGTGGGATCTGTAGGCACCAAGACGGATAAGCCGCAGGTGTTCAATATGTGGTAAAGGCGTCGGCCATTGGGATTAGTAGAGTGGCAGCCCCATGACGAGTGTTTGCAGTTTAGATCTCCGAGAACAAGGGTGCTGCTGTCGGCAGGAAAAAGCAAGGAGAAATAAGTAGTATTTAGTTTCCGGTTAGGAGACTTATAGGCGCTGATAACAGTGAGATCATTACCATCGGTTGTAGGTAGTTTCATTCCTACCACTTCAAGGTCGGGAACGCCAGGTAAAAATATAGAGTGGTGAGTAATGTCACGTCGGATCACAATAGCTACACCTCCAGGTGCTGTTGGAGCAATCCGAGCCTGTCGATGGACTGTGTATCCAGGAACAGTAAAGGTTTCTTTAGGAAGTAAGTGAGTCTGACTGATACAGGCGATGTCAATATTATGCATCGTAAGAAAATGAATGAAAGAAGCGCGTTTAGCGCGTAGTCCATTAGAATTCCAATTTAGAAGAGTGAGCCGTCTAAGAGTTAGGAGATTACGGGTTGCCATCATGAAGTACTTGAGAGAAGAAGAGTGAGCGAGCATACTCGGTTAATTGTGGCAGAAACGGGGTAACAAAGACGCGGAATAGCGAACAAAATTTGCTAAAGAGGTCAGTGGGAAACGACCAGAAGGAAGACGATGCGCTAGATTCCTGATTTAGTGAAGGGGGAGAAGAGGAAGAACAAGTCTGATGACGAGGAGAGGAAGAAGAAGAAGCAGCAGTGCAGAGGACCTCACTGCCTCAGAATAGGAACGCTGTTCCGAGGTAGGAGGTGACTGATGCGGGCGAAGTTGCCGGGATTGGGAGTGTTGTGATGACTGCTGCGGGTATATTGGTTGGGGTTGCTGACCTGGTCGCATCTGTGAAGCTGCTGCTAGACGGAGAGCACCTTGTCCTTGATGTCGCTGGGAGATGCGTTGTTTCAATTCTAGATAATGGGGGCAACCCCGATAATTGGCCGGGTGATCTTGACCACAGTTGACACATTGAGCAGGCGTAGTATGTAACTTGCTGCACTTAGAGAAATGGTGATCACCAGTACATCGTACACAGCGAGGATTTAGCTGACAGTAATTTTTGGTGTGGCCATATTGCTGACATCGAGTGCACTGCGGCAGGTCAGTGTTACGACGTCTGTGTTCAACCGACACAACACTGTACATCAAACGCGAGAGTTTAAGTATTTCCCTACCTCCATCGATATTTTCCAGCTCAATGGCACATATCGGAATAAGTTGTTTGTTTCTTCCTAGCAGACGTGTAACCTTTTTGACAGGAAGATTAAGGGCGATGAGTTCATCATAAATTTCCTTATCGCTGAGGGAACAAGGCAGATTGCGGATAATCACTGAGAAAAGTTTGTCAGCTGGGTTCCTGAAAGTGTAAAACTTTTGATTTATTGAAGTAAAGTAGGATGTCAGACGGCAGAAATCGGTTGAAGTAGAAGCAAACACTTTGATAAGAGCACCTCGGAGCTCAGTATGAAAATCTGAGAGTACACACTTTTAATATCCTGAAGGAACAGTTGGTAATTCTGAACATGACGCACAAAAATTGGTGGAACTTTCTCCTTGGGTGTGGTATTAGGAGCTGAATCTGTCTGGTCAGAGCTTTCAGATAAAGCACAGAATCGGTTAGATGTTGGAATACCGTAAGCATATCGGGAGGTATTAGACTGCTCAGAAGATGGTGCCATACAAAGGCGTTTACTTTGAGCTTCGCAGTGAGAGGGCGGCGAGCGCTGCTCTCGACTGTTGCGGTTGCACAATTTGACTAAGTCAATGTCCATGTTAGCATCATGCGGTACACTATAGGTAGAATCAAGTTAATGATTAGGCTGTGTCAGCTGTAGCTGAGGTGGCCGAAGAACTGATTTACTTACACTGTGAACAGTAGTTATACCAGAGCTCGTAGAAGGTGATGAAGCTTGATGTGACGAAGTCTGTGGATTTTGTGGAGGATAAGATGACGTAAATTCTAGTGTGGACCTGCTCTCCATCTGTTCTGACGATGAAGACTGTAATGTTGATGATTCGGAGGTAATATCCATATTGTTAACCACATTTAAAGATGTGCGAACTAACTGGCCAGTATCATGTGCCGCGTAGGCCATGACAGCTGGTGAAATTACTAATAAAAACTAGTAGAAATATGTAAGATAGTCACTCGCAAAACAGCACTATTTGACTGTAAACGGAACACAAATAACAACCACGCACGGTGCTATGTGAAAACGACATGGCAGCAGGCTGCCAGGTAAAACACGACCGTCCCCTCCGACGTGCAACACGAGACTCCTGCTACATGGTGGAATTGAATTTAATAGCAGTAATAATATAATAAAACTCTACCCATGCTACCCAAGAGGTTACAATATTCACTTATACATTACTATAAAATGCACTTTTTATGTGCTCAAGTGTGGGATGTTCAAATAATGAATACATTTCTCATCATGATCGTAAATATATGGACTAAATATCTAGTAAACTGTATGAATCATAACAAAAACATTTCCCTGTTATTTGACAAAAGCTCTTTTTACAGCATTAATAAATTTTAAAATATTAGATTAGGTCTGAACTATTATGTTTTAATTAGTACTATAGTTTTATTTAGCAGTATCTCTTAAACTGTCCTATTGACTCTTATATTACACCAGTAAGCTTTGTGCGATTGCAATCAACAAACCGCTACTAAGCATTTTGCTTCTCAGTTATGTTAAAAAACATATGCACACATGAATCATTTGCTTAAAATGTACTTACATTTAATCAAAGGATCTAAAGTATAAATAGGTAACAAATTAGTCCTAAACAAAAAATATACTTCTTGGAAATGCTTAAGGACAAAATAAGGAAACTTTATTGATATAAAAGTCGTGTTTTAACGAGATGTCCTGTTTTTGTACAGTAACCGTGAAAGATGCTTATAATTCAAATTGAAATATGCATATAGCGAGACCCTTTTACCACTACATCCTCAGGTAGAACGCGCTAACAAAGTCCAACTTAGCTGGTCTGAGCTAAGAACGGAACGAATATTATCCAGCTCCTTGACCATCAGATTACTACTTACTATGCGTGCGGTTACGTCTGTGGCCCGCATTCGGGAGGCCCGGGTTCGATTCCCGTGGCCAATCTACCTGACCCATGGCTTTTATCGGGGTTTTCGAGGGTCACTAGGCGAATGCTGGGTAGGTTAATTACATCCCACAAATTTCCTGTCCCCCCATTTCATCTCCATTATCATTTCACATCATCTCTCATCTAGTGGTCTGTTTCAGGGTAGAAGTGTCGGCGGGAGTCTCGGCGGTGCATGTTAGGATGATGTGATCTGAGGCACACTACTTCCTCCTTCGGTAGGTCAGTTGCCAACCTCTCCGCTCCTCTGCTGGGACCATTTCGGGATTGCCAGCCGGGGACCTTTGAGGCTTGGATCGCCTGTCTGGAACCTTTAGGACTCGGCTGCTGGACTCGTTGCCGTCTCCTGGCCTGTCGGGGAAAGTCTCTAGCCAAGTAAACTTTAGGGATCCTGCTCTATGTACTGTCGTGGCTCCTTGGGTTAGCCGCCCTCTGTCTATTCTCACCTCATCCTTCCTACCGGGGGTGCCCCACTTGGGGGCATAGGAACAGCATGGTGGCCTACTTACCGAATCCCCTCCGTACGAAATCATAATCCTAATGTTAATCCTTAGTATCCGTGTACACACATGTGTAATGTAAAATTTACCTGCTATACTTAACTTAGACCAGTTTAAAATACAAATATTATAGTAAAAGATTTCAAAAAATGGAAATAGTTACATATTTGAAGTGTTTCACTAACATGACATTTTCAAAAATAACTTTGTTAATTTTCTTGTAGATGCAGGATAATATTTGAATACACTACATTTTAAGTGATATTCAAATCTTTAAAGAGCTTATTCCTCTGTGATTGCTTTGTTATATTATTCTCTTTGCATGTCCAAGATATAAAAAGTGAATGACCTTATCATTTGAAAAAAAAAGGTTTAAGCACTGGAAAATTCAAACTAACAACAAGGAATATATCTGAAATGTTTCACTCTATAAAAATGTATTTGAATAAAGTGTGATTAATGAAATAGTATTTTTATGGTGTAATATTTTGCATATTTATTACGGTTTTCCAGTTACCTAAAAGTGACCTTAAATGAACCGAGTGGAATGGCTGAGGCAGTTTCGTCTGTGGCCAGCATTCGCGAGGTCCGGATCCAATTTCGATGGTCGATCTACCTGACTCATGTGTTTTGTCGGGGGTTATCCCAGGTCACCAGACGTATGCTGGGTATGTTAAGTACGAATACTTCCCATCTCTCATCTGGTGGTCTGTTTCAGCGTACAAGTGTCGGCGGGTGAAAACATAGTGAAAGACAAACTGGACTTTCAAGTTCCGGGAGTGTACCGCATTCCCTGTGAATGTGGGGCACCGTATATAGAACAAATCGGAAGGACCATCGCTACTAGAATAATCGGACATGAACGGAGGATTCGTTCAATGAAGCCTGAGAAGTCTGGGCTGGCAGAGCATTGTATTTATAACGACCATAGAGCCAATTTTCGGCAGACGACCATCTTGGCAAAATGCAACAGTTACTGGGAGCGGAGAATTAAGGAGGCTTTGGAGATTTCCTCTGAGAGGAGCACGCTTACTCGTGATGCTGCATTTCAGTTCAGCTCCTCTTGGAAACCGGCCTTAAAACTGGAAATCCGTCGAATTAAGAAACAATAATCAATACAGCTTAATAATCAAGTTAAGTAGTTACGTTTCTTTGAGGAAATTTTCTATACTCACGCCATTTCCTGAACTGGTATTTAATTTACTGAAAACAGTCTTTTGTTCAGTAATGCGAATTTTGATAGTGTTTTGTCTTTGTTTATAATTGTGCTATATCCAGTATTTCATTTGAGGTTATAACATTTTATAAATATCCTGATGATGGGAGAGATGCACACTCCCGAAACGTTGATATCTAATCATCTTTTCACCTGGCTGGCTGCCCGAGAAGAAAGTGAGCGCATTCGTCGCCAGGAAAACTTCAGGTATTATTTTGGTTCGCTTTTGTTTTCATGATTTGATTCTCTTTTGTTTTAACCTTTAAAATAACTTTCTTAGGACTGCATATCAATTTCGAAAAAGAAAACTGTGTTTTTCCGTTTTTCTGCGCAATTTTACCATTTTTTCACTTTATAAGATCCTTTCTCGCACTAAAACGAATGTTTGAAAATAAGAATTACCCAAATTGGTCCAGCCGTTTAGAAGTTTGGCGGTTTCAAAAATTCACAAACTCACTTTTATTACATAGGTATAAGTGAAATGGCTTTGAAGACGTTGGCAAGGAGTGGAGTATTTTTTCAACTTCATAGTACTTTCGTTTATCGAAAATAAAAGAAAGTGTACGTATTCCTTGGGCGTGTACTTTTATATTTAGTTAATAACCCGGTCAATTATCACTTCAAGGTTTTTCCTCACCCTTTAACCCTTCCTTGAAATTATACAAATATTTCAAAACCAAAACTAGGCAGAAACTGAGATGTAATAGAAATTAATTGTTCTTTCACACGTATCTTGTGTAGAACAAGATTTGGAAGGAAGAATAAGATTGCAAAATTCAACTCCATAGCAGGGTTTTGAACCATAGGTACTATAGTTGTTCTAGATACAAAACTACTATGGCAACAGGACAATAGGTCATTAATAAAGCTGGAATATTTAAGTATAACTAATAAATATATGAAAAGGCAGGAAACTTAACTTTTCGCTCAAATTATTTGGGGAAATTTCCCCAACTCTGACTTAAAATACCGCATATTGCTTTTCATTGTGATTGGATGTCCCAATGAAAGTATGCAAAATATTATAATTGTGTGCCTTATAAAGTTATGAACTCGATTAATTAGCTTTTTTCTAATAACTGCTTCCACCGTCATTTGTCAATCTTACCACGTTCATTAATCAAATAACTACTGGAATGTAATTAATGAAGGCAAAGATGGTGATTATAAATTTAATAATCTGTGCTAATTAGCTTGGCAAGAGAGCTGTCAAACGTTATCCTTGGTTTCTTGTAATTTCTTTAACGATTATTAAATAAATGTGATAAGTAATGTTCATTGAACCATTTTTAATCTCGTAATCACTATTAATTATTATCATTGAAAAATATCTGCACAACACTTACCCTTAAATGTTTAGAAAAATAAAGTGCAATCAGTTAGTGCAATAACTGAAAGAAAATTGTTAATTTGTAAATAGATGGTCTGTTAAGTACTGTAATGTCTGATAACACTTATTCTTTAAAGCTTGTAAGTTCATTAACAAAATGATAATTGAAATGCGATTAGTAAATGTAATCAGTAAGTGCAATTGAAATGTACGTGTATAAGTACATGAATATGCAATACTTATCCTTGAATATTTTAAAACTGTTTGAAAAAACTTATTGGAAAGCAAATATTAAATGTTATCAGTAAGTGCAATTAAAATCTAAACCGTATATTCAAAGAACTATAGGTAGAAAGACTCTCTCATATTATCCTTCAATACTTCCAAACTCCGAGACTAAGTAAACAAGCTTTGTTGGGAGTCGACCTTCCCAAATTAGCTCAGATTAGCTCACTTTGTGGCTTTGTTGTTCATACGGAGGAAGCACAACATCCAGCGAAAAACCCTGCGAGGGGAAGAAAGAGAGGAAGACAGGAGACAAACAAACAAACAAATAATTAATCAATCAAACAGTTTTATTGACATTTAGAGACGAATCTCGTACATGGAAAAGGTCTTAAAACGGGGACAAGCATAGGTTACAGTCTTTCCTAGTTTTCACACCTCCTCTTAAAACTCTGTGTATGTATGTACGTAGTTTCGCATCTTAAATCCTCTTCCATATGCATTTCTTCATTCAGAAAGTATACATAATTAGTAAATGCAACAATTAGTAATTGTTGCGTAGTTGGTAGGCGTATATAACACACTTCTGAGTATTATCATTCCTACATAATACATTCAGGTGATTTTATTTTAAGTCCTTTGAAAAAAATTATTATTGATATGTATAATATATCAAAATATAGGTGCAATTGAAATGTAATTTTTAAGTATGAAGTGTGATTTTCGTACAACAATATTCCTTTAATATTTGTAGTTTCTTTGACAATGTAATTATTGTCTAGGGCTGTACAAGAAACGACAACCTTCAGTTCAACACCCGAGCCGAACGGTGAAGTCCGAGAATTAACTGCCGATAACTAGTATATGTACACGCTGCCTCAACAAATATACACATCTTAAACCAACATTGTTTGTGGCACGACTATAATGCAAACTACTCGAATATTGCAAATATTGATGGTGAAGTAAGGCTATGTACGGTAAATGAACTTCCCCAATTGAGTTTAACACTAGGTTGTCCAATACAGGCAAATGTGAAGGCGTCCGTCCTCCCACAGGTTTCAGTCTGCCTCATTTAACACTTTCTGCTAATACAGAATGCAGTAAATTCTCTCTGCCGTGTAGCTATACTAACGCGTACTGATATAGCTGAAGACTATCGCAATTGGGAAACATATTTTAAAATAAGACGAGTAACTGTAAATTAACCACATGACCAACTACCATTACATTTCAACAAACTGGTTGCTTTTCGCTTCCACCAAAAGGTACCACCTAATCTCTCTCGTTCGTCAAACACTTCCAAAAAGAAGTGGTCAACACATGAATGAAAAATGCTCAATAAACAAATAGGGACAAAAGTCAGTGGTAAGAATGTTAATTCCATCACAAAACCCCACTTTGTAATGTATGGTCGAAGTCGTCATATCTACTTATCGGTGCAAAATCCCAAAAGTAGTTTTCAAATTATTCATATACAGAGGCCGACATAAGTATATGAATGTAAACGTATTTATTACTTATATTATTTTAAAGCTACGCAGCGTAATCATACGTAAATACAACTGATACACAATAAACTTGAGTCTTCCATTAAACATATAAACTCATAAATAGAAACCGAAACTAATTTGTACTACAAGGAGAAACAAAACGGTTAGTTTACATCTGGACATAAGTATTCGAACAGAGAACAGCTAGTATTTAGTTATCTTCCCCTTTGTTTGATTTACTGCTGATTATCGTTTGGGCATTGTCTGTAGGTGTTGTTTAGTGACTGCAGAGTCCACATTTCTCCACTCTGTTTGAAGATGTTCTTTCAGAAGTTCCTTGCTTCTGATGTGATGCTTCCTCACACGCTCCTCGAGTTCCTTCCAGATGTTCTCTATAGAATTTAAATATGGAAATTGGGGCGGTGTCTTCAAAGTGTGAGGAGTGTTGTACACGATCCAAAACCTTAGAATTTCAGCAGCATGCTTCGGATCATTGTCCTTCTGGAAGAAATAATCATGCCCTAATCTCAGCTTCTCTGCACATTTTTTAAGATTGTTTTCAAGAATCCTCTTGTATTCAACTTTGTCCATGATCCCATCTATATACACCAGTTCCCCAAAGCCAGATGAAGCTATACAGCCCTATACTATCACACTACTGCCACCATGTTTCACTGCAGCTACCATATTCTAAGGTTCCCATTCTGTATTTGGCAGTCTCCACACTTTAAGACGCCTATCACTATTGTATAAGCAGAATTTGCTCTCGTCCAACCAGAGAACCTTATCCCAGTATTCTGTTGGTTCCACCACATACTGTTTAGCAAATTCTATACGCTTTTTCTTATTCGCCTTATTAACACATGGTTTCTTTCTATGAACCCGGGCATTGTACCCAGTACTATTTAAAACCCATTCAACTGTTCTGGTGTGAACCACGGTGCCAGAATATTGCTCAAGGCATCTTCTAATCTCAGACGCAGTAACTCTCGGATTCTGCTTCACCATATTTTTTATTTGCTTCCTGTCTCTGGTTTCGAGTTTAGAAGGAGCGCCTTTTTAGGTTTATCTACAATAGTATTTTTCTGTTTGAAGCGTTGAATTATGCAGAATACTGTAGTTTTGCTTTTGGTAATGGTTTTGGCAATTTCAGAGAGAGATTTGTTTTGTTTGTAAATATTTTTCACTATATTCCTCTCTGCCACCGTTGTCTCCTTACCTTTATTTCCCATGTTACCTAAGAGTTCACAATCGGCTGAATAACTTTGAGCACACTGTCTTGAGGCATAGCATAAACACAACTGCTATGTGGTGGGTGCGTGTAGGGTACGTCCAACCACCTTTCTCTCTGTTCGATTGGGTACGTTCGAATACTTATGTCCTCCAATAAGAGGGACAATAGAGTAAATACAGTATAGATTGTGTAATAAATACATGCAAAGTGATATTTTAAATATTGTTTCCGAGACACAAAGGGTTAATGCTTACATGTTTAAGAAATTAGCGCTGCCAAATAAATATTACAGTATTTATAGTACGTGCAATGTAACATGTTATATTATTCGAATACTTCTGTCGGCCTCTATAGGTCTGAGACTAACTTCACATTTCTCTCTCGTAGAAAATCCTTAACTTTTATTAGATCCGTTCTTCAGCATTAAAAAGTGTCTCTTCTCTTAAACAGCAACAGTGCAGTCTGATGCACACTTCAGCAAACCAAACTTCACCCTCATTCACCAGTGAGGAGAAGCTCATCGATGAAAATCATCAAATTCGGTAATCAAACAACACTTCCTAGCCACTGACCTGTGGCTAGAGATTATGAAATGGTTGGGAATAACGGCAAAATTGCAAATATAACCAGATTTTGTCTACCTTTTATGTTGTAACAGTTTATAAAAAACAAAAGGCCGAGATCTTGGTCTGCAGCAAGACCTCGGCCTCCTTAGTTTTGGGAGTCAGGTACCTATTTTACAAACCAGGCTGTTCCATTCTTTATTATAGTTTTTACATTTGTTTACATTTCTATTTTTATTTGGTACCCTAGGTGTACTTACAATACTATCTATAATGTATTTATATAGTAATATACTGATTTACTGTTACAATATGATCTAATTCTATCGGTCTAATTCTATCTTAACCTAATGGCTTAATCCGATGATTGACTTGGTCGGGAGCATTTTTGTTCAAGGTACCTTACGCCGATGTACTCTTCTCTCGCCTTTATTGAGAAGGTGTTAGCTGCTTTATTACCCCAAATCCAGAGTCGTCTATTCCTTATGATGTTGTATATGTTGTGGTGCTGTACATGTGACATCGCTGTTGTCATTTGACGTATTGTAAGTGGGCATTCCCATACAGAATGAGGTAGCTGGAGTATGGGCAATGGCCAGTCATGTAATGGATTAGTCCCCTGGATGGTCCTAAGATGGGTAAGATGTCTTATGTACGCCTGCCAGTTGTACTCGCGTCCCATTCTTGTTGCCATTCAGCGACAAGTACTTCCTTAATTTCTAACTCATCTCGGACCATTCAAAATTCATCCCCTGTGAAGGAAATGTCTTCGCCACCCATTCGCAGAAAATTTAGTGTATACATTATTATGGCCATGTTATTAGCTATAAGATGACTTATTTTAATAAAAATGTTAGCATGTTTATTAAATTTAAATAACGAAATATATTTTCATTAAATTTCTATTTACGTTTTTTGCTTTGAAACAATTGGAAGGAGGCAGGTGTTCCCATAAAATAATGTTGTTTTCCCAATACGGCCCAAACATTTCTTAGTATGTATTGGCAACTCCATAATATAGTTAAAATATAAGTAAACGGACCTATTATACTGCACAAAATACAAGATGTTTTAATTGAACACTGCTGCTTCTTGGACTGTTAACAAAGTACTTTATTAAGTTGTCATGAATACCTCCTTTAATGTAATAAAAGTAGATTATAGTAATCACTTACACCAAGTATAATGAATATCAAACAAAACACTTGACAATATGCACAACAACAAATATCCATTTCTTTTTATACTCCTGCCAAAATTTTATAGACAGTACGTCAAGTTCAGTCACAAGCTTGTTGTTTAAAAACAAAGCTTCAGAATAAGCCCTGGCATCCACATCCGCATCCCATATTGTTACGTTAAACCCCTTCCGGTAAGCGGTGGACACGGTTCATAGCGCAGGATTCATGTGGCTGTCAGAATATATCAGCAAATAATTTACCATACCTTTTACATTTAGGCACTACTTACACTAAGGGGAGCGTGGTAGCCTAGTGGTTACGGCACTAGACTGCAAGCCAGGAGGTCGTAGGTTTGAGTCCCGATGCTACCCTTGGAATTTATTCCCTGGTATAATTCCTCTGGTCGCACTATGGCCCTGGGGTTCACTCCGCCTCTAACAGAAATGAGTACCAGGGTAATTCCTGGGATGAAGACGACTGCCTTGGGGCTGAAAACTTTCTGCCGATGTCTTTATAGATGGGCACCGTAACCACCCGTCGCCCCAACATAGGCCGCCTGAGGTCTCTCATGGGGTACCTTAGTACTTGTCTTAAGTTTATTTATTTTATTACTTTATAGAGCATTCAGTAAAAGGCCGCTGTATGCACCGCGTTCCTAAACACTCATTCGAAATACTTAGTCCGTCGACTACTGTTTTATTTTGCATAGTAGATACACAATTGCTATTCCTGGACGTACCAACAAACGCAAAAAACCAAACGGAAACGTTTTAGCATGTAACGAGAATCTACTTAAAACTCCTTTAGATTATTCTGAGGAGAAGTGTTAAAAATTGCATACATTTTATTATTTACAGCAGTTTGTCTATTAGATTGTATCTTAACTGTACGATGCCTACCACATACAAAATAGGTAAGGTAGAGGAGGAATACGTTCGAAACCAAGATTTAAATGAAAATACAAGTTTTGTATTTTTACACAAAGGCCCTTGTGTGTGTATCTGTGTATGTGTGTATGAACAGTTAACTCAAAAACGAAATGTCGACCAAATACCAAACTTGGTATTTAAGCTACAAGGGTGTGACAAGAAAACAGTCAACAAAACCTCACTTCAAACGCCTCTTTACATGGGACACATTATGAACATCTTTATTTCGCCAAAAATGACTATAACGATTGTAATTTAGTGTTATGTTTCATATATTTACATGATAAGTGTAACATATATTTTGTATTTTCTAGTTATAGCAAGCCTCTGAAGTTCTCATTCCACAAGCAACTGGTTAACCTTAAAAGACAGACAAAAGCTTACATCACAAAAATTTAGGTCTTATATAAATCACATAAACTATTTAAAAACATCGTTTCCGGTATTGATTTAAATTATCCAATACTTATGTTTTTCCATAATGAGAAGTAATTATTTATACTCCATCCCCCTCTGTCTCTCTCTTATTAGATATGGAAAGAGCATAGGATTTCAAAGGTATCACATAGTGAACAGCTCTTTAAAGATTTCACTGTTGACAAAGCATTCTGTTTACAAGGAAATATGCCAAAAAAAGACATTTTTACAAACGTTATCTCCATTAGCTTGAAATGGAAAAGAGAGAGGTTACATATTAAACTGCACAAGAGAAGATAAAGTCAAATTTTCAGTAAGTAAGTTCTCTGTAAACCTGCAAACCTCGCACACAAATCTGCTGGAAGCTACTTGCTTAGTTTACAGAGTGAAGCGATAGGAGCCTTATGGCTACAGATAGATAGTGTATACACGGCAGGTACATATAATAACACTGTATCAGCAGCTTTACTGTCGTAGAGTATCGAACACATAACCACCTAAAGGAAGGTAGGAGCAAGCATTTGATACAGTTACCTTCAAAACGTTCAGCTTCGCTCCCAAACATTGTGAAAGACAATTTAGATTATACACTTTTCTATCTTGTTTGGAACATCGTTTTAAAAGAATAGCATTAAAATTATGTTTTACAAAATTACAGTATACAAAGTAAATTCACCTAAGCGTATTATTGTACAACCAAGCAAGTTGGCACCACGATAACATGTACTAACCTCTAGTTCGTAAGGTCGCAAGTTCATGACCCCGGAGAGGGTCATGAATAACCGACTCTGAGCTTAAGACTCAATCAGAAATGTAGGGCAGATGACGGTAGAGGGAATACGAACTTACTTTTAAGCGAAGAATTCATTTAAATCTTGTTTTATTTAAAGACAAACTAGTTATAATAAAATTGTGTCAGGTGTAGTGGATAGATAAACACAATAAGAAGGGACTAGCAACATAGTCCAAGGGAACTGAAGTTTACTGCAAACCACCGAGTAACCTGGAGCAACTGCAATTTTCAAATATTCAAAATGTTAATTTGCAATAACCATGAAGTAAAATAAGTTGAATATGCCTTTGTAAAAATAATTTGTAGAATTACAGAGAACACATCAAATTTGTGTCTCACGCACATACATATGCAGACATAGATAGGTACGCATATGCACACACATATACACAGAATACCTTGGATTTTATCTAATATTTTCAAGATCTCAAAATGTATTCCCAGCGATATGAAAATAAAATGATAGTGTGGACTGCATTAGCTTTTCTACCTACTAATGTACGTGGTACAGAAAATAAAAATATAAGGCATAACCTTGTCATGAAGATGCATATATATAAGCTCGAGGGTATATACCAGGGCTATCCACAGAAAGTAAAGAATGACCTCCCCTCTAATGACCAGGAGTTACTGAGCTGTCCCAAAAAGGGCGCCCAGCGCCTCCGTGGTGCTTTCCATAGGGCAAGACCTATACGGAATGGAAGTGGATACGCCACTTACGCGCGCCAACCCAACCCCAAAGGAGAAGGCTAACGATTAGACCTCGTTAGGGCCACGTGGTGACCTAGCACACCTTCTACTAGCTATGCAGGCTATAGTACGGGGGAATATATGGCTTCCCTCAACCCTGTCGGAGACGTACCCGATCTCCCACGGGTATCACGAAACACTGCCCCCTCGAGGCCAACCCAATCCGAAAAACTCCCAATCAGGGAGGGGCACGAATGTTCGGCCCGAGGTTCCTCTAGTAACGTCAGTGGTACCACGAGTGCTAGGGGTCCGCAACGCCCGCACCACGGCAGCTGAAGGGGACTGATCCCCAAGGGATGAAGATGTATGAAAATGCATGTTCAGAAAGGAAATGTTATTGGTGATCATATCATCCTCTAGATATCGCTACCATTTAGAAGCCAAAAATGCTCTCAGCTATTTATTATTATTATTATTATTATTATTATTATTATTATTATTATTATTATTATTATTATTATTATTATTATTATTATTATTATTATTATTATTATTATTATTATTATTATTATTATTATTATTATTATTATTATTATTATTATTATTATTATTATTATTATTATTATTATTATTATTATTATTATTATTATTATTATTATTATTATTATTATTATTATTATTATTATTATTATTATTATTATTATTATTATTATTATTATTATTATTATTATTATTATTATTATTATTATTATTATTATTATTATTATTATTATTATTATTATTATTATTATTATTATTATTATTATTATTATTATTATTATTATTATTATTATTATTATTATTATTATTATTATTATTATTATTATTATTATTATTATTATTATTATTATTATTATTATTATTATTATTATTATTATTATTATTATTATTATTATTATTATTATTATTATTATTATTATTATTATTATTATTATTATTATTATTATTATTATTATTATTATTATTATTATTATTATTATTATTATTATTATTATTATTATTATTATTATTATTATTATTATTATTATTATTATTATTATTATTATTATTATTATTATTATTATTATTATTATTATTATTATTATTATTATTATTATTATTATTATTATTATTATTATTATTATTATTATTATTATTATTATTATTATTATTATTATTATTATTATTATTATTATTATTATTATTATTATTATTATTATTATTATTATTATTATTATTATTATTATTATTATTATTATTATTATTATTATTATTATTATTATTATTATTATTATTATTATTATTATTATTATTATTATTATTATTATTATTATTATTATTATTATTATTATTATTATTATTATTATTATTATTATTATTATTATTATTATTATTATTATTATTATTATTATTATTATTATTATTATTATTATTATTATTATTATTATTATTATTATTATTATTATTATTATTATTATTATTATTATTATTATTATTATTATTATTATTATTATTATTATTATTATTATTATTATTATTATTATTATTATTATTATTATTATTATTATTATTATTATTATTATTATTATTATTATTATTATTATTATTATTATTATTATTATTATTATTATTATTATTATTATTATTATTATTATTATTATTATTATTATTATTATTATTATTATTATTATGATCATCATCATCATCATCATCATCATCGTCATCGTCATCGTCATCGTCATCGTCATCGTCATCATCATCGTCATTATTATTATTATTATTATTATTATTATTATTATTATTATTATTATTATTATTATTATTATTATTATTATTATTATTATTATTATTATTATTATTATTATTATTATTATTATTATTATTATTATTATTATTATTATTATTATTATTATTATTATTATTATTATTATTATTATTATTATTATTATTATTATTATTATTATTATTATTATTATTATTATTATTATTATTATTATTATTATTATTATTATTATTATTATTATTATTATTATTATTATTATTATTATTATTATTATTATTATTATTATTATTATTATTATTATTATTATTATTATTATTATTATTATTATTATTATTATTATTATTATTATTATTATTATTATTATTATTATTATTATTATTATTATTATTATTATTATTATTATTATTATTATTATTATTATTATTATTATTATTATATTTACTATAGCTTATTTTTATTATACTGTCCCACAAGTAATATAGTTTTTTAAGAAAAGCAATTATTTTAAAGGTGTTCTGATAAGCAATTAACTGATTGTCAAAGTATAAATATTACATTCTATGGTCTTAAGTCATCATTCAGTGAGGTTTATTATCCTACTGTGGTACCAGTCTATGATTTTTTTATGCAGAATTCGGTGACAGCTAATTGTTCTTCTTCAATGTTGTCAAAATTTCGTCCACGTAGAAAATGGGTCATGGATCGAAGAAGATGATAATCTGATGGTATGAGATTAGGGCTGTATGCTGGATGTGGCAGTAGTTCGATTCCTCCTAATTTCTGAATTCTTTCCATGGTGTTCGTGCAGTGTAGTTTGCTGCATTGTCCTGTTGCAATGGAACTGTATTTCGTTTAACTAATGCTGGGTATCTGCGTCTCAACGTTTAATGAACTCGATTCAGTTGTTGAGAATAAATATCCGCCTCAATCGCCCGCTCATTCGGAACCAACTACCAGTGAATCACACCTTCAAAATTCTACTACATACACATTACTTGCGATTGAACTGACATTTTAACGATGACTTTGACAGGTTGGCAGGGATCAAACCACTGTTTCGGGGCATCGGGGTTTCGGTAATATATCCATTTTTCATCACAAGTGTCAATTCTCCTGACAAATCTATCATCCATGGTTTTTTGCTGGTTTTATTTAATTTTATTTATTATTTTAAATTTTAAAAGAGTTTTGAAGTTGGTCCAAGTTTTAATTCGATAAACTGACGACAGATATCCACGCACGTTCAGTCTGTTGAGCTGTCAGTTCATGAGGTACAGGTCTACAGCTTCTGTGTTACTTTCCAAGTGTTGTAAGGTGGCAATTATGGTATCTTTTGATGTATCTAGTTCTTCTGAACCAACACTTACTGTTTTGTGGATTTTAAGCTTAGTGTGCATCCTCAATACCTTAGATGTTCCAGGTCGTGATAAGTTTTTCTCGTGTTCTCGTCTCCATTGTTGAAATGTTGGAACCATCGTTGTTCCATACGCTCACTAACGACAGCTTCTCCTTCCACTTCAGGTATCCTTCGAGCTGTGGCAGCAGTTTAGTAATCTTGTCTCCAGTAGTGTTTTAATTTTTTTTTCTGTGGAATTTACGTCCTCCAACGTTAAGTCGTGTCGGACGATGAGCGGAAAGGATGACATGATGCTGAAATGAACCCAGGTTCCATAGAGCTTAGAGTTAGCCGTCATTTTTTTAGAATAAGGGAAAACCCCGGAAAAAATCTTATACAGGTAACTCACCCTGGCCGAGATTCGAACTCTGGATCTCTTGAGCGAGAGGCGGACACGCTACTATCCACGCTGCGGGCGGGCAGTGTTTTAGAAGGAATCTAATTTCAAACTAGTTTATCTCCATTTTGTAATTGTTTATTAGCAACTGAAGGATGATTATGCTCGCAATGTACGCAAAATTAGCCATGGCATTTATAAATAGCATAACCAAACCAAAGAAACCCAATAACTGTTCCAAAACACCATGAGACAACCTAATATAACAGTACGTTATATCCGTTTAGTCATCTTTCCTCTTCTACAACTGGTATCCAAAGCTTCCTTCTACTGGTATCGATGTCCTAAAGGGACTGGCATCAGTAGATGGAGCTGGTTTTTCAGTTCCAGACATCCGGGTAGTCATCTTTCCTCTTCTGCAACTGGTACCCAAAGCTTCCTCCTACTGGTGTCCATCTCCTAAAGGGACTGGCATCAGTAGATGGAGCTGGTTCGTTAGTTCCAGACATCCGGGTAGTCATCTTTCCTCTTCTGCAACTGGTATCCAAAGCTTCCTCCTACTGGTGTCCATCTCCTAAAGGGACTGGCATCAGTAGATGGAGCTGGTTCGTTAGTTCCAGACATCCGGGTACTCATCTTTCCTCTTCTGCAACTGGTATCCAAAGCTTCCTCCTACTGTTGTCCATCTCCTAAAGGGACTGGCATCAGTAGATCGAGCTGGATCGTCAGTTCCAGACATCCGGGTAGTCATCTTTCCTATTCTGCAACTGGTATCCAAAGCTTCCTCCTACTGGTGTCCATATCCTAAAGGGACTGGCATCAGTAGATGGAGCTGGTTCGTTAGTTCCAGACATCCGGGTACTCATCTTTCCTCTTCTGCAACTGGTATCCAAAGCTTCCTCCTACTGTTGTCCATCTTCTAAAGGAATTGGCATCAGTAGATCGAGCTGGTTTTTCAGTTCCAGACATCCGGCTAGTCATCTTTCCTCTTCTGCAACGGTATCCAAAGCTTCCTCCTACTGGTGTCCATATCCTAAAGGGACTGGCATCAGTAGATGGAGCTGGTTCGTTAGTTCCAGACATCCGGGTATTCATCTTTCCTCTTCTGCAACTGGTATCCAAAGCTTCCTCCTACTGGTGTCCATCTCCTAAATGGACTGGCATCAGTAGATGGAGCTGGAGATGGAGCTTAAATGAACCCAGGTTCCATAGAGCTTAGAGTTAGCCGTCATTTTTTAGAATAAGGGAAAACCCCGGAAAAAGCCTTATCCAGGTAACTCACCCTGGCCGAGATTCGAACTCTGGATCTTTTGAGCGAGAGGCGGACACGCTACTATCCACGCTGCGGGCGGGCAGTGTTTTAGAAGGAATCTAATTTCAAACTAGTTTATCTCCATTTTGTAATTGTTTATTAGCAACTGAAGGATGATTATGCTCGCAATGTACGCAAAATTAGCCATGGCATTTATAAATAGCATAACCAAACCAAAGAAACCCAGTAACTGTTCCAAAACACAATGAGACAAGCTAATATAACAGTACGTTTACTTCCAATTGCTGCAATAACAAAGTTCCTGCTATATTATTCAGAAGGTTGAACTTAATTTCCAGATATCTAATATTATTTTAAGACTTCGGTTCCATATCTAGCATGGAAGAACAGTCTACTCAATACTGCAATACTACAGTACACCCTACTGCAATTTTTGCAGTAATCTGCCATCGCCTTTAATGCCCCTATGGTAGGGTAATAAATTATAATGAAGGCCATGATTTGTGTACATCCCTCACACAGTGCTAAACGTGGTTTACACATGATTCCACATCGCTTTAACCGTAACATTTGCCGGCGTGCCAACATTACACCTATAAAAGCATTGCAAATCCCCTAGTTTGGAACCGCAATATGATGCTATACATAATTTACAGAGTTTGCCTGATTGGGTTTGACCATTTTGGAATACGTCAAATGAGCAAAGCCGGTTTTGCTAGTGGTGGTAATTAAATATTTATCTTGCATTTGGAGGTCATGAGCTTAGCTTACAATAAGCGAAAAACTGAATGCATTGAATATTTATGACGTTGATTACCAGTGTATAGACCAGAAAGATCCATAACGTTTCTTAACAGTACATAAGCTGTGTATTCCTGATTGCATAATCATAATCAGCTTCATTATTTACGTAAAATTTGCCCGTTCCAGCTCAAAATGATTATCGAATGGGTCGTTACATCTTCTTTTGTACGTCGCCCACTTCATTTTTTTCTTGGATTTTAAGCGGTGCAATAGGGTTTAATGCGATTTAGTTTCACTTATAAAAATATTTAATTTCTTTATTCTTCTTTCTTTGAGATTGTTTCATTTAGGTTAAGATAATACATATGTGAAATTTGGGAAGTTCAGAGTATATAAGTTACCTTATTTATATTTAAACCATTTATCACGTACAATAACAGTAATGTCCTTACTATGAAGATTTTAGCTAGGTATTTGTACGAGCTAATTACTAATTGGATTGTATGTTACTAATAATGTGCATAGAATACATTTTTACATTTACATCACAATTTCAGGTTTTACAATAAATGAACCCAGAAAAATATTTATCTTATCAGATTTTTCACTTTAACTCCTAAAACTATGGACCGCGCCATAGCTGAGTGGTTAGAGTACTTGGTTCACACCAAGGTGGTCCGATTTCGTTCCCAGACGACAGCAAAGTGAGATTTGTGGTGGAAAACACGGCGTAGGGGCGGGTTTTCTCCGGGGTCTCCGGTTTCTCCCGCCATTTCATTCCATCGCTGCTACATCTTCATTTCATGTGTCATCAGCAGATATCGGAGCCCGTACAACTTATAAATATGAAGTTTACCAGTCTCGCACTCATCGGTCCCGAGGACAACACTCAGGGATAGTCCGGTTCACACCGCGTAGCTTTAGTGTCATTACAACTACTGCTCACCACGCAGCTGTCTTTCATGGAATGGAAGTTGTTGGACATATTGTGTAAATATCATTACTTTCACAACAATTATTGAAACATTTCTATTTTATAAATCAAAAGTTTTATTATGTGTTTCAAATTGGAAGGGTTCTGGAGTCCAGCTAATCAGATGCCGTATCACACTCAGCGTTGCCAGCTTGTTACCCCACTCCTTTCATATTTCCCTCTTTCTCTCGCACACTCATGCTATATGCAGGTTGCTTGGCGCTGGATGTAAGAGTAAGCGAATTATATTTTATAAAATTTTACAATGATGCAGTTGCCAAAATCAAAATTGGAAAAAGCATTTTCGCAAATCATGTATATTTTTAAATACTATAACTATAGTTTAGGAATTACCTGCTTTTCTAATCCAAATGCGGATAACACACTTGTTTTACCTACACCACACGCTTCAGCAGTAAGCCGTTGAGCACTTTTTTAAATCGAGCTGATTTCTATATTCCTCATTGCTCAATTTTCTGAAGAACGTGTACACCTTAAAAACAATACTTCGAGTCTGACTTCGCAATAACTGCTTTTCTGACTCGCCACTAAATTCACCGCAAGAACTCCTTACACTGTTTAACTCCTACTCTACTGTTGTGCAAAGAACAACCGAATGATATTGATCTCAACTCCCCAGAGTAAATAAACACTTCTTATCCAGCATTCATTCATAAACATACAGCATACCACAGGCTAACAGAAAATGAAATGTTTGCTCTTTCTCAAACTTAACACTTTGATTTATTCACAGTAATTCTTTTATCAAGTCATGCAGTAGTTTAAATTTCAGTTCTGAGTAATGAAAAGTATATGTACATACATACACACCAACCACTTTGAACTCTTTAGAGTAAATAAAGATTACGAACCATTCATAAACAAAGATATAATGTGACCAGACACGTTCTGCTAGGGCAGCAGGAAATTTATTGTTGTCTCTTGCTCGAATTGGATTATTCAAAGTAATTCTTTTATCACGTCAGGTCAAACATTTACGTTTCAGTTCTGAGTAATTACAAATATACGTACACGCATACATGCCAACCAATAATTCACTACAGTGATTAAATCGTGATTTATTGTTCTAATACAGGTAATAGTGGTTTATTTATTTGTATTATAAAGACTATTTTAGCTAAAAATATGCTGTTTTCATGGTTATGCTAGATACATTACTCTCTACCTTCCACATGGATCAGTTTTGGCGAAATCTGAATTTTTGTCTTAGCGCGAATAGTATTTCATACACATTGATTAGGTTGGCGCTCCTCACACACCACTTAGCGGGAATGCAATACAACACCGCTGCAAACACCTTCCCATTTGAAACACATAATAGGTATTATCAGCAGTCATTAAACAGCTTGAAGAATGTACTTTCGAGCTGTCTAAAAGCATTCGAGAAGGTGTCTGCAAACTTTAACAATATAGAGAATGCACCACCTACCAAACGAACAAATAATAAATTGGCCAGTATTCAACACAAAAATACAAGATATTCGGTGCTGCATAATATAAGAAATAAACTGTCTCGGACAAACATGAAAATGATTTGGATTATTCATATGCACCATTAACATCATGTGAGATTGAACCAACTTTCTCCCAATATTTGTATATGGTTTCAGTGAAGAGGCGCAGAAAATTCGCATTCGACAATTTACGAATAAATATGGTTTTTCACTGTAATTCCCGCAACGAAAGGTAGCTTACACTTTTTGTCCGTACCGGACTGTACACACACAGCGCTGCGGTATACTTGTTGACATAGACGTTTGTTGATGTCGCACCTCGTTTAGTATAGTACCTGTGCGCGTACATTGATTGCTAAGGTGTACGGGATCCGATGTTCTGTCACCAGTGTCAGCATCTATGGTGCGGCATGTAGTAACAGCGGGCGCTAAACTCTATACATCTCATTCCATTACCTGAAACTATTATAGTGTAAACGCTACTGCCCCAAAGTACTGCTTTTACGAAACAAAATAATTTACTTCCAGAAATGTAAGAAGTACTTTTGAAATTAATATAGTACCTTGAGGTACTAAATGAGAAAATATAGGGCGATCCATATAAACCTGAACCATTTCAAAAGGCCATAATTTCCATTTGAAAGCTAGTAGAATTTAGAAATTTGTTTTGATGATCACAGTCGCTCTGGAAGAATTGATAACACTGACAAATGTTGAGTCTTATATGTGCAATCATAAGAACATGTAGTACCACGAGAGCGTGTTTACATTTTGAAAACTATTGGAAGACAAATTCCTTGGTAACAACACAACGGAATTTCGAAGAGAATTTAATGTACGCGATGTTCCAACAAAGGCAATAATTTTATCACTCGTAAGAAACCTGGAGACAATTGGTATACTCATTAGTGAGAGTGGAATACATAGACCGCCGTTGAATACAGAGACTGCTACAGATGTTGCCTGAAGGCAATTGAATTCTCCAAATTGTTGCGTCGATTGAGCCAGGAATCGGCGTATTCATAGGGAACATGTTAAGAAAGAGCTGCGAAGACATCGGGATTTCGACCTTACAGAGTGCATATGGTGCAACAACTGAAAGAAGCAGATTATGATGAATCAGTCACTGTCGATGGTTTCAAGGTAATCTTATCCCACGTCCAGACATTCTCTACATAACGTGGTTTACAGATGAGGCATGGTTTCATCGGTCAGGCTACATAAAAACATAAATCACCAGATATTGGGCTGCTGTAAATGATCCACGAAACCCCTCTGCATGATGAAAAGGTTGGAGTATGATGCGCTATGTCAGCTTCCGGGTTCGTTGGTCGCATTTTCTTTGATACGACTGTAGACACTGAAGTTCATATGGGTATCTTCAATACATTTGTGTAGCAGCTGAATGATATGTAATTGAGAAAAGGTTATTGCCAGCTAGATGGAGCAACGTGTCATTCATCTAATGACACCATGGAACTTGTAACCAGTTTCTTTGATAATCGAATAATCTCAATATGTCTGTGGCTCCCCAGATCCCCTGACCTAACCTCTCCGGGATTTTTCTGGTGGAGTATCTAAAAATAGAGTGAAAAAATAAGCCACGGACAATTGATCTTCTCAAGGAATCCATTCGAACTGAAATAAATATCATTGGCGAGGATGCTCTCCATAAAACCTCAGAGAATATAATGAGACAAGTGATAAAAATTTAATGAGGCTGGTGGAGGACACTTCCAACATTTTCTCTGAGATAAAAATAGTGTAATGTAATCTCCTAAGTCTTTATTATATTCTCCCAAAGTTGCACGTGTGTCCTATTATTGGTTCAAAAGTTATGGCCTATTGAAATGGTTCAGGTTTATATGGATCACACTAATGTTAAGCATTGTTAACTCATCCAAAAGGTATAAATCTTTCAATTCAAGTTTTGAAATCAGTAGAATATTTACTAAACATTGCAGAGGGTGTATCATCTGTCTAACTTTTCCTCCATACAGCATTTTTTCTTTGTTTCTTTTTTTTCCGTTTTAGTTTATAAGGTCCAATATTCATATCCGTAAAGCAGCACTGAAACCTCCAGCATTTTGTAGAATATGATTAGTATCATTTTCTTTATTTTGCATGGCGCACCACTTCTCAAAGCACCACATTCTTCTTGAAATGACATCATTTTTATTTCAGTGTCTAATTATTTGAAGGTGCTTTTGTTATTATCTAAGTTTTTCAAATTTAGACTTAACCGACCGCAGAATCTTGCGATACTTTTATGTTTGATTTGTTACCTATTTTTTCAGAGACTGCCATTATTAGGTATATATTTATGTTCTAAATATGGAAATCATATTTCAATATTATTTTACCTTGTAAGGTGACGCGGTCTGTAGTGCAGGTACCTCTCACTCTGGAGGTCGTAGGTTCGATCCCTGCTGACCTCCCAAAAAGCCTGCGTGAAGGCTCTTTCTCGATTATGGCGGCCGTTCCATTATACGTAAGTTTACTTTTATCATTATTTTTGATAATATGGATATTGATATTTGAAGGTGGTCTTCATTGTTACAGAATATGAGACGCATCTAATGAAAGAATGTGACGAATTGAAAGCGATACAAGCATGAACTATGGAATGTAATCTCTCAAGCAACGTTTCTAATTCAAAGAAGTAATATTTTACAATGAATGGCTCAAATTGGTACACATGTGCTGTCTGTGTGCTTGCAGGGGTGTATTTTAGTTTACCCCTGCCACCAAAAAAGACACTACATTCGTAGCATTAAGCAGCTAAATGCTAACTTAAATATTTACTACATATAAAGAGTAACAGTTAACTGGGGGTTAACTGTTTATACATGCTATTAATCATATTCATATATTCGATTTCCTCACTTATTATACCAATTTTAACATATAGAGGCCTTTATACAGGAGCAAAATCTTTTAATATATCTTCTATAATAAATCGTCTATAACGGTAGATAAATAGACATAACTTACAGGATGTCTCGCATAAAACCGGCACGCCTCAATTGGACTGATTACATTACGTGTGCGTTATTCTGCGAACAATATGCCATACCGTGGTTGAGTGGCTAGACCGCTTGGTTCTTGCCAAGGCGGCCCGGGTTCGAACGCAAGCGATCGCAAAGTAAGATTTGTGGTGGACAACACAACACTGGGGTGGATTTTCACTGGGATCTCCGGTTTCCCCTGCCATCTCATTCCACCACTGCTCCATCTTCATCTCATGTGCCATCACTGTCACCCCTGCGGTACCACAGGTAGTAAAAGCGGTCGTTAAACACTACACATTACGGCCAATATCTGCAATTCTGTGAGTTAACATAACAAGGCTGAAAAAACCAAGCTTCATAAAGAAGAGCATTGGGTCAAAAAGCCTTCGACGATCGAAGATAAGAGCCAGTTGCAATAAGTAATTCGTTTCTCTTTGCTTTGTTCTTCTAACTCATGAACTACACTGACACGAAATCATCGGATTTTGAGATCTTTCGTTAGCATACGATGGCACACTGTATTAGATACACAAACTTGTTGAGACAATCTCCTTATCGCTTTATTGGGCTTCTCGTTATGTTTGTTCGATTTCTGACGACTACCGCGGGGTTCTCAATATCGTACGCTTGTTCTTATTCGTAATGGAGCCTTTAGCTCTCTACTTCTTGCACAAATCTTGAATTTTGCTGGTTGTGTGTGTCTTGTCATCAAGGTACTTTTCCCCAAGCATTTATTTAGACTACTTAATGGAGCCTGTTCTTATGTAAAATTGCACTATATCAATTTCTTTTTCAATTAAAATCTGCACCATTACTCTATCAGTATTCCACAATATTCACGACAGCTGCCTCAAACTAAAACATACAACAATGGATCACGCAGTGTACCCGACATTATTCATAACAAAACAGGCGCCAAATATGAAGAAAGTGGGCTAGGCGCAGTGAGGCGTACCGCGGATACCATTTTTCTGAAAATGCACTGATTCACAAGACTTCAAAGCAATTATTTTCAGCAGAACCTCGGTATAAATATTTGGAATGAAATGCAATACTTCCTCTAGTTATCATGGGTAACCGAGTGAGATGGCTCCGTCGTAATGTGTGAGACTCACATTCAGGAGGTCTTTACTGCAGTATGTGCTCTGACCTTATGTTTTTAATGATTTTCATGGTCGGTAGGGAACGTCAGCGTGGTTCCTTATCTATATGCAACGATTTCTTTCACTCCATTTCTATTTCTCCTTTCAGGTAAGCTTCGGTTGGCTTAAAATTTAAACATTTAACCAAATAACCTATCTTTAAGTTTACAAAAGTTTACTAAATTTGAACAACGTTCAGAATAATCTAAAATATTGTCACTTTGTGGGTTCGTAGAATCAAAAGTCCAAATTACCGAAATTCAAAACGTTCTTTATTTCCGTAGAAATACACTTGGTATACTTGCCGATTATACAGAATTACGTAGCGCACACAATTACGATCCACCAGTTCGTCTGTTACAGGTCTACTCCACACTCACTACTCGGCACCTTGCCTTAAAGCACTGAAACAACTCTAACTCGCCCAGTGCATCGCTTATATACAAAAATTGCAGTACCTGGAAGTTTCCCGGCTATTAATGAAGCATAATCACAGTCTTTCAATGCGGCAGGAGAAGGGTTACAATAATTTCTGGTTACTTCTCTCCCCATCCGGTCTCTCCTCGGCACGTTATTAGCGCTGCGCGTTGGCGTAGGCGTGCTTTTAATGCTATCCGTCTCCCCCACTCCCTGCTTCTCTCTGCCTCTCACAAATGCACTTCGCGACAATATATATTATATCAACGGTTCAGGACCTAATTCATGCGTAAGAACGGACAAACAACGCGATACTAATAACTAATCCGTTATGCAAAGCCAAACAAAGTTTATTAGAAGCTCTAGTAATCACACAACGATGTGTGAAACACAATATAAATATGCTTGTTGCTTCATTTGTTGTTTGACAGATGGCATCAACACAAAGAGTACTCCGTAAAAAACATAATACACTTAAGTTCCCTGCTCTCTTCTGTTTTGTCTTCATATTATAAACTGATCGTTCTTTCTTTTCTTTTCTATTTTTCCTTTTCTTTCGCTCCCCTTTTCCCTGTAATTTTGCTTTAAGTTTCCAAGCAATACTTCCTTGCATTCGGAAGACATTTGTGAAACATTCTCAACATGTAAGGCAACCATATTACATGTATTTTTCTTTCCCTTCGTTAGCCTTTTAACGTACATCCTCTTGACCTACCTTCGTTGCCCTTATTTACATAATACTTTGTACTCGTACCTTATTTCTCTCGTGTTTCTAGTTCCGCATGACAATGATCTGCCTTCAGATTCCGACGGAGAAGTGCTGCATAGTGTATCAGAATAAAACTGGATAAAATATCAACGTAAACATTTTCCTTATATAGACGCTTAGTGTTACACTACCAAATATATAAGGGCCTTTGGTCTATAGCTTATATAAATTTATTTTCAAAGGAAAAAATATATGTCACTTTAACAACGGTAATGTTTTTTAACTTGCTATTTTGTGTTGAAGCTACTTTACCAATTTGAAATCCTAGGTATCGTTTAACAGCCATGAAGCATTTTGTTTAAAATGAATCCTCGAAAGGATAACAAGTAAACATTCATAGCTCACCAAGGAGAAAAAATATACTGTCAACTGGAACTTATAGCTGTATTTTCGACTAGCATATTAAAGTTTTAGCAAATAGTCAAACCCTTTTTCTCGATGGTTGTAAACGTTTAGTAAGTACATTTTCAAATGCCTGCTGTTTTTGCTTTATTTCATCGACGTGTTTTCAAAATTGCCACCTTATAAACGGCAAGGGCGATAAAATACTGGGTACAAAAAGTTATATTTTCAAAATTATTTAACATACATAGAATGGTGCACAATAATCTAGAAAAGATCCGAATATTGTTGAACGCACATTCTTCTGTTTCCAAAAGTAGATGTATTCCGTTTTCCTACCCATTTGGCATTTCTCCTCTGGTAATTCCGCTTACCTTCCTGAAGCCCGAAGATGATTTATCACCAGGAACGTATTTAAGTGGGGGTCCAGGGTGTCCGGACCCCCCGAATGACTTATCATTTCAAACTTTTAATAAATAGTTGAAATAAAACTTAGTTTAAAATAAATCTAAAAGGTTTAACAACTCTATTCACTGACAGGCAAACATTAAGTTATTCAAGAGTAAATGAAAGTTACTGTACAGCAGCTGTAGAACTCGTTAAAATACACAAATAATGTTAATTACAATAATGTGTTGCAAAGTTAAGCAATTCTGAAATATTATAATTTGTAGGATAGAATTCCCAGATACTTAAAGGTATGCAATTTTTAACTTCCAAGTTCCTATTCACTTTTTCATTCAAGGAGAACTACTTCAAATGCTTCAATCAGTGGTTCGCTTTTTAAATATCTGATTACTGCTTATATCACTTTATCCCAGCTATAAGAACAAAAAATTTGCTATGTGCAAGGCCTTTCTACAGACTTTATCCAAAGAAACAACACAAAAGCAAACTTTTCTAAGAACAATTTGTAGAAGCTCGGGTAGAGAAAGTCGTGAGAATATAATATATTACATGTGTTTTTATTTTGTACCAACATGATAAAAACTCATTCCTGATTATTTATTAAAAGCAAATAATTCAACGTAGATTTTTTGACACCCCCCTCCGGAAATTGATTTCTAAATACGTGCCTGTTTATCACGTACTATCACGTACTACCTTCACAGCTATACCTACTTGACGTAGCAACTAGTAATAATGAACAATGACTTGTGCATTGCAGCTGACACGAGTAACCGGAGAAAACCATATCATTTAGGAAAAGCTTGCCGCTGTGTCGCTGATTTTGACGTGTGCTTCTTCTAGCCTCTTGTCCCAACTTTGCTCTTGTGCATTAGTAGTTTCCTAGTGGCTCCAGCCCTTTGCTCCTGATTGGCTCCCCTCTTCACCAATCGATGTCGGTGACTGTGTCTTGATAGTATTTTGATTAGTTCGGTTGTCATTTTCTTTGATATTTGCTTTAGGATAAAGAAGTCATTTTATAATTTATATTAATTCTTCTTCATTAATTGTCAGATTGCCAGTAGTAAGACATAGTGTAATAAGTCTTAAAGGAAGGACTCGTTAACGACAGTTAGTCTGTATTCCAAAGGAACCGCCTTTCATGATAAGACTGTTTTCAATTCCTATAACTGTCAAATGCTTGGAAAATACTCACACTTAGGATTACCACGGAGGGGATTCGGTACTGAAACTTGTAGCTTATTGCACCTAAGTCCCAATGGGGGCATCGCCGGGAGGAAAGATGAGGCGAGAGGAGTGAGAGAGTTACCGACCCAGGAGTTATGACAACGCCGAGACCCCGCCGAAACTACCTTCGAAGAGGCCGTTAGTTAAGTTAGTTAATGCCAGAGGTTCTACTCCCATTAGTCCTGGACCCGTAGGACCAAGGAGCCGGGCCTCCTTCAACCAGGGAGTTGCCGAGCTGTCCCAAAATGGCGCCCAGCGCCTCCGTGGGGCTTTCCATAGCGTAAGACCTAGAGACTAACAAGCCCCCCCCCCCAATCTGTTCCTGTGGAGACAAAACGGGATGGAATTGGATACGCCACTTACGCGCGCCAACACCAAAGTGGGAAGGCTACCGATATGACCTGGGTGGGGCCGCCTGGTGACCTAGCACACCTTCTACTAGCTATGCTGGCTAGTACGCGGGAATATTAATGGCTCCTAAACCCCGTCCGGAGACGTACCCGATCACCCACGGGTATCAGGAACCACTACCCCTCGAGTCCAACCCAATCCGAACAACTCCCTATCAGGGAGAGGCACGAATGTTCGGCCCTAGGTTCCTCTAGTAACGTCAGAGGTAACACTAGGCTAGGGGTCCGCAGCGCCCGCACCACGGCAACTAAAGGGGACGGATCCCCTCCCCTACGGGAACCTTGGAAGAGACTACCAGATGAGATGATGTGAAATGGTAATCGACAGGAAATGGAGGGACAGAAAATTCGGGGGATGTAATTAAGCTACCCAGCATTCGCCTTAGGAGCCGGGAAAACTTCCGAAACACCCAAGGGCCATGTAGGTCAGCCACGAGAATCGAACACAGGACTTCTGAATGCGTGACTCAGACGAAACCGCCTGAGCCATTGTCCTCGGTTTAACCACACTTAGGTACGGGAAGTTTCGTTTACAAATTTCTTTTACCAATTAGTACTTTATCATTCTTCCCGAATTCTGAAAGAGGGAAAGGCGACCACGGCTCTGCGCCCACGCCATGTAGTTCACGCATCACCGTAGTCGTCCTGCTGCCGACATTTCTATGTTGAAAGACTGAATTAAAATCGTTCAAAATAAAATGGAAAGGCGCGTAACCAACCCAGCATTTGCCTACTGGCTAAGGAAATCCGCGAAAGTCCCTTTAGCTTGATTGTCTACTCACTGAAAATCAAATTACTGCTTATGTGAGTCCCAAGTGTTGCCACTTGAATCATTTCGCTCGGTTTTATGTTAGGACATTATTTTCTGTAAAAAATGTACACTTTAATTCACAATTATTTAGCCAGTATTGTAATACGTTTAGAAATGATTATAGCATCACACTTTATGGTACATTTAGGCCAATAGTGTTAGGAATTAAATAAAATGGGTTTAAATATTTCATAAATTTTATAATACTCTACATTTGTACAAGGATTTCCCAAAGCTGTCAGCTGACGCCAACAGATTGTGCGATGGTGGGGATGGTTTAGCGACCTACCTTCTACAGCGAAGTGACTGTTCAACATTATCTTCTTCCGTGGTGACTCTAATGCTTATAAATTCCCATGCTCTGTAACCGCAGTATCAGGCAGCGATTAGGAGGTGGCGAATTAATCGAAATCAGATAAAATCAGAAAAAGAAGATAAATTAATAAAAATGCTTTGCTAAACTAATATAAAAATCTTGTTATAATAATATGAAATTAGAATTGATAAAGTAATAACTAATATAGCAGTTGACTTAAAGAGTAAGAAGGGAAGAATATAATTTAATATAACATATATACTAGTATCCAGGCAAGAAATATAAATAATCTGGTAAACATCTGTACAGGTCGGAGAGAGAGGAAGGAAGGACCGTTACCTTCTTTGTGCTAGGAAAAAGTTCATTGTCTGAGAACTATAGTATACTTTCAGCAAGGAATGTGTCGGAACAAAGGGGATTTCAAAATGCAGTTGAGCATGAACGCTAAAGGGCTTCACTTCGCTGATTTGATAACGATATATACCATTACAAACAACTCAGGGTAGGCGTTCCCCAACCCAGGGTGGGCTGAACATCAATGAGCTAGATGAGTTTTGCAAACCAATGCGAAAATTCGAAATAAATGAGAAACCAATGATAATGTAACATTTGAGAAGGGTGAGTTAGTTTTTTCATGTGATAAAGTTAGAGAGGGGGTCAGAATAAAGTTCGAATTGAATCGTGAAGTAAGAAAAACTTATTTAAAGGGTGATACTACGACAGGAAGGACGTGTTCATGCGCGTTAAGAAGAGAAGCGAACATTTATAAGTTTGAAATGGCCACTTAAGAATAGCGCAACCAGCGTAAGTGGAAGCAGCGTTAGAAGTTTATTAGATCAAAGATGTCACCGTATAAACAAGGAATAGAAACCGCGCGGAAGTAAATTTAAAGATGTAATCTAGGGTTTCAAGTAAAATTGAGTTTATGTTAGGAATTTCATTAACAGATGGTCACCGATCCAAGTCGATAAGCAAACTTAGTAGGAATTAAACCAAATATTTCTGCAACAAAGTGTTATTAATACAACTGAGTGGCCAACAACCACCAAAATCCATTTCCTACAACCATTCACTTGAGGATGAGAGAACGCATAGCTCCAATTAGAACCCAGTCAATTTAACACTGGTATGCGGGTTTGCCGCAGTTCCTTGCAGATTCCGACAACATAATGGCTTTTAGCTGCTGGGTTATATGACTGAAATAAGTTTAGTTACTTACTCAATTCAACTTGAGTAACTAAATATTTTCTGCAGAATGGAATAGGAAAAACACCAGTATCTGTCTAAAATCTATTTACTCTTATTTCAAGATGGGAATGATACATTAGAAAAATTATTTTCCAGATATTCTGAAGGCTTCGTAAAAGTTAAATTCCACTGTATGGACAGCGAAATTATTCTGCTAATCACTTCGAAAGCCCTAAACGTTACACTTGAAAGCTTCAAATAGTGATACGCCATGTCAGTAGATTTAGAATAGGACAGGATAAAATCTTACGGAGGAGATTCGGTTAGACGACCAGACTTGATCCATTGTACCTATGCCCCAAGTGGGACATTACCAGGACGAAGACTGAGGCATGAGGAGGCAGAGGGCTGCCGATACAAGGAGACACGAGAGTGTAGAGGGCGGGTTTTCTGCCATGGACCAGCTGAAAACTCTCCGGCAGGCCAGTACAACCGGCATCCTACCCACCCTGGTCCTGAAACGGCCCACCAGGCCCAACGGAAGGAATTTTTTTACCAGGAGCATATCATCCTGCAGTGCTGCACCGAGACTCCTGCGACATTTCTATCCTTAAAGATACCGCCAGATTAGAGATGGTGAAGTGACAATCGAGATGAAATGGGGGGACAGGAAATTCGGGGAACGTAATTAACCTACACAGCATTAACCTGGCCAACAGGGAAAATCTCCGAAGAAAACGCATGACTTCGGTAGGCCAGCAACGAATAGCGAACCAGGACCTCCCGAATGTGAGCCAAAGACGAAACCGCCTGAGTCATCCCACTAGACATGTCAGTTGATTTACTGGCATATAAAACATCTGCTACTGTATGAAATTCCGGCGCACTGATATGATGCTGACAATTAAAGCGTCATTTACAAATAAATTTGTTTCATTTAAAAGTTCCAAGTGATTTTGAAAGACAAACCTTTGTCTTAGCCATAGAGGAGGAGAAATAGAATTGGTGAATATTTATTTTGGGTTGGACTCCCGCCACATGACCACTCTGCCCTAAAATCTTTCTTTCTGACGTGTTCAGGGTGGTCTGGAATGCTTCCTCCCTGAATTCACAGTCCTCATTATTTTCTCTCTCCCGTTTCATCTTACATGTTTCAATATTATAGGTCAAGAAGTTGACCTTTGCGCAATGCGAATGGACGGTGGAATTTGGCCTGTGTAAAAATGTCTCCTTGGTGCGTTTTTGTCACCTTTGAGAACATCTTCTTCCATTAATGGAACTGGTGTCAGCATTATTCCCGTTGTTGGGAATTCCATCCTTGCTAGTGCACATCATCTTCCGGATGTTGGTGCTCTTTGGATTTCCTCTTCATCCCTTCCTTCACTGAAGACCAAGTGACCTACGTCCATACAGCACTCCAAGGGCTCGTTGTCTCTTCGGCTGATGATAAATTCCTATGGATGATAAATGACTGTCCATATTTCTTGGCTATTAATAGTATTTTCAGCATGAGCAAAAGTGTCCACCTCGGTAACGTAGATGGTTACGTCTGTGCCTCACGTTCAAGAGGTGTCGAGTTCTAATCTAGATCAGGGTGAGTTAGCAGGATAAGGATTTTTCCGTGGTTTTCCCCTAGCCTAAAATATGAATGTCAGACAACTCTAAGTTCAGAGAACCCTGGGCGAATTTGGGCATCATTTCACCATATCACTCATCGTCCGATATGATCTAACTTTGGAGGACGTAATTTAAAAATGATCAAAAAAATAGAAGAACTACATCTAGAAAATTTATTGCAAACGGATTCTTACCCTGCCTTTCATAGTAGAATGCTTGCTAGATAAATATTTGAATGACAAGAGAGGAAAGAAATGTTGATCTTGAGAAATCTTATGAACGGATTGAACTCCAGTTGTGGCATAAGTTGTTGAGCAAAGGGGTGAGTAAACAAATGGTGGATACTATTAGAGCATTTTATAAGGAGAACACGTTTTGTATAAGAGTGGAAATGGAGTTGTCACAAGAGGAATCAAACAAGGGAATGTTCCTAGGCAAGGGTGTAGGTTAAGCCTGATCCTATTCTTATTATGTGTATAGACGATGTATCAAAGGAAATTGGGAGATGTAATAACCTTATACCTATAATTAATAATTTACTTATTCCAGGATTAATTTTTGCAGACGACGTAGTTGTAGGTAGAATTGTGGTTAATGGATTAAAACGATCCTTGGAAACAGTATATGATTACTGTAAAGAATGAAGTTTCAAAGTAAACCAGGATGAGACACAGATATAGTGTTCATAAAGGAGGGAAACTGAGTAAATATGAGAAATGGATGAATGCAAACAAAAAAGGGCATAGAGCAGTTAGATATTGCATTCATTTAGGAGTTAAAATAGACAACACTATGAATTGGGAAAAACAAAAGAAATTTTCTTTGGCAGAAAGGAAATCGAGATTTATCAGGCTCATATACAGCAATTACAAAGTACCAGATATAAATATCAAATGGCTAGAAAACTTTTATACTATGGCGGAAGACATGAAAATGTTATATGAGATAGAAGTGTGGAAACTAGAAGGAGGATGGGAAAATATAGATGAGGTGCATAGGAGATGCTGTAAAGAAATGCTTGAGTTACCAAATGCAACTGTTAGGCAGGTAGCACAAATGGAAATGGGAAGAGCTGCCAGTAAAGGGAAGATTATGGCAAGGGTACTGAAAATCTGGTATAGAATATTGAATCTGAAAGAACGGAATTTGTTAAAACAATGTGAATATGTCAGGAAAAAAGTTTAAAGAAAAAGGGATGGTTAGACTCTCTTAGAAATAAAGCGGAGAGTAGTTGGTTAGGGCAAATGTGGAGTAAAAGAGAAAGTAATGTGAATTTTTTAATGTGAAAGAAAAAGTTTCGAAGACAAGGAAGTGCAGAAAATATATAGTGAAATAGCTGAGAAGATATATTTAGTTTCCTATACACCGAGGAAGGAGGCTTTGGGAAGGGAAAAATACATAGACGTGACAAGTAATGGAGATAAAGACGGTGAGAGCAGTAGATGGTGGTTAAAAGATTTAAGAAGGGTTACTTCACCAAATTACTGTGGTGGGAACCAGAACATAGAACATATAATTCTTAAGTGTAAAGGGACATAAATTTGGAGAAAATAATATATAAGGAATTAACGGTTTATGTTAGAAATATAGCTATAGCTGAATTTTTTTAAAGACTGCAAGAAGATTGGACATTTCTTACTTAAAGTGAAAAATAAATGTTTATGAACAGTGAATAGCACTCATAACTAACCTAAATTGGTGTAATTAATTAATGATTAATTAATAAGGATTTATTGTAAAATAGGAGTATGATTGGTGCAGATCCAGGGCTGAGCACCAGTCAAACTCACATGGCTTAGCATAAACAGATAAATAAATAGTAGAATGGAAGCTCTTATCTATGACCCTCGTAAAAGTATGTCTTTCCCCTTGGGAGAAATTAACATTCTTCTAGTTTGCAAGTCAAAGTCAATAGCTTTAATGGTGCAGTTATATAACATTTCAAAGATATGGCCCTTTGCTATTTATAACACCTTTCCACCTTTTAGTTTCTGCCAAGTAGACCATTTATCAAGTAGAAGGATTAGCATTCCAAACAAAAAGCCGAAGGAAAACCTCAAAAGTGCCGTCCTTGTGTCCCTCCGGTAATTTTAAACATTCTCCTCAGAAAGGAAAAGACAATTAAATATTAACCTGGTGTTTAAATTTGGCATTTACTATGGATCAAAGTGCATATTTTCTTCAAAATACCAAAACAAAAAACATTTAATAGGTATCTCGGAAATGTCTAATTTATGTTTCATATATATAGGCTATTCTCAGAAAAGTCATGATATTCATTTTGATTATTACCTAACTGTTACGAATATACTGTAGAAATAATACTTTCAATACATCAAAAGTTTTAAAAAGAAAAGTTTCTTAAGAAAGCTAGCTTGAAAATTCTTATGCCGCTATTTGAAAAATCAAATTGCTGTTTATCTGATATTCATTTTCATCTTTCCTGTTTTTTTAATTTACCTCCTTTAACTTTTTAAGTCATATTGGACGATGAATGGAATGGGTGAAATGATGCTCTAATGCGCCCTGGATTCATGGAGCTTAGAGTTACCCGACATTCGTATTTTAAGATAATGGAAAACCTCGGAAAAAGCTTATCCAGGTAGCTCACCCTGACCGAGATTCAAACTCGAGACCTATGGAAAGTGAGGCAGACATGCTAAAAAATACGTTACTGAGGCGAGCTATTTTCATTTTTCATTATTAATTTCATTGGAGTTCACAGCCAAATACAATCACTTACATCCCGAAAGTTTCGATCCCCCTCCCTTTAAGAATATTCCTTTGTGTTCTGAGTGACTCAATATATGTATTAGAAGTGCAATTCCATTATCGAATTGTTGAATAGAATACAGTACTTCTGTTATTTGCCGTTAATATGCAGCAGAGAAGGCATAGCTAGGAGAACTATATTTCACTAAAAACATTAAAGCGCAAAGACAAGGGTGAACTAAAATCAACTGGTGGACCTTCAGCTGTTAAGAGCAGCAACACCGCAGCGCGATTATCCCTAACACGTATCCACTCACCTCTTATTTTCGCACAGATTTTCGGATTTTATAATCGGATTTAAGCTAAGGCTCCGCAGCAGCCAACAGATGCTGCTGCTGCAGTTCTCAGTGGCTCAATCTTCACACTGCTATTTAAAAGCACTCACACACGATCCACAAATCCTCTGAAGAGGCGATGGTCTTAATTCGCTTATTTCCCCACAACCTCAGGAAAGCTTTCATTTCGCCTTGAGATCTGAGCAAAGAAGAGACATCCCTGATGCTTTCCAGGGTGACATCCTGGTGAACATTGATCATTTGTTTGTCATAAAACCTCGGCAATTGACTCGAAAGATTTTATGATAGCCTTTCTGTGATGGTAATCAAGTTCACTGAAAATAAAATATAACTTAAGATGAAATAACATATGCATTCCCAGTCCCTATAAGTGAATATATTTTGGAGAATTATTGCATTTACCATCGTCTTCTCATGTCAGTACATGCTTAACATATTCACTCGTGTAGAAATATGCTGATACCAGAATTGTGAAGAGGTTGAGTTTATAATTTTATGAAGAAATAATAGGGAAATTAATAAATAATGCAAAAAAAAACTTCTGGATAGTCAAACCAATGCATACCTTAATAAGCTTCAGTTACATTTATTAAATAGATAATGTAAGAGTTTGTCAAATTATGGGAGTTAGCGATACAATTTAGGTCAAGTTAAGGCAATTATTTAGGCCATGGTAGTAATATTATGAAATCAGAAAAGTATATAATTAGTTGGAGGTTGTCATGGATTTCAGCGCGTTCAGCTACCGCATACATTGACACAATTAAGAAATTGCAATGGAAATTAAATTGTTAGAACTGAGCAAAGGTACAGAGTAAACATTGTATTTCAGATATGAATTATCAGTGTCATTGTTCGTCCAGGTAATTAGGCAGGAGAAAATTGCATGCGTTTTAAAATTCGTGTATTTTCCTTTAGAGTGTTAGGTATACATTAGAGAAGTGTTTACTGCGATCGATTTACTTCGGCAGCACCATGCTTAAAGATAAATTTAGGGTCACGTTACAGAAGCTTTTCACGAGAAATATCTGACACTCACGACAGTGTATACTTACGATTATTAATAGGAAAGGTTATTTTTTAAACGCAGTTAACTCTAAACCGCGAGTAGCCAGCAGATAAATTCATTAGTAGACACCAAGGAATAAGATTTAGAAATAATTTAATTCTTTACGGAAACGCGAAAACTCACTTAGAACATCAGCATCCAATATAATGATCAGTCAACTTAAACAGAAAGCTTATACATATGAATTCCTGAGATATTCATCACTGGAGCAACTGGTAGCAGATAAAATGGAGAACAACATCGAGCCAGCGTTAAAAGCAAATTGTATCCGCATTAATGATTTCCAATGATGAGGGAAATAAATGCGCTCTCCTTCGATATTAAATAACTAGAAGATCACAACATCCGAGGCTTGCTCTGTAGAGCGATGAGATATGATCCTGAAGGTTTGTGTAGGTTTATAAGGAGCAACATAGAGTTAAAGCTTTGTATTCAAGTTTTATTCCTTTAAAACTTGAA
Organism: Mantis religiosa; assembly: GCA_030765055.1. Taxonomy (NCBI): domain Eukaryota; kingdom Metazoa; phylum Arthropoda; class Insecta; order Mantodea; family Mantidae; genus Mantis; species Mantis religiosa. The sequence goes on from CM060947.1 coordinate 131,347,153, forward strand.
ATGCAATATTTTAAATATAGGTATAATAAAATCGATAATAGGTCTGTCCGCTACGTAGGCCTGTTTTCGTGCGAGCCAGACGCGAAGTAGATCGATGCGACGCTACCAACAGATCAATACTTTAGTTCAAACTTTGTCCGTTAGACAGCGACTGCCTTCAAATTAATACTCATTTATTTACTAATTTTTATTCTTCTTTCTTTTTCTACTGTTATTGACTATATTCTTTTTATTATTTATTTCTCTTACTTTCTTTTTAATTATAATATGTACATGTATCTGCCTCTACAATTTTATTACTTATTTAATATATCGTTATGATGATTATGTCAAATAAGATCTCTTGCTAGTAATCATCAATTAAATTTCAGTATCAGGATATTGGGCTATTATAACATATGGAGCCTGTTCGCAAGTACTTCTCACTGCGAAGAGAGCCGAGAGTTGCAGGGGAAATTGTGCTGGTCGAAGCGCACCAAAATGTTTATTTAGTAGACGGCTGAACCACCTGGTGCAAACCGATACGGACACTCGATATTTTCTTTCTTTTAAAATCTTTGTCACCATTGATTTATTTTGCGCCATGTCATCGGAACGAGGGATAAATTGTGAGACAGTATACATTTATTTATTTATTATTTATGATCCAATTTTTTATTTCCATTTTACCCAAAGGTATATTAGGAATATAGTTTACAAATTTATCAATATAATATAATTTACAAAAACATAACAAAATTCAATATCAAGCTGACAAACAGTAAACATCAAGATGAGTCATTTAGCTTAATAATTTTTTTAAGAAAGCCATGAAATATTGATAAGTTTTGTAATTCAGCAGAATTTGTGTAAGTGACTTTGAGAAAGTGTAACGTAAGGATTGAAGCAATAATTCAAGTTCGTATCTTTCAAAACAGAAAAACGGGCATTCAAATAAAATGAGAGGGACACCTTGAAGATGATTTCTACAAATACAATGAGATGTGGATTTGATTTTGAATCGAAATAAATAAGCTGAAAATTTCCATGACCAGTTATGAATTGAGTGAAAACATAGGATTAACGAATTTACATTTATGTCTGTCAGAAACTGTTGAGAAATATAAATCCTTAGTCAAAGCACCACAATCACTTTTTAACCAGTATTCATTCCAGTCGTTGATGATAATCTCCTTTAATGTTTGCCTCACATAAGAAATAGGACATAGAGTGTAATTCTCTGGAAGATTTGAAGTCGCAGCTCTCTTTGCAAGCTCATCTACACGTTCAAATCCGGCAATCCCCACGTGCCCTCTGACCCTCGAAATGCATAGATGAAAACCACATAATAATTGACTTCTTATTTCAGGCTGCAATAGGATTGCTGTTTTTGGTATCTTACAAAGCTGCAATTGCTGCTTGTGAGTCACTGTAAAGGCGAGCGGTACATTGTAAGTTGTTGCACCATTCACTGTTTCATGAATTGCTAATAATTCAGCTTGAAAAACTGAACGCTCCTTGGCAAGTCTGAACATGGAAGAATGGCATTCTATGGAGCGATAGAATACTACAAACGCACATCCTACTTTAGCACTTTTACTAAGCCCTTCAGCCACTCGAGAGCCATCTGTGTAAATGGAGTACTGGTGGTATTCTGCTGCATAATCTTCAAGAAGACTAGAGACACAGGTGGCTGGATGAGAAGATTGTTTAACTGGTTGTTCAAGTTGCAGGTGTGAAATATGTCATGGCAAAGCTCGGCCATTTCTAATGTTGTTGATATTTGCCTTATATACACCAGCAAGAAAAATGGGTTCAATATTAGCAATGATGAGCGCTGCTGGAGTGGAGATGGTGCGTTATTCTCAGATGATTTGTAACATGTATCCACGCTGTATCTGTAATAATTTTGTCTGTACCCATCTATTCTGAAAAATATTTTGCAATCCCTCTGCTCAATAGAGAACCATAGGTTCAACCGACCCTTTATAAATTAACTTCAATAAAGAAGAGTTTAGGCCCCATGTTGGTCTCGTTAAAGCAGTCAGTACGGTAAGAAGTTTGCTAGCCTCCCTGGCTACATAATCAAGATTATTTTGGAACGTCAGACGTCTGTCTAAACTAACTCCTAGATACTTCAAATTATCCACTAATTTTATCTATTATTCATATAGAGAGATAATTCTTCCAACTTTCTTTTCTTAGTGGCTGGCATAGCCAATGTCTTGCTGGCATTAAAGTTCATTTTGTTAGTTACACCCCAGGAATGAATTAAATACACGTTTTTAAACATTTAACCAGTTTTTCTGTTTCTGTCTCCCCCTTCCATCCACAACGAAATGTGCTATGAAACTATTTCTGTTTATCTAGAACAATGCGAAATAGATGGAAAAATAAGATTTTATTAGAGAAGTTTGTGGAAGCAATGTAAAAATAACGCGCAGAGGAAGTCATGTGAATAATTTATATATCTTAGTTATTACCTTATCTATTGCGAAGTATTTTACTCCAGCCTAAACTTCGATATCGATATATCAGCTACAATTGCATTTTGGGATTCATTAACTCCCCCAAAGGAATGTTTAGAGCCATGTGTGTGTGTGTGTTTGTGTGTGTGATTGTGCGTGTGTGCGCGCGCGCAGTAGCACGAGCCAGGGTGAGCGAGTGCCCTGGAAAGAAATAATTCAAAAACAAAAAAGGTGAATAAATAACAAACTCTCTCCTAGGTGGCTTTAGATCTTTTCGAGAAAATTATCAGATATCAAAGACTCCATGTAACAACAAAAACAGCTAAACAAGCTCTCTACAGAGTGGATCAGTAATGATCTTCTATACCAATGTTTAACTCAAGAACTAATAAAAGTGTTAACGTTAACCGCCACTGATGGTTCCTTCACAGGAAAAATGTAGGGGGCAACTGGAGGGATCAACGCTTCACACCTTTATTATCTTGCACTGCATCCTGTTATAGGACTTAAACACCAAAAGCTTATAAACTAATGCTTTTGAGTAGATGCTTGTCACGGAGCAAGCGTCCGCTGTATCACAACATGAACTGTGTAGGTAATCAGCCCAAACCCGGGATTATGGCAAAATAAAACGGAAGAATTCAGGATCGGAATATCTATAAAAGTATATAATCCTACCTAGAGATCGATGCTGTATACATTGTTAACCTCGATAGTAGATAATATCTAGGTATAGCAAATACTTTAGAACAAACATTACCCGTCCTTCTGTACAAAGAACAGGCGCTTACGACTTTCTACGAGAAAATCATCTTTTTCGTGATCGTCCTTTTCCTCCGTTCGCACAACTTATGCTAGAAATGACGGTATATCGTATAATAAAGCTGAATTAGAAATTTGCTGCATTTTTACATGATCCTTCCGCTGTATCCCCGTATTTCTCTAATACTCTCACAATCACTCTCTTATATCAACATTCCTAAGTCCAACTGCTCTGGTTACATCCAAAATTGATTGTAGCATTCTCATTTGCGTTTACCTATTATTCGTGCTTCCCAGCGATATTTTAGTTCAAGCTTTGCTACTACACTAGGTATTTCTAGTATTATTTTCTTCGTCATACTACTGCAACAATTTTCTTTTGCGCATAATTAAGCTTCTTATATTTCTCAATATTTTCTTTAATGCCCAGATTGAAATTATAATTGGTATTTCGGATTCTCAATATTTGGTCGGTATCACTTTCCATATTAGCATTTCTTCTTCTTCTTCTTCTTCTTCTTCTTCTTCTTCTTCTTCTTCTTCTTCTTCTTCTTCTTCTTCTTCTTCTTCTTCGTCTTCTTCTTCTTCTTCTTCTTCTTCTTCTTCTTCTTCTTCTTCTTCTTCTTCTTCTTCTTCTTCTTCTTCTTCTTCTTCTTCTTCTTCTTCTTCTTCTTCTTCTTCTTCTTCTTCTTCTTCTTCTTCTTCTTCTTCTTCTTCTTCTTCTTCTTCTTCTTCTTCTTCTTCATCTTCTTCTTCTTCCTCTTCTTCTTCTACTACTTCTTCTTCTTCTTCTTCTTCTTCTCCTCCTCCTTCTTCTTTTCCTTCTCCTCCTTCTTCTTGTTGTTGTTATTATTATTATTATTATTATTATTATTATTATTATTATTATTATTATTATTATTATTATTATTATTATTATTATTATTATTATTATTATTATTATTATTATTATTATTATTATTATTATTATTATTATTATTATTATTATTATTATTATTATTATTATTATTATTATTATTATTATTATTATTATTATTATTATTATTATTATTATTATTATTATTATTATTATTATTATTATTATTATTATTATTATTATTATTATTATTATTATTATTATTATTATTATTATTATTATTATTATTATTATTATTATTATTATTATTATTATTATTATTATTATTATTATTATTATTATTATTATTATTATTATTATTATTATTATTATTATTATTATTATTATTATTATTATTATTATTATTATTATTATTATTATTATTATTATTATTATTATTATTATTATTATTATTATTATTATTATTATTATTATTATTATTATTATTATTATTATTATTATTATTATTATTATTATTATTATTATTATTATTATTATTATTATTATTATTATTATTATTATTATTATTATTATTATTATTATTATTATTATTATTATTATTATTATTATTATTATTATTATTATTATTATTATTATTATTATTATTATTATTATTATTATTATTATTATTATTATTATTATTATTATTATTATTATTATTATTATTATTATTATTATTATTATTATTATTATTATTATTATTATTATTATTATTATTATTATTATTATTATTATTATTATTATTATTATTATTATTATTATTATTATTATTATTATTGTTATTGTTATTGTTATTATTATTATTATTATTATTATTATTATTATTATTATTATTATTATTATTATTATTATTATTATTATTATTATTATTATTATTATTATTATTATTATTATTATTATTATTATTATTATTATTATTATTATCCCTCTCATTTGGTGTTTTCTCCTTACAGTCTCTTCATACCTATTATGTTTTGTTGTTTTCTTCAACCTGAATGAATGAATTCTGTAACTCCCTTTCATTTTCCACTAATAAAATTTTATCATCTACAAACCAAAATGCTTGCCAATATGGTTTCATTTATTCTTAGTCCCTTGGGTTTGCTGGCAGTTCTCCACTCTTAAATTGCTCTGTACATTACAAATAAAATAATATAAATGATAATCCACAGCTTTATTCAGCCCTGAAATTATTTATAAAATTAACACAGTAAGCTTTGACGGCCGACGTCTTGTTCAGTCGAGTTGAGGAAGCGCCGTGGACCACGGCCTTATAGCCCGGAATCTTCTACTGAACATTTATAAAAAAAATTTAACAGTTTACCTTTTTATTTATGCCTTGATTCAATTTATTAATCCAAAAGAAATGGTTATTATAACTCCCTCTGATCCTTTGAATTCAAATGAAACGGTTCAAAGCTTCAGACGTGAGACAAATCAATATTTAAAAGTATTTCGTTTTTCTTTGGCAGGTTTGTCTATGGTTACCCGATCACATGTAAGCGCATATTATGATCTTTACTGCCATAGGTATATAGATTATACACTGAGTGACTCGTATAGATACTGAGCACCCGATGGATGGTGTACTCCTTGGTCGCTGCAGATACTTCTAAGTAATTTATTGGAAAGTCAAAGAAAATGTTAATAAAGAAATCAAGTGCAATAGCACCGCAACTAAAATGAGGACTTGCCACAACTACTTTTCTTCCCACGTTTAAAGCTACACGTTAGTGGCTTCAGCATGCACCCGACCATAATTCTGCATTCCTGATAGAAAAGGAATAACTTCCGCCCAAGTGAAGGACCTTGGCTTTCATACTGATGGTTGTCTGACAAACTTTCCAAACATTAACAACATATAATCTAATTTATTGTTTCCAGATGTTGGCTATTCATGAATAACACAACCATATATGAATTACAATCACCAAGCGCGAGGTATGTAAATAGAAGTGCTTCATATTGTGACTGCGCACTTCCGAGCACGTAAAGCCCCTGCATATGTAGGCAACCCAACCTGCTTCTCGGTTTTATCACCACCATGTATTACAGCAGTAATGTTAAAGTATAATGAGTTTCTGAAATATTTTCAGGTGATGAAACTCACCTCAAGTAACAAAATTAATAAAAAATATACTGTGTGCAAAACATCCAGTTAAATATTTACCAGAAGTTGTAAATCGTAAAATGCATCAAACTGAAAACGGCAGTGTATATCATTCATTATATTAAATACATTGAAAGGTTATTCAGCTTGGCTGAGTTGGTTAGACGCTGGCTCCATGATACCCAGATCGTAGGTTCAAATCCGGCCCAAATCAATAATTTAGAGTTTGCTTAAATGCGGCATCTCCATTTCTGTAGATTTACTACATGTAACAGAATTCTGCGGCACGCTTCCGGAAAAACCACCGGGGATGATAGCGTCATGGCTATTGACAGCTTTGTTAGATAAGAAATATTTATTTATTTTCACTGAAAGAGAAATTTACAACCTTCCTACTGAGTGATGGTGTGATATCTGAAAATTGATGAATACTACTGTAATTTATTATCTATACATAGTCCTGTGGTTCGGATGTTAATCACACCTAGAGACATTCTTTTTTGTATTTATTTAATCATTTGTCATTCATTTATGCATTTAATAACTGCAGAATAATAACACTGTCATTACTGGATGTTATCAAGCAGCTCGATTAAGATGGACCAATTATAAACGAATTCTCTACTGTAAAAAGTTGAAGCATATCTGTAAAGAATAATAATCTAATTCCGGCAGGTTTTCCTTAATTAATAAACAGCATTAAAACAAATAAAATGTGTGATTGGACTGTTAAGCCTGAATACTATTATATAGCAATACATCAGTTTCAAAACTTAATGTTTGAGCGATTTAACCTAATTTTAAGTACAATTGTCTACGATTAAAAATTTGTCAGGCAAATAGTTTTGATAGTGTAGTAAAAATTAGGCGAGTGAAATTATAAGCAATCCTGAGAGTTGGGCACCTTGTCATACTTGTAGTTTGTATTTTATATCCTGTACGTTTTTAAACAACAGTTTCTTTAAATTTGTTTCCAAACTTTGGTGTCCATATGTTAATTACTTTAAAATTATGCATTTTAAGTGAACAGTAAGCTGTGAAATATGGCAGATATATTTCAGTATTTGAAGCTTCCTTCTGATTTAAATATTTAGTTTTCCCAATATAGTCTTGCCAAACAAAACCTGGTATGCAGCTGCTAATGAGGAATTCTGCTTAAGTGATTTAAATTTTCTATTGACACCGGAAGGCTTAACTAAGTAAAATTATTTTTAAAAAGCAACCAGTTATACTAGATATCTAGAAAATTAGACAACATGTGTCTGAATATTATTTATTTAAATGAAAAAGTGCTTCCTAAGCGAGATGTTTCTTTCTGTGCAATATATTTACAGTACGTTAAGTTTAAATTCAATTCATTACCGAAGTACCACCATAAATGCATATATGAGACTCTCTGAAGCTCTACCGAAAAGAAAACTTCGTTAGAAAAAGACTGCCATATGTGTTTGTGTGATCACGTCCGTCTGTGAAGAGCATAACTCAAAAACGAAAAATCGCTTGCACACTAAACTGAGAATTTAGACCAAGCACCGTCGAAGATTGGAATCCGAAGATTTTAAAACAAAATCCCCCTTTCAAACCACCCATTACACATAACATGTTTCGAAAACTTTGATTTTCTAAAACATTCCAGACACGATTATGCTTAAATTATATGTGTAACGTATTTTCATGCCAAATGAAATATGATTTTTTGCGCAGTCTTTAAAGTCCTCTATCCGTTATGATTTTGCGCAATTAGTAAACCGTAGATGGCAGAACGTAGTAGATTATACAATTTATTATATATAATAACAAATATATATGAAGCATGGAAATATGCAATAAAGCTAATTCTAGAAATATCTATACGATTAAATTGAAGCAGAAGAAAGTGTGTATGCAGGAACAGTCTTACAAGAATGGATATGGAAACCATGTGAGTGCAAAACAAAATATGCCTTATAAAGTAGTTCAAATTTTTGTTTTAAGGTGCATAATCTAGTTATTACTTAATTCATAAGTACCAAATCTCGCAACACCTTATTTTATGCACACATACTTAATGAGGTATTGTATCGCAAGGACAGGCAGAACTGGGAATGGATAAGTCGTGCGTTCGTCTGGTGTAAATAAAAGGGGAAACTTGAGTCGACCACCTCTGGGTAGGGAGTTTTAAAATTTATTTTAATGCTAAGCTAAGGAATTTAATAATTAAAGTGCTTTTTATGCATTTTGGCCTTTTATTAATTGTTATTTTAGTTTTTTTTTCGTAATTGTGCAATTTACCCAATTTTTCATTTTATTTTGATTTCCTATAATTTTAGTTATATTTATTTCTGTCTATTGTCATGATTTAGTTTTTAAAGGGCGCTGACGACCACGTAGATGAGCGCCCTTATATACACATAATCATCATCGTCGTCGTTATTGTCGTCTGATGTAAATACGATCTATACATAACTTGAACATTCTGAATGTGCGAAATCTCGAACATTCTGGAAAGTTCAAACGTACATAAAAGGGTGATCCCACAATTTTCAACAGTTTGAAGAGTCAGCGAGTTTTGTAGAATCTTCCAAATCGAGTCAGAAGGTTAACGAGCGCGTCTCTGGTGCGACAAAAAGTGGTATTCTCCAAGTGAGCTATCACGACTTACTAGCTAGTTCTTTCGAGGCCCCTGTGGGTGGTGGTTACCAACTGCCCCTTCGAGTCCAACCCAATCGGAGAAACACTCAGTCGGGAGCAGCTCGAATGTTTGGCCCGATCTAATTGTAGTAACGCCAGGAGTATCACGAATTCTCTAGGTTTGCAGCGGCGATTCCGGCTTACTTCCGGTAACGTCAGAAGTACCATAGGTCCTAGGGTCCTCAGATACTTGCTGTGTTCACCTCTGCAGCTACTGGACAATTCAGAAGAAGAGGCCGTGGCGTATGTGTCTCCTTAAGACGTGGACAAAATGAAGTGACTTGACAAAAGAGAACTGACAGTCCACATTAGTGAAGTTAATAATTTCAGTGATGTCTCAGAGGAAATTGAAAATCTTTATTTAGTAACAATAAAAGATGAGAATTGCTCCAGTTTTAAAATCCGGCTGAAGTAAAAATATTTTGAAAACTCAGTAGAGCAATTTGAAATATGAAAGTTAATATATCGATCTCCCTTATCGTGTTATGTATGCTTTTAGAGGATCCGAATACAAGATATGAACTCATTACTCTTACATCCTTTGAATCATCATAACACTTCAGCTTTCTGCAGCTTTTGAACCAAACAACGTTTGCTTTTTAAAGCGGAAGCAGAGGCTGGTCAATATGTTGCTTCATAAAAGCTCTTCTAGAAGCGGCACTTCACGTCAAGTGGTCAGGTTTCGTGTAATGTACGTAGAAGAAACAACCAAAATTGCTTTCCGAGAAACACAGCAGGTCTCCATCTTCAGCAGACGGCACTTTGTGCCCATCATTGCTTTCTATAAACGAGTTCTATCAAAAAGGCTACATTTTTACTTTGTCTACCCTTACCTATAATAAGTATTGCATTCCAACCAAAATTCGGTAGAACGTCTTCAATATAAATAATATTTTGAAACTCCCAAAATGCACAAATAGATCATTTAAAAAGCTGCTGTGTATAAACAAGCAATCTTCAATAAAACTGTACTTTTTATTTAAGTTTTGATTGAATCGAAAATGATTTCTTTTATGAAAATGGCATAGTTTAAAAATTGCCTCGCAAATAAAACGTATAGGTATTATATTTTGCGAAGAGGCCTTGAATTCTTTTTTATTTTGAATGAATAACGCAAACTGTAAAACGTAAAATACATACAATTTGAATGTTGAAGAGGTTTCTCAACTAGTTTTAGGTGGTTTCTCAACGACGTCAAATATAAAATATCTAGCAGGAACAAAGTATTACTTTAAGAACTGTGAAGGCAACACGGATTTCATTAGCATTTAAGCATCAAAGGTATACTGAAATACCAAGAAGGCGCACTACGTATTTCAACATACTGTGTACTGCGTCTTTACAATGCATTCTCTTTTTGTCCTTGAACGTTGCCAGGCTAGCAGCCAAACGGTTATACTGCATTCCTTTTAAGTGGGGGTGACGTGCGCCAAGTGAATCCATCTCTAATAAATAATATTTAAAGTATTTAAAATGCAGGAAATTGACTCATTCTTTTACATCACATGCTGAAGGCAAGACGGGGTTTATTAATGGAGCGAAACTGCTGTACGCGTAGAAAGCACCAGTGGGATTACCCTGGGCAAATGGACCACCAACATTTCAGAAATGAAGTGATTTCAAGAAGTAATCGAGTGATCAAAGATTTTGGGTGAGCACAGCCTGACTGAGCCCTTGATCAGATAATACGTCCTTTTTCCCCCAAAGACACATGCAGAAGAACGATTTGTCAGTTAAATTTCCTACTCTTTCTGTTCACGTTGTTTTCGCAACCAAATAACTCAACTTTTACTGCTCCACGTCACCAAATTACGCAATCTCATTTTTACAACTACCAATGCCAAAAATGGTACTCAATATCACATTAACATTGCATCATTTCGTGACCCACTGGATTTCACGCTTTCATTTCTTATTCATTTGAACTTTTCCCTATCGATCCTTAAAGGATTAAACATATTTCAACAGTTTTACAACTCTCGGGGCCTAAATCATACTGTTTTATCCTAGTAAGATTATCGGAATACATGTGGAATCTATGTATTATGGAGTTCTTCTGGACTAAGGTAAACGAGCATGTGAAAAGCAGCAACGTCGACGGAAATCTGAGTTTGCAGAAACTGCGCGAACTGGCCGTAGAAGCAGTAACGGAAGCCGACTGGGTAGAATTTGTAAGAAACTGGAGTAACCAGAAGCTGGATATTGTAAAAATGACGGAATCGTGTCGAGTGTTATAGATTACAACATTGTGAATATGGCAACAGATGATATCTCCACCACTGACAGGGATAGTGATAACAAAATACATATTTTCAGTAAGATTAATGAGGAAGAACTAGCACAACCGCTGTGATGTGAAGGCGAATAAGAACATCTATCAAAGTCTGTATGCTTCTTTTTATTTTTCGTCCAGATAGGCGTTTTGAATTAAGTGAAATTAAATGCTCACTATAGTAAAAAACGTTATCCTTAAATGGTGTGGCATACTGCATGATTAGACCGGTAGCGCCAGTTAATTTGGCATTTATTCGCACTGTTCCGTTTTATGATTCATTGAAAGCATGCAATGTTACTATCTATCAGCTAGCACTCCCCTCAACTTAAAGTTGAGTAAAGTTGCTATTGCAACTTAACGTTGCTATTCTTATTCAAAGCTTGATTGTATTGCTCCCTACCACAGAGAGCTTGGTCCCAAACAGTATGTATGTACAGATATTTGTAATTGAACTAAAGTGTAAACCACTGATATGATGTGCTAAAGGAACTAGTCAAACAAACTAAGAGTGTTTTTATTTAATTCGAGAGAGAGAAAGTAATTTACTTTCACTTAGCCTGTAAGGTACCTACTCCATCTGCAGAATTTGAGCCGTCACGTGATGTGTTTATAATAGCTTCATAGTCGGAGACAGTGTTTACCTTAGAGAGTACAATCACTATTATTCAGTAGTTCTTCCGTTTAAAAAACAGGAAAGTGTATCAGCTGGATCAACTTTCGATTGAAATGGAACACGAAATAAGCTTACCGCTTACCACTGCAAATATAATGCAGTTGATCTAGTATGGGTTTAAATACAACTTGGGAGTTTCAAACAGAAATAAGACCTTCAAGCTAACTGATGCTGAATGACTTGTTCACGAGGACATAGACAAGGCAACATAACAAATCCAGAAAAACTGTGTGAGACTGCAGAAAAGCTATAAGAAGCCGACTTTTGTAAACAAATAGCACGTGACGAGCTTTTGCAACCTATCGTAATAAATTTAAAAAATCAGACGATGTAGACAGTGAAATGACGAGGTGACTTTTGACGTAAATGACAGAGAAATATAAAAAGAACGGGGGTAACGAGGTGGCAACACTGAGCACGCAAAAGCATTTCATTCGCTACAAACCAGAGCTATTCCCATTTGAAAAACATAATAGAGTACAACTCAATGCCTGGTTCTCAGGAAGTCCGAAGGCCCCAGGCGTTGACCGCAGCGCTATCTCTAACACTCACACAAGTGACAGGGACATCTAATGGTGAACATACCAACTATTGAGGGAAACATATTCCACCCTACACGGAAGATCTATGCGCGAGACTTTTTAACAATTTATTTAACAAAGGTGAGGGTAAGGTAGGAAGTGGATGCGGCTTTATTACAGCCTGGAGGAATCCCGCTAAAAGAACTCCCATTATTCGGGGTGAAGTTGCAGTGCGAGCTGCCGATGGCAGCAAGCGGGTAATGAATGTTGGCCAGGCATCGATCATGACCGAAGCCCTGATCGAGGCGCGTGGGAATTGGGTGCGACTTGCAGAGACATTGTCTCTTTGGCGATTGCAACAGGGGTGGGGCGTAAGTCCGGGCAGAAAGCGCCGGGGATAATTCGTCTAGCTGGGCTCAAAGTAATGGCGGAAGTTGGATCCAGCTTATTCCTAAAAGTTCGGGTCAAATCGTGTTGTTGCGTGGTGACGGTGGTGTATGGGTGTTGTGGTGTAGCTCGGTGATTAGCTGCACTTGTTCCTCCAGAATTTCCTCAAGTTTGTCGTGAATGCTGTGTTTGCCTTTAGTGATGATGAGTTTGTGAGGTTCCTTGGTAAGGTTACGTAAGTATGTGAGTTCAAGTGGTTCGAAGGTTCTGATGTCTGCGATCTCTGTTGCTAGGTGCTGATTCTTCTGTTGGAGTGAGAGAAAGGCACCCTTGTTGGCTGCTGCGGATAGATGAAGTCTATGCGTGTGGTGATGTTCAGTACCTCCGAGTGGAGGTCCTGATTCTCGTCTGAAGAGGACCTGGGCGAGAAGATGGTGGCAAAACTTTTTTCAATGTGTAGAAGGCGCCTGTTGGTGTGCTGCAGTTCCTCACATAATTCTTGCAGAAGTAGTACCTCGGCCGAGGCGGTGATGTGGTCCGTGTTGGTAGTTGTCCCCCTTGTGGGCTCCTTTTAGCGAGGGTACAAAGGGCACGGCGCCTGTTCGGTTTAGTGGCCGAAACCACTGCGGGTACTGCAGTACTGGTGGCGGCGGCGAAGAACATGTTCTCTGCACCCAGATATGAGTGAGGAGACACCACAGTAATGACACCTCGGTGGCGCAGTGCAGGCGGAGGCGTCATGCCCATACAGGCAGCATCTTCGACAGGGGAAGTATTGCTGGTGCTTGTTGGCTTCTACTACCAGACATTGCCCTAACAAGGGCAGGTCGGTCCTCAAAGCAGCGTAGCGTTCCCCTGCGTCAGTGAACTGAAGGCGCACAAAGGAGGTGGCGCCTCGTCTGGTGGTGATCCTGGTGGCTCTCGTTACTGAGGGCCAGTGATGTGAAGCTGCAGTGTGAACTAAGTAAATGGGGAGATCGCGAGGAACCCCGACAATGACGGCGGTAAGGATTGCTGGAGACTCTATTGCTAGTTGCAGCTGCAATGGAGGTGTTACAATGCTGGTGACTGCGTGTGAGGATGGCCGAATGGAGTGGCCTGCAGGTGGCTGCTTAGTGGCTGGCAGTGTACAATGGAGTGGTCCAGGTGCCAAGAGAGGCGGCGGAGGACTGGGCGCCTGGCGAGTGTCGGCGCGGCAGGAGAAGCGGGCCTAGAAGCCCAGAACTTCCCGGCCAGCTCCGCGGTAGGTTCCCTCTCGACCGCCGAAAGTGACGGGGAGACGGTTGACGGTGCTCGAGAGCTGGCTGGCGACGGCTGCACTGAACCTTTCTTCGGCGGCTGGCTGAGCTGGTTCCTCTTGCCGACGTTCTTCTTTCCCATGCTGCGTGTCTGCGAAGAGATGTTAACACTTCGCAGTCTCGAAGAGAAATGTACGAGACGGAGTAAGGAGATCTGGCACAGTTTCGATAGCATTAATTACTGCATTTACTAAATAGTCAGGTATAGGCTAAGAATCAATTAAAATACTTGAAAGGTATTCTTATTTTGAGTGACAGAACAAAAGTGTGTTTAGTGATGCTAGAAGAATTAATAGTAACGACCCGCCAGTTACACTACTTTAATGGACATTTATTGTCCTTTCACGCTAGCCGTGTCTAGGACGCGTTATGAAAGGGTAGAGTCAACTGAAAAATTTAATGCCGGCTATAGCATTGAATTTGTCAGTCTTACTCTACCCTTTCATTCGTACTTTGTTCCAGTTTTATTTGTGTAGGTATTCTGAAGAACATAGAGTATTTTAGATCAATGTACCATAAATTCCTAAGAGATAAATGGAATTAACTAAATCCTTATTCCAGGCTTAAAATATTATCTGTACAACGTTGGATAAGTTAGCTTCTATATCACACTCATCTTGAATGGTTATGCCCCTTAACTCGGTTTTTCATCCCAAGCTTAGAAAAGTGGGAAGGGAGCTTCCATTAAATATATGGTCTAGAATGGGCAACACTTCCTTTTATTGCAGGTTTCTGTGGTAAAGAACGGCAGTTTGCATTCGGTGTTTGTCAGGTAATGAACGTCCAGAATGTTGTTATTCCCCTTCAAAGCGTTTCCTTCATCCATTTTAAGCGAAAGTATAAACTCGTCGCTTCGCTCCATTGTTAAAACAAATGCTCATCAAGCGGTGCTTCAGCTTTGTGCAACCTGGCACCCACATGGGGCTACATAATAATAAAAAATTCAATTCAGTTTGCTACATTGCTGTACACGTTCCGTGGCATGGAAAAACGAAAGAAGTGCCATGGAACGCAATAGTTATTTAAAAGGAATACTACATTCGCTTT
The DNA here is from genome assembly GCA_030765055.1 of Mantis religiosa. Taxonomy (NCBI): domain Eukaryota; kingdom Metazoa; phylum Arthropoda; class Insecta; order Mantodea; family Mantidae; genus Mantis; species Mantis religiosa. Next base: position 131,362,238 of record CM060947.1, read on the forward strand.
CAACGCTAGCTTCAAAAATATTTTCTTTGGATTTAATAGCTACTTCACCATACAGATTCTTCTGAGGCAACTACTAAGAGACCATTAGTTTTTATATTCCCTTTGCATGCGGCTCTATGAGCGTTTTCAGATAATTACCTCATATAAGTGGGTAACGTATTTTACGATATATATAGGTGGATATATAGCGCATATATAATGTATCTACCTATATAAATGCTCGTACCTACATACATGTATTAGGTAGGTACATATAGATGTATGTATTTATGTATGTATTTGTTTTTTATATTTAAGGGCATCAGGATGCTTCATTGCAAAAGTAATATTACATGCTTTAAATTCATATTATAATTTTATTGTGACCTATACATTTACAAATTATGCCTTAAATTAATAATATTAAAATTCTAATTTTAATTTATATATTTGCCAGTTAAGTATGTACTATTTTAATGAGAGAGCAACACAATTTGAATTCTAAGTTACAATATACAACTTCTAAATTTCTCTGGTTTTATGTATTTTAATTTAGCTGTATTGTTTTAAATATGTTGTTACTTCTCATTGTGAAACGATGGCATACATTTTAAACACTTGAATTAATAATAATAATAATAATAATAATAATAATAATAATAATAATAATAATAATAATAATAATAATAATAATAATAATAATAATAATAATAATAATAATAATAATAATAATAATAATAATAATAATAATAATAATAATAATAATAATAATAATAATAATAATAATAATAATAATAATAATAATAATAATAATAATAATAATAATAATAATAATAATAATAATAATAATAATAATAATAATAATAATAATAATAATAATAATAATAATAATAATAATAATAATAATAATAATAATAATAATAATAATAATAATAATAATAATAATAATAATAATAATAATAATAATAATAATAATAATAATAATAATAATAATAATAATAATAATAATAATAATAATAATAATAATAATAATAATAATAATAATAATAATAATAATAATAATAATAATAATAATAATAATAATAATAATAATAATAATAATAATAATAATAATAATAATAATAATAATAATAATAATAATAATAATAATAATAATAATAATAATAATAATAATAATAATAATAATAATAATAATAATAATAATAATAATAATAATAATAATAATAATAATAATAATAATAATAATAATAATAATAATAATAATAATAATAATAATAATAATAATAATAATAATAATAATAATAATAATAATAATAATTAATAATAATAATAATAATAATAATAATAATAATAATAATAATAATAATAATAATAATAATAATAATAATAATAATAATAATAATAATAATAATAATAATAATAATAATAATAATAATAATAATAATAATAATAATAATAATAATAATAATAATAATTCCTACATCAGCGACGTCCTTTGTTATGGGACTATGTAAACAAAAGCACACACACAGCACAGAGGTGTCGGTGAAAGGAGTCCTCCTCCGCAAAGGAGGGTCCTTCGACTCTGGCCATACCTGGACTAGGTCCTTTACTGGCATCATGAGGGGTTATTAGGAATGGATAGTGGGTGAATGGTGGTGGTTTAATTTAGGTGATAGGTCAAAGTTGGTCAAAATTACAATCATTCTTCATTGAATAGCCCTCGTATTTCACTCTTCAAGAGAGATGGCCAGATACTGGGACCCATTCCCGAACTCCTCCAAGAATGCCCCTTTTTATAACTCGGAGCTTCGAACATGTTTTGTTGGTGAACATTTGTGGAAAGCCTAATAATTTCTCTATTTTAAGTAGGAAACGCTGAAAGGCGCTGTTTGTTTTCTATAATAAATATCGTTTTTCATCATCTGATAGCATCGCACAAAAGCCCGCAAAAGATTAATGTTTCCAATATTACGCTTAGTGGGTAAAGAAAGAGTCAGAACTGTGGAATTCTGTGAAGTACGGGAAAAGTTAAAATGAGAAATTACCTAAATGGAGACTAAGTAAGGATGAAAGGCAGGTACATCATCAGAAATGGTAGGTAATTATATATAGTGAGAAATAGCTGGAATTATCACCGGGAACAAAATAATAAAAATACTTCACTGGGACGCAGGGTCTGTAAAGATCTGGAAAGGAACATATTTATAATCCTCCAGTAGCAGTTGTGCATTGTGGTAGCTTTTCTATGCTGACCATTCAAATAAAATTTACAAATTTCAGTTAATTGATGGAAATTAATAATTTCACCACACTAGCCGTATATAGGCTAAGGTTTTTGATAGATAGGGTCAACATGAAATATTCAATGTCACGGCCGGGATTTGAATCACGAATCTCCTAGATTCCGTCCAGCCGCTCTTACCCTTTGAACCACCATTCATGACATTAAATTCTCCATTTGACTCATATATTGAATTTTTCATGCTAACTATCAAAATTTACTGCAAAAGGTGTTATTATAGTTGGGATTTAGAGCGCGCCGTGCCGTTAATGAGCTACCACAACAGTAGCCCACACAATACTAGACTCTGTAACTGAGACGATTTTCCCGATAACTCTTAATCATTCTCAAAATATATTGAGTTAATATCCCAAATGACAGCTTAAAATGTCTTTAGGTACTAATCAGTGAATTTTTCAAAACTAGAGCTAGGAAGTTCGTACCGATTTCCTTGAGGAGTGTAAGAGCGGCCAGGCATGCCTACTCAAAGCAGCACTACTAGCAAGGGCAAGATTCATCCTAGAATGCAACTCATTACTGCAAAACAGTTGTAACTGCATGACACAAAGGACGTTAGTAGGAAGGAAGTCAATCGAATAACATATTTGTTGTGCTTCAAAGATGAGCAACTAAATTTGCTGTACAACCATTGTATGTTGTCCAGAAGTGTACTTATTCATATCCTTATTTACTTTATTACTTACATTTACATTTCAGTGGGATACTTCAACAAACATGGAAAAAAGAGAAGCCAGATCGAGAAACTAAATTAGCTGAAATCATTAACGAATTTGCAACAGATTATCAATCAACTAAATCTTGTTTTACAGGGCATAGAATGAGTTTTTCATTTGAAAGGCTTAAAAGGTACATTATTGGTTTTAGTAATACGGCCACAGATGAGTAAATATGTAGTAAATTTCCTGTTATGGCATTTTGTCTAGTAAGAGTCTTCCGATATTTAATAACTTAATTTTATTATTTGGATATTATTCTATATTCGATCAGGAAATGTTACAATCCGCCTTATAATTGCTTGGGTGTTGCCATAATGTGCCTATTTAAATAATGAGATCAGCCAGAGACAAACCCGTATGTACTATATAAGAATTTGTATGTTGTACATAATGATATAAATAGATGTGCATTTATGAATGCCTCATAAGTCATTTTTTTCTCTGTGAAACCAGTTTCAATGCCTCTCCGCTGTGCGTTTCTTTTCTATGACTTATTTGGATGCTGGGAGAGGGTCGGTCGCAACTTGCATAGGGAACGGCGAGCGGTACGAACTTCCTAGTCCTACTCAAAACCCAAAGTATTCCACTGAGGCTGTGGAACTTCTAAAATGTTATAATACCCTTGCGTAAACAACTGTGATTATAAAATGTAGTATGGTGGTTTTACCGAAAAAATACTTCTTAAGATGTAGCTTTTATAACATTTAAACAATTTTATATATATATATATATATTCTTTATGTAGCAAGGAAATAGGAATGCACTTTCAAATTCATTGGTTTTAAAATGTTTATCATATGGGTGAGTAAAACGTGTGGAAAAATGCTGTAACTGTGTTGTTAAGTTCTGTGAAGTGATATTTTTTAGAAAAGCTATAAGATAACATGTTTTGTGTTACTATGTCTCAGAACGTTCAGGTGAATACTTTTTTGAACTGTAATTCATATTTATTAGGATGTATTACACCACATGTAATTTATTTCCTTTTTTTTTAATTTTACGGCCTCCAACGTTAAGTCATATCGGACGGTGAATGAATTGGGAGACGTGATGCTCAAATGTGTCCAGGATCCATGGAGCTCAGAGCTACCCGACATTCGTCTTTAAGGATAAAGTAAAACCCCAAATAACTCCAAATAACTCACCCTGATCGAGATTCGAACTCGGGACCTCTTGAACATGAGGCAAAGACGCTACCATCTACGCTACCGAGGCAGGCTATATATATATATATATATATATATATATATATATATATATATCTTGTTGCAGCCTTTAGAATTATAGTAGCAATATTAGGATTTATTAAATTTTCATATGAATTTAACGAAAAACTAATGTTCTTAGGTATTTTAATCTTAATATATATATATATATATATATATATATATATATTATATATAATTAGTGGTGCTGTGTTGTAACCCATGATTAATTCACTTCAAAGAGTACTGAAAATGGCCTCCATTTACTGCCAAACAGTGCCGAAGTCTTTCTTTGAAATTAGTTATGCTTCCAGGAACACTGTTCGCCTGGTGAAATACATGTCTTGACAATTCTTCGCTTTCACTCTTCGTGATCTCTTGGTCGGTCCTTGTGATCCCTCCACTTCAAATATCTACACAAGAAAAAGTCTAAAGGATTCAGGTCAGGAGATCTTGGTGGCCACTGAACGCTTCCTCTTTTGCCAATCCATCTTCCTGGAAATTCATGATTTAGATTATTCACCACTTGCCTTCCATAATGTGCCAGGGCACATTGAAATATAATTTTGAATTCCTGGAATAAAGTAGCGCAAGCAGGAGTTATTTAATTTTGTATAAGGGATATATACACTCCAGAATTTAAGCTGCCAGCAATGTAAAACAGGCCTGTCAATCCCTCATTAATTACAACAGCGCAAACATTTACTTGTCTTGGACATTGTGTATATTTTAACAATTGTGATTATATAACTTCCCATTTAGGCAGAAAGTAGCTTCATCAGAGAACACAATTTAATTCAAGATGTTAGGATTCTGATTGAACCTGCAATTCAAGGTTTCAGTAAACTGAGCACGTCTGCCAGTATCATCTTCACAGAGTTCTTGCAGCAGTTGTACCTTGTATGGGTGCCATTTGACTGCCTTAATTAAGTTGCATATGGACTCTTGGCTGATATTGTAGTCCATTTCAACCGGGCGAGTAGATAAATGTCGGATTTCTTCCACTGATATCACCATCTGTAACTCGTTTTTGCCTTCCAGCCTTTGCCTTATCTTTAGCATGTCCAGTTTCATTGGATTTTTTTCAAAATTTTGCTTACGTTGAGTGAGTAATACTTCGTGCTGGAAGCATATGATTAGACAAGACACAAACCTCTTCCTGGGTTCTCCTCCTATCACTATATCCTAATATCATTAGTGTTCCAATTCGTTGTCTTTCTATAAGTTGTGCCATGACTAAGTTACTTTCAGGAAGATTTTGCAATGAACTAAGCATTGTTGTCCTTATTAGCTGTTATCTGTATTTTTCACTCCAAAGCCACATATTTAAGCAGCCGACTATTTTGTTTAATTCTAAACCTACTCAATTTCAAGTAAGATGCTTTTCCTTAGCTCAGTACACATGCAGTAAGCTCGTAATAATTTTAAATTGCTGTTTGAAAGGGTATTTGTTTGTACGTTCTGATACTTGAGGACTGGAATAGTGCAGAAAGAAGAAATATTGCCATTTAACAAACATTTTTGTAGTCATTTTTCTTCTTCTTCTTCTTCTTCTTCACTTCATGGCATAGGCAATCAAGTGCCTGTTCCGCTTTCGAAGTCCTCCAGCCATCGTTTCCTGGGTCTGCCCACCGATCTCCTACCTGTAGGATGATAATGTAATATTTGTTTTGTAAGTCTATTATCTGGCATTCTTTCAACATGTTCCTTCCATTTTTGTTTGAGATCCTTTAACCTATCATTCATACTAAAAATGTCCAGCTCTTCTCTTATATTTTCATTTCTTATTAAGTACCTCTTCATGCATCCTTTCACACTTCTCAAGAATTTCATTTCTGAAGCCTTGATGCCGTATTTATCAGCCGTATGATTGAATACGATTTTAACAATGAATAAAATGATAATTAAATTATAATGAGGAAGTAAGGTGAAAGAATTTAAGATAATGAATAGTACAGATGGATAAGTTCATGAAACGAAGCAACAGCATTTAGATTCAATTACTAGAATGCGAATAAGTATTTTAACCCAGAGCTATATAATAAAGTTGCTTCTCTATATGGATGAAAGTGTTCCGTCGAAAGGCTGTGGTCACGGGTTGGGTCGTTACCTGGGTCATTAGTAGACCGGTCCAAAGCTGGCCCAAACCAGTATTTCGGGGAAATGTCCGCGTGGTTGTAGCTCGCTAACTAGAGTTTTTCAGAGAAATCCAGCTGGAGGCGAGGCTATATCTGTTTTGGTAAGGAATATTAGGTTTTAGCGTCGGTCTTCTAGTCTGAGACGTGATACAGTGTAGACGTGTTTTGCCTGCCGGGGACACAAACGTCGGATTGTGCCGAGAAGTACAATCAGTAATGAGAATCTTATTAAGTGAATAAGATCTCCCAGCAGTGAATTAAGCGGCGAAGTATACTTTCAAAACAGTGTTAGTAATTTATTCCATCGTGATAGATTTCAGCAATTCAGTATAGTTTGAACGTGATAGTGGAAATCTAGAGTAATTCGATCTGAACGCGGCGGCAACTCCTGGTGAACTGTCTGCACGAAACGAACTGAATAGTAAAGCGGATACGATGAACTGTGTTGTTTTTATTTCGTCAACCTATCTCACGCATACCCTGTAGATAGCGTGGTCTCAGCTCTAATGACTAGCCAGGGCAAAGAATAGTCAACTCATAGAGCAATATACTAGGCGACCAGACCACCGGGATCCAGGCCGCTAGGGTCACATCCAGAGTGGCTGATACCAAAGACAGAGTAGCAGCAGACGCAGCGGGGGAGGTAAAAGGCCACAGCCTGTATTTTTACTCTGTTGCTTTTTAGTTAACGTCCAAGTCTCACTTCCGTATGTCAGTATAGGTACAGCCATAACTTTGTAGAACTTTAATTTTGTTTCTTTACGTTTGTCATTTTTTAATTTGTAATTTACGTCCGTCAACGTTGTCATACCGGACGATGAATAGAATGATGAAATGATGCTTAAATGAGTCCAGGGTTCATAGAGCTCAAAGCTACCCAACATTCGTCTTTCAGGATAAGGGAAATCCCCCGAAAAAACCTTATCCAGGTAACTCACGCTGACGGAGATTCGAACTCGGGACCTCTTGAACGTGAGGCACAGACGCTACCGTCTACGCTACTGACGCGGGCTTATTTGTAGTCATAGTAATGTTATGGCATTATGATATCCTATAGCTTTTCTAAAAATAATCACTTCATTGATTTGGAACTACGAGGTTACAGACATGGTTCCATATTTTTACTCACCCGGTATTATGAATTTGGTATTTCGCATAAATATGTTGAAGGGGCTCGGTGATACGCTATACTAAGAAATGTATAACAAAGTTAGTTCATATATGTTGCGCAAATAATTTGGGACGTTTCAGTCCAATAAATTAAAAATTTCATCCTAAGTTGATTCTACTGAGGAACGTTCCAATGGATAAAACCTGACCTCAAAATTTACTGACAAAACTAGGAAGAAACTTTTAATATGCTTTTGTTGTTAAATCATGCACATATTTATTAAAACATATAATTTAAAGAGTGTCTAAAACATTTGTGAAAATTCTGGAAAGCACTTTAAGAGATTATGAAAAAATATCAGCAATACTATAAAAACCTTCATATATGTAATCAAAACCTCCAATCAGGATTATCTCAACATCATTCACATATCTTTGTCATATTTACTACGCTATAGAAAGTAATCTGTTACATCCACGTGGCTTTCTCTATCTATTCTTTAACAAACTATTTATAAAAAGTAACCTGTTTTTCTATCCACTTAAGTTTATTGAGCCAAACGTTATATAAATGCTTTAATTGTGTTATATAAATGCTTACCTAAAGTACACGGTTGATGAGGAATGGAGGTAACAAGGAGTTTGTGTCAATATTAAATAAACAAAACAAAATAGAGCACGCTTCAGTGCACTCAACTGTACATGTTGTTTTGGGCTTTGCTTTTGCTCTTTGCATCTGCTTATATATTTGTCTGAAGACAGTTGAAGGAAGGCGTAACCTAAGAAGAACATCAAAGTATAATCTATATTTATTTTTGTGATACAAATCTGGTATTGCATCAAATCAATTAATCACAGCCATATAGATTACCTATTTTTCTTTATCTTTTCCGCTGGAAATGCCTTGTGTAATTGTAGAAGTGAACATAGGTACAATACACATAACGAGTTCTTATCTTTTATAGTTGACTCATGATAGTTCTAGGGAAATCTCCAAGTTTCCTGGCGTCGATGTATAAAGCCGCTCAGGTGCATTCGAAGTATCGATGTATAGCACAATGCACTGTAGTTTGTTGATATGAAGTGACAAGCAACAGTAAGAGTGTTTATATAAAACATTTGACACCTGGACCACCCTCATGAATCAATGCCTCCTACAGGCAACCATCTGAGATAGCCAGAGAACTGCTCCAGTGAAGACCCTCGACCAAGGGAAAGGAGACGTGGCAAATCCAAACCACTATAAAAGCATCGCGTTAGAATGTGCACCCCGTCATGACACTCAACAAACTAGTTACCAACAGATTGAACAGTCTGTTGCAAAGGAAAACCATTGGAAGAACAATTTGATATCCGGAAACGAAGATCCACCATACATGCCATTATTATGTGTTTCAAATGGGAAGGTGTTTGTCCTTGAGCGCTACTAGGTGAGCAACCAATCGGAGTACTGTGGTGTTGTATTGCATTCCCGCTAAGTGGTGAATGAGGAGAGCCAACCTAATCTATCTGTATGAAAAACTATTCGCGCTAAGACAAAAATTCAGATTTGGCAGAACAAACCATTTGGAAGGTAGAGAGTAATGTATCTAACATAACCATGAAAACCCCATATTTTTAGCTGAAATAGTTTTTCTAACACAAATAAATAAACCACTATTACCAGTATTATAACAATTCATGGCGACGTAACCGCTGTATGAATTTCATTACTGGTTGGCATGTATGCGTGTACGTATATTTGTAATTACTCAGAATTGAAACGTAAATGCTTGACATGACGTGATAAAAGAATTGCTTGAATAATCCAATTCGAGTGAGAGGAAACAAATTTCCTGTTGCCCTGGCAGAACATGTCTGGTCACATTATATCTTTGTTTATGAATGGTTCGTAATCTCTATTTACTCTAGGGAGTTCAAAGTGGTTGGTGTGTATGTATGTACATATACTTTTAATTACTCAGAACTGAAATTTAAACTACTGACATGACGGATGAAAGAATTACTGAGAATAAGTCAAGGTGTTAAATTCGAGAAAGAGCAAACACTTCATTTCCTGTTAGCCTGTGGATTGCTGTATGCTTATATATCTCAATGAATGCTGGATAAGCAGTGTTTATTTACTTTGCAGAGTTCAGACCAATATCATTCAGTTGTTTTACACAACAGTAGAGTAAGAGCTAAATAGTGCAATGGCTTCTTGCGGTGAATTTAGTGGCGAGTCAAAAAGGCTGGTATTGCGAAGTCAGGTTCGAAGTATTATTTTTAAGGTGTACACGTTCTTCAAAAAAAAATCGTAAACAGAAACTAAAATTGAGTTATTGCAAAAGTTACTTCCGTTTAAAAGCACGGAAAAAGTGTATCCGTTGGATCGACCTGCAATTGAAACGGGACACGACGTAATACGCATCCCACCTTACCACTGCCAATATAATCTAATTGAGTTGGTATGGGCTCAAATAAACAGGGGGATTGCAAAAATAAATAATACTTTTAAACTGACGGACGTTGAACGACTTGTTTACGTAGAAATTGACAAGGTAACACAACAGGACTGGGAAAACTGCGTGAGACACGCAGAAAACCTTCAAGAAAACGATTTTTAGAAAGAAATAGCACGTGACGAGATTTTGGAACCTATAATTATAAATTTGCAAGACTCAGACGATGAAGTCACTGACAATGACGAATTATCCCTTAACGGAAGTGACATTGGCAGCGATATGGAAGAGCCATTGGCAGTTCCATTGGAATAGAAAAACAGATAATTCATAAACTATAGTTATATTATTTTAAAATATACATAATTTGCGAAAATGCTTTTTTCCAATTTTGATTTTGGCAACTGCATAATTGTACAAGTTTGCAAAATATAATTTGCTTACCCTTACGTCTGCGCCAAGCAGACGTGCATGTTGTATGGGTGTGCGAGAGAGAGGGAAATATAAAAGGAGTGGGGTAACAAGCTGGCAACTACCTACGCGGATGACATGGCACTGGTATCAACTGCACCTGAACAACTACAACTAGAAGTTGTGGCAAACTAGAAGTTTTAGCAAATGTAAATGACCTCCACATAAATGAAAGCAAAACATTGTCGATGGTCCTCAGAAAAGGAGGACGAACCACAACGAGAGTAGATATCTACATCAACAATAAGAAGCTACAACGAGTAAACTATGTCAACTATCTCGGGGTCACCTTTCAGACACGAGGAACGGTTTTCAGCAGACCATCACAGACAGGACAACAGCCACAACGCCAGCTATGAATAACTTCAACCTCATATACACATTGTCCCAGGACGTGCTGAAGCTCCTTAAAGCGAAGATCACACCGATGTCACATACGGATTAGACATCATATGGACACATTTAACAAAGAGAGACCTCCTACAGATAGAGAAGGTGAAAGTCATGTACCTCAAAAAGGCCCTCTACTTTTCGAAGTACACATTGCCACGCCTAGTAACTGAACTAGCAAGGAAACGTTTCTACACTGAATAGCTACGGAACATCAGAAACTTCAGTTCACAGACGCATACAACACTACAATAGACGAACTAAGAAGGAAGAAAGATTTAATATGGATGGAATTCTACTCCACGGACGCAATGACAATGGACTGGAGAGAAGCAAGATACGAACTCAGACATCTTAGTGACGAGAATGGCAACACATTCGTTCCCTCACAAAATTTGCAAGAAACGCCATGAACCAAATCCCCAGTGTATCTTACTTAAAAAACTAACTGAACAGTGGCTCAGTGAAGCTTACATTATGCACATAGTGCACTTTTCCTACTATTATTATACAATATTTGTGTTCGTACCGGAAGAGCTCATTACATGGATGACTAGGAAAAGCACACGGAATATTTGGAAATTATGCTTCCGTTGATAAATGCCCATAGCTGGCACTGGAGGTCAGAATTTAAAACAAATACAATAACAATTAAAAAGATAAAGATGATGTTATGATGTGATTTCGGCTCAAATAATACTATTGTGAAGTATTGTACATTGCAGTGCACGGAATCGTGCTCATATTGTGTACAATGTTTGATGTTCAGTAAATACTACATAAAGTAATTCAGTACCTATCTCTTACCTAGTTAGAATATTCGTCTTTATGTTTGTCTTATTCCCTTCTATTCCTTCTCTACCGACTCTGTAAACGAACTATGTTCATAGGTAAATGTTTGAGTAAACCACACATTACATCAAACCCGTACGAGACGGTTCATCCAGGAGTTAGTGTGGACAGCCGTTGCGATTAAAGACAAACAGCCACTCAGATGAATGATTACGCGTACTTTTATTTCTGCCGCTCACTTAGGCCTGAACTTTGTTCACAGAATGATGCTCTGTATAGGGGATTGGGATTCGGATTTCATTACGGAGGGGATTCGGTACGTAGGCCACCAAGTTGGACCCTTTGTTCCTATGGCCCCAAGTGGGGGGCAACCCCGGGAGGAAGTATGAGGCGAAGGAGATAGAGGGTGGCCGACCAAGGAGCCACGAGAGTACAGAGGGCAGGGTCCCTACAGTTTACTTGGATAGAGACTTCCAACGACAGGCCAGGACAATGAACCCGCTCCCCTGCAGCGGGACGGCAACGAACCCAGCAGCCAAGCCGTAATGGTACCAGGCAGGCGATCTGAGCCCCAAAGGTCCCTGGCTGGTGGTCCCGAAATGGTCCAAGCAGAGGAGTTGAGACCAGCAACCAACCTACCGAAGGAGGATGTAGTTTTTCTCAGAGCATATCATCGTGCCATGCGCCGCCGAGACACCCGCCAACATTTCTACCCCACCCAGCATTCACTTAGCGTCCCGGGCAAACCCCCGAAAAACCCATTGGTCAGGTAGGTTGGTCATGGGAATCGAACCCAGGCCTCCCGAATTCGGGCCACAGACGAAACCGCCTGAGCTATCACTGCTGCCCTGGCAGAACGTGTCTGGTCACATTATATCTTTGTTTATGAATGGTTCGTAATCTCTATTTACTCTAGAGAGTTAAAAGTGGTTAGTGTGTATGTATGTGCATATACTTTTAATTACTCAGAACTAAAATTTTAACTACTGATATGACGGATCAAAGAATTACTGTGAATAAGTCAAGGTGTTAAATTCGAGAAAGAGCAAACACTTCATTTACTGTTAGTCTGTGGAATGCTGTATGCTTATGTTTATGAAGCTGCATAAAAAGTGTTTATTTACTCCGGAGAGTTCAGATCAATATCATTCAGTTCTTTTTTACATAACAGTAGTGTAAGAGATAAATAATGAAATGGCTAAATGCGGTAAATTTAGTGGCGAGTCAAAAAGGCTGGTATTGCGAAGTCAGCCTCGAAGTACTATTTTTAAGGTGTACACGTTCTTCAAAATAATTTTCAGAAACAGAAACTAAAAATGAGTTATTGCAAAGAGTACTTCCGTTTAAGCACACGAAAAGGCGTATCTTCTGGATCAACTTACAATTTAAACGGGACACGACGTAATACGCCTCCCACCTTAAGACTGCCAATATAATCTAATTGAGTTGGTATGGGCTCAAATAAAAAGGGGGACTGCAAAAATATATAATACTTTTAAACTGACGGACGTTAAAGTGTGTGTGTGTGTAGTGTTTAACGCCCGCTTTTACTACATATGGCACCGCAGGCGGTGACACTGATGATACATGAAATTAAGATGGAGCACAGGTGGAATGAGATGGCGGGGGAAACCGGAGGTCCCGGAGAAAACCCGCCCCAGCGCCATGTTGTCCACCACAAATCTCACTTTGCGGTCGCCTGGGATCGAACCCGGGCCGCCTTGGTGAGAGCCAAGCGGTCTAACCACGGACGTTAAACGACTTGTTTACGCATAAATTGACAAGGTAGCACAACAGGACTGGGAAAACTGCGTGAGACATGCAGAAAGCCTTCAAGAAGACGATTTTAAGAAACAAATAGCACGTGACGAGATCTTGGAACCTATAATCATAAATTTGGAAGACTCAGATTATGAGGTCAGTGACAATGACGAATTATCTCTTAACGAAAGAAACATTGACAGCGGTATGGAAGAGCCACTGGCAGTTCCATTGGATTAGAAAAACAGGTAATTCATAAACTATAATTATACTTATAGTATTTTAAAATATACATAATTTGTGAAAATGCTTTTCCCAATTTTGATTTTGGCAACTGCATAATTGTAAAAGTTTGTAAAATATAATTTGCTTACCCTTACGTGTGCACCAAGCTGACGTGCATGTTGTATGAGTGTGCGAGAGAGAGGTAAATATAAAATGAGTGAGGTAACAAGCTGGCAACGCTAAGCGTGATACGGCATCTGATTAGCTGAACTCCAGAACCCTTGCATTTGAAACACATAATAGATGTCTGCAGGAAGAAATCCAAGAAGCGCTTAGGCACCCAAGATGAAAGCTTCACTCTGTCTTTGTGGATTATAATAAAGTCTTTGATCTAATTAATAGGCAAAACGTCACCAATAAACTGGGAAGTCTCCTGGGAGAAGAACGCTACTTCACAATACATTGGCGTGTAAGTATATCCATATAGACAACCAGCTTGAAGCCTCTCTACCGATAACTTAACTTAACGGAGTTCTAGAGGGGGACTCAATGATCCCATTGCTATTTGACATTGCCACAATGGACGTTGCCCAAGTCACCATAACAGAAAAAGTAAAAGTACTTACCTACGCGGATGACATGGCACTGGTATCAACTTCACCTGAACAACTACAACTCTCATGTAGCAAACTAGAAGTCTGAGCAAATGTAAATTACCTCCACATAAATGAAAGCAAAACTTTGTCGATGGTCCTCAGAACGGGAGGATATTTACATCAACAATAAGAAACTACAACGAGTAAACTATTTCAACTATCTTGGCGTCACCTTTCAGACACGAGGAACGGTTTTCAGCAGACACATCACAGACAGAACAAAAGCAGCAAGGCCAGCTATGAATAACATCAACCTCATACACACATTTTCCCAGGACGTGCTGGAGCTCCGTAAAGCGAAGATCACACCGATGTCACATACGGATTAGACATCATATGGACACATTTAACAAAGAGAGACCTCCTGCAGATAGAGAAGGTGAAAGTCATGTACCACAAAAAGGCCATCTACTTGTCGAAGTACACATTGTCAGGCCTAGTATATGAACTAGCAAGGGAACGCTTCTACATTGAAGAGCTATGAAACATCTGAAACTTCAGTCCACAGACGCATACATCACTACAGTAGACGAACTAAGAAGGAAGAAAGATTTAATATGAATGGAATTTTAGTCCACGGACGCAATGACGACAACGGACTGGAGACAACTCAGACATCCAGTGACGAGAATGGCTACACATGCCTTCTATCACAAAATTTGCAAGAAACACCATAAACCAAATCCCAGTGTATTTTAAGCTGTGCGCTAAATTCTATGACTGCTACTATGTCATAATATATCAGAAGAGAGTAGTATATTAAACAGCATACTTAAAAAAATAACTGAACAATGGCTCAGTGAAGTTTATGTTATGCACATTGTGCACTTTTTCTACCATTATTATATAATATTTGTGTTCGTACCAGAAGAGCTCATTATATGGAAGACTAGGAAAAGCACACGGAATATTTGGAAATTATGCTTCCGTTGATAAATGCCCATAACTGGTACTGGAGGTCACAATTTAAAGCAAATACAATAACAATTAAAAAGACAAATATGCTGTTATGATGCGATATGGCCTCAAATAATACTACTGTGGCGTATTGTACATTGCAGTGCACATTGTGCTCACACAATGTTTTATGATAAGGAGATACCATAAAAATAGTCCAGTAACTATCTCCTATCTGGTTCGAATATTCGCCTTTAAGTTTGTCTTATTCCCTTTATCCTTCTCTACCGACTCTGAAAACGAACTATGTTCATAGGTAAATGTTTGAATGAACCACACTTTACATCAAATCACTATGAGACGGTTCATCCAGGAGTTAGTGTGGACAGCCGTTGCGATTAAAGACTTCCAGCCACTCAGATGAATGATTACGCGTACTTTTATTTCTGCCACTCACTTAGGCCTGAACTTTGTTCACAGAATGATGGTCTGTATAGGGGATTGCGATTGGGATTTCATTACGGAGGGGATTCGGTACGTAGGCCACCATGCTGGGCCCTTTGTTCCTATGGCCCCAAGTAGGGGTAACTCCGGGAGGAAGTATGAGGTGAAGGAGATAGAGGGTGGCCGACCAAGGAGCCACGACAGTACAGAGGGCAGGGTCCCTACAGTTTACTTGGATAGAGACTTCCCCCGACAGGCCAGGACAATGAACCCGCTCCCCTCCAGCGGGACGGCAACGAGCTCAGCAGCCGAGCCCTAATGGTCCCAGGCAGGCGATACGAGACCCAAAGGTCCCTGGCTGGTGGTCCCGAAATGGTCCCAGCAGAGGAGTTGAGACCAGCAACCGCCCTACCGGAGGAGGAAGTAGTTTTCCTCAGAGCATAACATCCTGCCATGCGTCGCCGAGACACCCTCCAACATTTCTACCCTACCCAGCATTCGCATAGCGTCCCGGGCAAACCCCCGAAAAACCCATTGGTCAGGTATGTCGGTCACGGGAATCGAACCCAGGCCTTCCGAATTCGGTCCACAGACGAAACCGCCTGAGCCATCCCGCTCAGTGATCTGTATAGAACTTGAATACAAACAATTAGAAAAAGGGCTCACCTAGGTCTGGTGTGGAAGAAGGTGATTAGGAGATTCTGGGAACATTAAATCAAGAAAAATGCTATTGAAGAACAAAAAATGCCTTCTGGATGTTTCAATCTACCTCATTGTACAGATCGTTGCCGAACATGCTGGGTCAAGATATGTAACGTGTTTTCTATCAAAGTAAAATAGCCAGTACGGGATTCCCCAAGTTGTTCTTGACATTCTGGATCGCTATACAAAAACTTGCGGGGTGTGGGCTGGTACGACACGGAGCAAATAAATGGCCTCACAAACCGGAACTCAAGCTCTGCGTTTCCTTTTGTTAGACTGCACCAAAGAAGGGAGATTCGCCAAATAAATTCTCGAACTGCTCGAAACATCCAATTGATTATTTTCCAAGTTTAATCTACTTACAGTTATACTTTGCGTCTTTATAATAATTCAGTAAGTTTAGTTCCTTTTATTAGAATGCGCCATGTTTTATCTTTCCAGTCCTATGTGTGGACATTCCTCAGTTATTCCTCAGTAATTTCTCCACAAGTCAATGGTGACCTCAGGAATATGGTAACTTACAAGCACAAAATTTCTTATTTTGTGTATATTTATTTTATATAATTAATAATAATAATAATAAATAATAATAATAATAATAATAATAATAATAATAATAATAATAATAATAATAATAATAATAATAATAATAATAATAATAATAATAATAATAATAATAATAATAATAATAATAATAATAATAATAATAATAATAATAATAATAATAATAATAATAATAATAATAATAATAATAATAATAATAATAATAATAATAATAATAATAATAATAATAATAATAATAATAATAATAATAATAATAATAATAATAATAATAATAATAATAATAATAATAATAATAATAATAATAATAATAATAATAATAAAAGAATTAATAATAATCAACTGCGAACAGTCCGAGGTGACTGAGAGCCTGACAACCCGACTTACCGACCTTACGCCAACATATGCAAATCAGAGTTGGGCGATCATCAGTCAATACAGGGAGAAGTTGTGGTTAACATCCCGGCATCTCCAGTTCGAAAGTTCGCCTTTATAGAATTAGTAATTTAAAATAGTAATTAGTGTCTTACAACTCATCATATAATTTTTAACAAAGGGATTAAATGCTATACGATTGCCTTTGTTTAATTTTATATGGGGTGTGTTCAAAAATTTATCATAGTTTTTTTATATCAAACCATACATCGTCTAAGTGCAGAATCCATATGTTGGAATTTTGCACTATTCTACTGAAGCCTGTGAAATACTCCCACAAGTAGATCTCTGTGGCAATATATTAAGCGCATAAGGGTGAAAAAATAACTATCACTTCCTCTTTGCCATGGCAGTTTATTTTCCAGCACGAAAGCATCTTTAGGGGACCATTAATCTGAGTTAGAAAAGTCCGGTGGGAGTAACCAGGGGCGCCCAGAAGCTGGTGTCGTTCTATTGGTTATTACGTGGGAGTCTTTTACAGCTTCTTTACTGCGAGATTAACGCTGAACTCTATTTAGTACCGCGGACTGCAATATATTTTCCCGAGTGACAAAAGCATCTAGGAGCTTCTTTGTAACATCTTAAGTGGGAAAAAGTGAACAGTGAAACCTATTTTGTCTGCTAACTTTTCATTTGTTACGTATCTTGCAAATAGTAATATTATTTCGTCCTGTACAAAATAGGTATTAATATTGCCATACACTTAAGGATATGGTATTACAACTAAATTAAGATAAATTATTTCTTGAAGAGTTGAGTATCTAATATATTTATTAGATGAATTGAGTGATTCTTAGGCTTATAAGGATTTCCGATCGCATTTAAGTTTATTCATTGGTGATGCTTGTAATGTAAACACGGATGTAAAAGCAGTACTTTCCGAGGAAATGAAAGAAGCCGAATTTCTATACAGGATGTTAATGAACTATAACGAAATAATTTCAGCGATTGTAGATGTGACTAATATAAACAGTTAGGATAGGCAGTGCATGGTCTGCGGGTAAATATTCCGCAGATAATTGCGTTAAGCCTAATAGGCATCAGATGCTGGCTGGTAAGTTGGTATTTAAAAAAGGTGGATGAAATTATTGCATTATAATGTCTTTAAAACTGCTTCCCGAGTATATAACTATTGATTCTCAGTACCTCTATATTGGAGTTCTCAAGATTTAATGCCTCAAAGATATCACAAATCTCGAACTAATCACCTGCTACAGTCTGATTTTTAAAATAAGATACGTGAGTGTCATCTGTTTCTCCACGTGGGCTGCTGCAATGTTGTCCAGCAGCAGATACAAAGTAACGCAGATCCCCTTTCTTTATTCTCTCAACACTTGAAACATAAACAAGGGTTCCAGTTATCTCACCTCAAAAAAAAAATATATATACAGTTAATCTGCATTAGCCTACTTTAAAATCAGAAATAAGTTGTTCACACATTCACTGCGTTGTATCGCCTTCACATGTGAGTTCTTTTAAATTATTTTTGCACTCTGTAACTAATATTCCATACTACGCATCGTAAGTTGAGATTCCCGCACCAGTGCGGTAAGTATTTCTCCATAGAAGCACAATTAGGCGATGCACGTTGTCGCGTTACCCCGGCCGCTTGCGTTACTTTTGCAGCAACCTTAAGGCATTTGCAAATTTTAGTGATTGTTTTTCTTTTCGTAGTTGATTTATTAGTGCTGGCTATGTCGTGTCCATGGCTGCTCATCGACTACGACTTAAGGAGAGCATGTTGGTATGGAGATCTCAGGTTCGTGTGCAGAGAAACAATAATAAATAATATACTAATCACTGTTTATTCTAATACACATTCCTATATAAAGTCCCCGGCAAAAATGTTTTCACTACTAGTGTCCGCACAGCTTGCTTACCAGACACACACTTCTCCACTAATACCTTCTGTTTACCTGCTTACCTCCCTGTAAAGGGGATGAGTTCATTGAACAACCCTCAGTCCCGTTAGGTACCGTTAGGTCTATCTTTTGAAAATGACCAAGGAGCATTCTTTGCATGTATGTAGTGAATACATTCTTACGGTGGGGCCTTTCTCAACAGAAATGTTACATTATTTCATGTTCATTTTATATATATTCATATTTTCATATCAATATATATACCTATATATGTATATAGATATATATTTCTCCTTTTTCTGTTTTTTTCTTTATTTAAACGTTTTTCCATTAATTCCATTTATTTTCTTATATATTTTCCTTAGTTTCACACATATTCACTATACACATAAACACCCATGCCCAAGGCGGGACTGAACCCGCGACCCTCTACACGGCAGAACGCTAGAGACATACGCTTTAGCGACCATTGCTACGAAGGCCGGCTTTGAGTTCATTGAACAATCCTCAGTCCCGTTTATTAATGAGGGCCTTATAAGTAATGCCTCAACGTTTTCAAATATAACATTTATCTTCAATTATATTTATTAATATTTCAGATAATATCTTAACTACCAAAATTCAGATTGATATAAATAAGTACACATAGTACAAAAAATTGTGTTTAATACACATGTGGTAGGCATTTAACGTAATCTCGAGAATTGAAAACACTTGGTGCAAGCGCCTCGTTTTTCCAAACCTTTCTTCGTCCCGTATTAAGGTTTGCCACATTAGTATCGCAATATACTATTATTAACGACGTTGTTAATTGACATGTTCATATCAACGTCACCGATATGCCGGAATTTTGAACCACAGGAATTATTTTACGTGCAAGCATATCTACTGTGATGGGATTGTCGCACTTGGATAAAAGGAATACGCTGTTCACTGATAAAGAGCAAACTGTCGTCTTCCTGTTGGAAGAATTCCTAAGAGAACAGACAAATGAACATGACTATGCAATGTAACACCCCGACCGTAAGCTAATCTTTGCCTTGGGCCATGATTCCTAGGTTCACCTCCAGTCCTAGCGCCACTACGTCTTGCTTCCATAATAATGTATTTTAATCTTGTTTTAATAAAGTAGGCCAACAATACACAGCGCAACTGAATACTCAAACAAACTCTATTTCCCTCACACAACCAGCGATAACTGACCTGAGGAGTGTGATTCACCAGTGTGACCAATCTGGCAAACTTTGTTTACGTTACCACAGCAATGACCCTCCCCTTTTACCCTTCGCGTCCCTGGTTTGATGACCTTCACGTATCTTCTTTTAAAAATCAAATTGTAGTGCCACACTGAACAGCAATTAACTGCCATCATTAATCATGTAGCTTACCCTAGTGGTGTTTCTGTAACTGTTCTGGTGGCGCAAACCGTAACAGAAAACTGGTCTGTCAAAGGTCATGGGTTGGGTTCCTGTCATGTAGATAATTTTTTTCTTCGTCTTTTTAATATGTATCTCAGAAGAGAACCCAGCAGCATGTGAAGTTATTCGACAGACACAAGCAATTGCGAATAGAGTACGACAGTCATTGCTTCCTCGCTGTCAACTTTGCAGTGAAATGGCAGGTCGCCATTTCGAGCAGTTCCTATAAACCTGATGTAAAGAGTTGCATTTACTTTTTGTTTTATGTAAGCTCGTTTCATCCTTTAAACCACCTCCCATTTAGACGTACAACATGAGGAAGCATTAAGCAGGATTATTTTTTAGAAAGAATTGTACTTAATTGCACTGACATGGTAAAATTACTCCGCAAAATCTTAGAAAAAATATTAAAAAACAATAAAAATAAAACGAAATAAAACAAATACAAAGAACTACAAAAATGAAGGTGACTCGAAATCTTTACCTTTCACTTGAAGCCTAATGTCATAACCATTGCGCCAGAATTGCTCCAACTCGTCTCTTCATCTTCGTGTGTTGCCATTCAGTTGTTATCAGTGGCGCACTGGCAATTTTGAAATTATAGCCCTTCCACATTTGAACCATTTGAGTCCCCTATCTCAAGTTACTTGTTTAAGAATTCTCCACTTGCTATGAGAATGTTTCGGTGTGGCTTATTAACCCGTCTGTAACTATAACTTAAGCGGTACCACTTTCCTGCCGTGACCTCTCTGTGGTCTGCTTAGTCATATACAGGTTGTTTCCAAATGACACCGAATATAGCCGTTTCGTAGTTTATAACTAGTCCGAATTTTTGTGTCCTTGTGTTAGGTATACTTTTAAACAGCATTAAATATGACAATATCTTGTGATTACGCATCTCAGGAACCACTGGTTTGCTAACCTCAAAAGTTGCTACTGTGACGCACCGGCCTCGAAAACAAAAGTATTGCTCATTGATCTTTATCTGTGAACCTAGCCTCGCTTTCAGGTAATGGAGCAAAGGGCAGGTATTTGTGGAAAAATTTGATAATAATTCGGACAGTTCCAAGGTTGCTCATGTTGCTATGATCTTAACTGTACAGTGCTTTCAACCAGTTACTGTAAAATTAACAGCTCCTTTTAAGTTACAAATACTTTATTTAGTATTATTAAACACAGTGAAATAAAATGCTTGTCTCATTGCATAAGGCATTTAGTTTTGGTTAACTTTATGTACAATTCCTTTATATTGTTCTCTGTTCTATTTATCATTTAATGATTCCATGCTCAAATTCACTAATATTAGTTTTCCTCTAATAGGCTTAAGTTGTCTATGTCCTCTAGCTTATCTGCCATCATGGGCTGTTATAACGCTATGTTCGAACACGTTAAACACCCATAAACAAATAACTAAAGAACAGCTTCTTTATTGCGGTTCCATAAGCCAAAGAAAATTTAAATAGTAGCAAGCTACCGTGGACTATGCGGGAATGCTTAGAAACTGCTACAACAGGCGACACGGTGTCATCCACCTGCGATTCCTTCGATACCGTGAGGCACGCGACGTTGTTCCTATCACTGCCCAATCCACACTCATTCTGGAGCGTTTTTATGCAGCTATATTGGCGGTAAAAACTATCTGTATGTATCACACAGAAGCTGAGCAACTATTCATTCATTGTCGTTTCGAAACAACCTGTATATGGTAAAGGATATACAACGGAGAGGGAGACTGTATACATTACATCACGACTCATTCAGATTTGCTATGGCTAATATCCCGCCCCCCAGCCTACGCACTAGAAATGAACGAAGCTGAGGTACCAGGACTTTAGATCAAAGAGAGGAGCTCCTTGCTGCCTCGAACCTAGACAGCCCTCTGGTGTTCAGCGAGTACTCATTTACTTTCTCCACTACATATACGAGTGGTGGTAGTGGTAACCTTGCATTCCATCCCAAAATTAGACATCGACATTTCAATGGAAATACATATTTAGAGATACCTTGCATCTAAAGAAAGTATTTTTATTCCTTTATTATTTTTTTTTATTTTTTATTTTATTTTTTATTCTGCATTTATGTCTTCGCCTCTAGATGCTATACCAAGACACAGTATTACAATTTAATATTTACTCAAACATAATAATTATATTGATATTTACAAACATTTCGCAGAAAAGCTAACCTACACTAACCTATCTAATCTAACCTAACTAATCTAATTGCTACAATTGTGGCTTACAATTTTCACAATCTAAACTACTTCTACCTTCCTATCCCTAATAAATCACCTATCCTTTTATTCTTGTTTTGATGTTGTCTTCTTCTGTCGCTTCAAATCCTTCTGTTGAATCCAAGATTGTCCTCTTCTATTAATCCTTCGACTAGGTGAAGTTCCTCTTCTTCCTTTGATTGTTGAAGCTAGGTATCCATATTCTGTCCTCAAAGTCATTCAGATCTTATTGGTGTGGAAGGTGGTTCACAATGTCTATGTTGAATATTGTCTCTTATTCGTCGTTGCTGCTGTCTTTGTTGATTATATTCATCCATTACTATTGTTGAGACCTTCTCCGCTGCCAATTCTAGTATTTTAAAATCTTCCCTCTTCCTAATGATGTTCCATATACATTTTCCTACTAATTCTTTTCTCTCTTCTTCTAGCAGTTGTGTATACTTTATACATTCAAATAGAGCATGTTCCGGAGTATCTTCTTCCATGCAGGTTGTGTACACGGTTTCATCTGAATTTCCTATCTTTTTAAAGTATGTCTTGCACGGTCCATGACCTTAGTATTCCACTTCGTCTTGGTTGGATCTCCTTTAATTTTAACCTCTCATTTATACTAGGAAAGATTTCGTGTGTCCTTCTTCCTACATCAATTTGATCCCATTCATGGTGCCATTCTTCAATTAATACGTTCCTAATTTCTCTTCTCGTCCTGCATGGAGTTCCCAATATATTTTCTATCTTAGTGAATTCTCTCCGCTTCATCCAAAAGTAGGCTGTCCTTTGTTTATCAACAAATCCAATGGCCATATTCCAACAATCACTAATAATGCCATTGTAGCAGTCGTTGATACTGCTCCTGTGCAACGAATTAAAGCCTATCTTTGGTGTTTCCGTAGAGTATATTCTTCCTCAACTTTACTCTATGTGCCCATATGGACGCTCCATACGCAGTTATATCCACCATGAAACTCATATGATATGTATGAATTGTACTAGGAGAAAGCTTAAATAGTCTCGTAGCTATTGTAGATTGTTTCATTAATACTCCATTAGCTTTCACTGCTACAGATTTAATATGGGTATCAAAGTGTTGCTTGCCCGCCTCGGGAGCGTAGATGGTAGCATGTCTGTCTCACGTTCAAAAGGTCCGAGTTCGAATCTCGGTCAGGGTGAGTTACCTGGATACGGTTTTTTCCGGATTTTTTCCTTATCCTGAAAGACGAATGTCGGGTAACTCTAAGTTCCATGGACCCTGGACTTATTTGTGCATCATTTCACCCAATTCATTCACCTTCCGATATGGCGGACGTAAATTACAACAAAAAAATCACCCATTAGAAGACATTGAAGAATGGCATAATTAACATATGTTGCTTAGGAAATTGCGTAAATTAAAAAATAATTAGGGGTATATTGATAGGAACTTTGCAAAAATAGCTTTCAATAAGTTTACGAAGACATTTTGAGTATAATAACTAATATACTAGCAAACATTAGAATTAGAGAATCATGATCATAAAGAGCAAGTGAGAAAAAGGACCTTCAAGTTGCAATTTTTTTTTTTTTTTTTTTTTTTTTTTTTTTTTTTGTAATTTACGTCCTTCGCCGTTAAGTCATATCGGACGGTGAATGAATTGAGTGAAATGATGTTCAAATGAGTTCAGGAAGCTTAGAGTTACCCGACATTCATCTTGAAGGATAAGGAAAAACCCCGGAAAAACCCCTTATCCAGGTAACTCACCCTGACTGAGATTCGAACTCGGGAACTCTTGAACCTGAGGCAGAAATGCTACCGTCTACGCTACCGAGGTGGGCAATAAATATTAAGCTTAATATAAAGAAAATCTTAATAGTCGGGTAAAGGCACTTCTATTCATCCGTAACTTTTAAAATCACACATAATGAAACCAGTTTTTACATTAAACAGTTATTAACAAAACGTTAATAAAACGAGGCTGAAATTCAGGATACATACATGATGAAACTATTGAAAATATGCGTTTTATTATCTTTTTATTCTACTTCCTTTTTAAATTATAGCAGCTTTTCAGGTAAATAACGTAGCAAAGCCAAAAGTAATTTTGTAGCACGTAAATATGGCTTCTATAAGCGTCAGTTACCAAAACAAATGTGAATTCGCTCGATAACAAACTCCGATAACCGACATTGAACATTGCAAACGCCTTCTTTTATTACAGACAGCAGGTTTGTTTTGGCGGGGCTCAAGCGTATGAGAAATTGCTGTTCGCATATATAGCAGGTATCGATTGTTGTCGTGTAACACCCAGAGACTGGGACCGACCGCACCACCCTGCCCCCACCTCCACAAGTTCAGCGAGCAACTTTCAACATCATTCACGAATGTCCAGTGCTGACTCGGAAAAACGTTCTCAAACATCCGCAGCAAAATAGCGTGTATAACATTCAAATGAAGGTGCTTGTTTTTACAACCAGAATGATAAACTACAGCAATTTTATGGAAAATAGCTAGAAGTTTGCAAACTTCACTTTCATCTTCTGGAAATCTATGGCTTAACGGGCTGCAAATCTCGTGAAGTATACAATAAAATAAGAAATGGGTACAGGCATATAGAATTTAGACTATACGCAGTAAAATGGTCTTTTATGTTTATAGAAATACAGTTAGAAATTAAAAAAGAGATGAAGCTGTGCCCAATAGGTACTATAAAAATAAACAGTTTGACAAACAGATACTGCAATAAATTCAAAAATGGTATTAATAAAACTATATTATTATGTAATATAAGCTTGTACTAGACACATTTTTTCATTTACTATATAAAAACATATTTTGAAGTGATAGAATAATGTAGAAATATCAGATATCCAATAACCGACATTTTAAATAAACAAAATCACCAGTATTCTCGTAATGAAGTATAAAGTTATAATATTATTTATTTAAATTAGCATTCTTCTGTTACTACGTATGTCTATGCCATCTACAAAAACTTCAATGTCCTGCGAAATGGCGTAGTGGGCTAAGGCGTCATACTTTAGTTCCCTGCCACGGAATGTATCTGGGGTTCGATCCCACCCCTGGTGGTGCGGGTTTTAAGGTATCCACTTAGCATCGTGAGGAAAGTGAAGAGCTACGATAGGTATCGAACCCTGGTTGCGAAAGCCAACTTTCCGGCTGGGGGTGCCGAGATGCTGACCACATCTTCTCTCCGTATCGGTTGGATGATCGCCCACCTCTGCCTTGTGTATGTGGGCGAGAGGCCAGCAGTCGGGTAAGTAGACCTTGGTCCATTAGGGCTGTTAAGACACAGGTTATTTATTATTACAACTCCAATGCATCTAGAATATTTGCAGTCTGGCTATAGAAATTATACAAATTATTAGTTTAGCTGTTATATGCCATTGTAATATATTTAATTTCTATATAAACTGTTTAAGGAATTCAATCCTATCTCACTAATAAATTAACACAAGTATAAAGAAATTACAGTTTGCATTAAATTTTTGGTTTATGTTGGAGAAAATAGTTTATATCTAAATATTTCCCTACAACATAGTTCTCCAGTAGCAAGAAAGAAGCTTAACTAATCAATAGCCTTAAGGCGACTTTACATTATATGATAATGCGTTCTATTTATCATTGTCTGAATGGAATATTGGCATAACAAACTTCAGATACGTTGTCAATAACTCTCATTACCTCAGAGCATGAAATATAAATTGCAATACTGAGATTAATATCACATTAACAAATAAAATAATTATTAACCACTAATAACAAGAATAATAAAATTACTATAGGAAAAAACTATATAACATACTCATATAAATAAATAAAACGAACACAAATCCTTAGGGCACACACTATGAAACTTTCAGTTATAGCACTATAAAATTATTTTCCATCTTCAAACCCAGAGTTCCCTTTCATATAAACAAAAGCAAGTGCTTAGCACACACTTAAGTCACAGAAAATAGTTCCTTAATACATTATTGTATTACGAAATACTGTGTAGGAAAGTTATACACAGGTGTGCGCATTTTACTGCGCTTCTGATATGACCTCACTGCTAAAGGTCATGGATGCATACCAAAACTTAGGAATTTTACATTACATGATTTTGTTAATGTCGACTGCCATTGTGCTAAAGTGAGAGTATACTCCTTTCGAATTACGAACTCTGTTATGTCCTTGCAGATCCTCCCGAAATGCTCTGTGAGCACTGAATAAACACTTTGCATAATACAGGAAATAGAATGAGCGAACAATCATTTATATGCTAGCGCACGTAAGCTAGTTGCATATTACGAAAATAACAGTTTTTAGGGATACCTATCAGTGCAAAGAACAACCAAAATGCGCAGGGAACTTAGACTAATTCCAATAGAGCAGTCGAGTGATCTTCATGAATTACAAATTAGATATCCACCTTCACCTGAGGATTGCGTTAACGTAAGTATAATGCTCATATCTGCATGCTTGTGACACGTTACAAATGTTATTTTGGATTATAGACTATGATTTTCAACAAGCCTTGCAGAATTAGACGATGTATTGAACACTATAACAAATCGGAAAGCACCAGGAATAGATGGAATGAATGGAGAACTTATAAAATATAGTGGGATAATGTGCAAATTAAGAGTACTACATTTAATTAATAATTGTTGGCAAAAATATAAAATACCTGAATCATGATCAATAGATCTAATTAAAAATATATCCAAAAAGAAGATCGCAAAAACTGTGGAAATTATAGAGGGATAAGCTTATTGAACACAAGATACAAAATATATACTAAAATAATAAATAATAGACTGAACACCATTACAGAATGCCTTGTAGGAGAAGAGCAGAGTATTTTCCGCAAAGGCCGATCCTGTACAAATAACGTATTTGTCCTTAATCAAATAATTGAACAACGAAGGGAAAAGAATTTGGAAACACATATCTCTTTCATTGACCTGGAAAACGCTTTTGATAGAATAAACAGATCAAAACTGTGGCAAATATTAGAAAGTAAGTGTTACCCACTACATATTAATGCAATAAAAGGCGTATACACAAATACAACTATAAGAATTGATACTGGGGATAGGTTAACAGAACAAATTTCTACCAATGCTGGACTAAGACAAGGGTGTAGCTTATCACCTATTCTTTTTAGTATATATATATATATATATATATATATATATATATATATATATATATATATGGACGATATTCTAAATGAACGGAAGATTTTAGTAGACCTAGGAATCAAAATAAAAGAAAATATTTATATTAATACCCTGCTGTTTGCGGATGACCAAATACTGATTCATCGGAATAAAAATCAACTGCAAAAATCAATGTATATTCTAAATAATATAGCTAGTACAAAAGTATAATTTTAAAATGTCAGAAGAAAAAACAAAAATTATGGCTTTTAGAGGAAATTATAGTATAACATCAAAAATTGTTTTAGGAAATAAGATTTTAGAACAAATATCGAGTTTTAAATATTTATATGTAACATAAATTTTAGAAACAAGGCTGATATAGAATAAAAAATAAAAAGATTTCGAGCAATATGTGGGACAATCCAAAGAACTTTTAAAAACAGAGCGAGAAAGGATATAAAAATGAAAATATATAAGGGAATGGCTATTCCAACTTTACTATATGGAAGCGAAACCTGGGTACCAACACAAAAGGATTTACAGAAAATACAGACTACAGAAATGAAATTTCTAATAAGTGTTAAAGGTTGTACGATATTGGACATAACAAGAAATGAAGATATTAGAAGGAATTAGAAATCGAACCAATCCATGACGAAATATCAGAACGACGGCAACAATGGCATGAACATATATTAAGAATGGAGGATGGAAGGTATCTAAATGCAGTATGAAATTATAATCCAAAACGAAGAAGAGACAGCGGACGACCCAGGAAACGCTGGAGAGATCTATGAAACCGGAACGGGCGATATGCCAAAACCATGGAGTGAAGAAGAAGAGAAGAAGAAGACGAAGAAGAAGAAGAAGAAGGAGAAGAAGAAGAAGGAGAAGAAGAGAGAAAGAAGGAGAAGAAGAAGAAGAAGAAGAAGAAGGAAGAAGAAGAAGAAGAGAAGAAGAAGAAGAAGAAGAAGAAGAAGAAGAAGAAGAAGAAAAGAAGAAGAAGAAGAAGAAGAAAGAAGAAGAAAGAAGAAGAAGAAGAAGAAGAAGAAGAAGAAGAAGAAGAAGAAGAAGAAGAAGAAGAAGAAGAGAAGAAGAAGAAAGAAGAAGAAGAAGAAGAAGAAGAAGAAGAAGAAGAAGAAGAAGAAGAAGAAGAAGAAGAAGAAGAAAAGAAGAAGAAGAGAAGAAGAAGAAGAAGAAGAAGAAGAAGAAGAAGAAGAAGAAGAAGAAGAAGAAGAAGAAAGAAGAGAAGAAGAAGAAGAAGAAGAAGAGAAGAAGAAGAAAGAAGAAGAAAGAAGAAGAAAGAAGAAGAAGAAAGAAGAAGAAGAAGAAGAAGAAGAAGAAGAAGAAGAAGAAGAAGAAGAAGAAGAAGAAGAAGGAAGAAGAAGAAGAAGAAGAAGAAGAAGAAGAAGAAGAAGAAGAAGAAGAAGAAGAAGAAGAAGAAGAAGAAGAAGAAGAAGAAGAAGAAGAAGAAGAAGAAGAAGAAGAAGAAGAAGAAGAAGAAGAAGAAGAAGAAGAAGAGAAGAAGAAGAAGAAGAAGAAGAAGAAGAAGAAGAAGAAGAAGAAGAAGAAGAAGAAGAAGAAGAAGAAGAAGAAGAAGAAGAAGAAGAAGAAGAAGAAGAGAAGAAGAAGAAGAACTATGATTTTCATGCAGGGTACCTTTTTGCAGATAAAACAAGCACAGGTAATAATGCGCAAATGCGTGTCAGAGGAAGAAGCGGCTATTAGGGACCGGGTTTATAAACTTCTTTTGCGTGTAAACATAGAGTTTGTTTACAGCATAATCACTCTGGTTGGGAATAGGCAGTGGTATATTTTACTCCAGTATACTTGAAAGATATTGTGACCGTGACAGCCGGAATTAACGCATACGGGTCGTATTCATAGTCAGACTTGGTCCGGACCAACTTGCTACTTCTGGTGGACTAACGGTGGATCATCGATTTTCTTATTCATAAACCGGGATTAGCGATAGTCGGGGTCAAATTTTGGTCTGTCTCTGAGCGGTAGATTTAGGGTGTACCATCTTTGCAACATGATCGACAGTGAAGTGATGAATGTAGCTGTGGCACGTAGAATTCGTGAAATAAGACGATAGAGGAAAAATTGTCTACCAAGAATAGAAATTATTGCTAAGTACAATGACCTAAACTTCAAAAGCAAATACAGGTTTAGTAAAGCGAACGTCAGAAAGCTGATAGAAACGATTCGTCTTAATCTGTACGTCAGGGACGATAACCGAGGCCTGAGTATCTCAATTGACACTCATATCCTAACAGCACTTCGGTATTATGCAAAACGAGGATATCAAAACAATGCTGCTGACCTGCAGGACATTAGTCAGGCATCAGTAAGCCACATTATCAGCAAACTCGTTATAAATCCCCCCCATGCCTCCTCCTTTCTCACATTTGTATTCGTCAACAGGAATTTATTTTCTATAATGTTCATTATTTCTGTACTAGAGGAAACATTGGTCTTCCTATGACCAATTGATACCACGCTTATTCATATTATCCAATTTCAGAGCACACCCCCACACCAAACTTCGTTACCGAACCTCGAACAGCACCAGCAGTCGTAAGAATGATAAAGAAACAGCTGTGAACTACCACAGATATTTATAAACTTGTAGGTACATTATGGTTTGTTTAGCACTCTATGGAACACGCGCATACGCAGAAGAACCTTTCTACGTCGTGTAACATTTGCTCCGTGCTAGTGCAGGCTTTACTTGGTCCGAGGCTTTTTATCGTCTATGAATACCAGAAGTTAGACCACCTTTGGTCCGGACCAAGTTAGTCGTAAGATAGTCCAGACCAAAGTTATAACTATGAATATGGCCATACGCGTCCGACTACCTACAGTTCGGCCGCCCTTTCTCCGGCTCTGACATTTCTCGAGAGGGGGAAGCAGGCTGTTCCGATTCTTTGGTGGAAATTTCAAGCAGAGAAACAATGCGTACTTTAAATATTTCACGTATCCGCATATTTCACGAACCAGTAGCCATATTATCATAATAGCGATAATAATAGGACTTAAGAACACTGAAAATTGGAATTCACGCACGCAAAATGTAGCAAAGAAAGATCACCAGCGCAAGCAGCTAAAGCCACGTGGCTCAAACAAATTTAAGCTGGCAACAGGGTGTTGGGTTCGGAAGCCACGCCTGGCAGCGACAATGCCGATTGGCGCTAGCAGACAGCTTTAACTTCCTGACCACTACACCGGATGTAGAGACTCCCAATACTACCAACATGATGCAGATAGTGTGTGTGAAAGATGTGAACGAAATATTCGATTAGAGGGTTGTTGTAATAAATATCTTGCATGATAATGAAATTGCAAGTTATATTTCAGTGTATTAAAGCTAATATAGTACTATATTTTCATGCTAAAATAATTTTGAGATTATGTTTTCAATTGCTCATTACTGTATGTTGGTACTATTAACCTTCCCCCTCCATCTCTTGCAGTCGTAAAACGTCAGAGCCGGAGATACAACGGTCGGACTGTAAAGCTCTATGCAGCTAGAGGTCGCTCTCCTACAGAAATAGCCCGTACAGAAAAGTCATTTTGTAACGCTTTCCCGCTGAGATTCGTTTTGGCCGTTTCGAGTCAATTCCTTTTTGAAGTATTCGCTTTATATTTGAAGCCTATATAAGGACATGATTAGTGCCTGGCGAAGAAAATGGTCATTTGACAGTGGCAGTTAAGTTGACAATTCATTTAAGTTCAGCGGTAAGTGCGGTTAAGTTATAGGTTGAAATTCAGAAGTTAAATTGCGGTTCGATGGAGACTTGCTTTATTCTGACTTTCGCGTTACACTAAACATTTAAGAGATAAATAGAGTGTGCCGTAGTAACATTGGTGTCTTCATTTATGATGATATGTATGTAAACAAAGCCTACGATCTAAAAAAATGAAACATAACAGGCAATTAGTCAAATGCTGTACCGAGGAATAAATATTACAAAGCATGCATTATTCGCATTCGTACTTATTAACCTTTTTTATATCGTTTACTTCATTTTGGACATCTAAATATGTGTTACATCACTGGATTTGTCTTTGTGATTGAAGAATAACGCTGTGAAAGTTAATAATTTCAACTACTTGTATACAATAGAATGCTGTTTAAGGTTTGCCTATCTAAAACTATATAATTAATTAAATGAGAATATGGCTAAAATCATTCCAACATTCTGACAATTCTTTTTTGATTAAAATTAGAGTTTAGACTTTCTGGGCAGAATAACAATAAATACGCCAAATGTACACTGTATACTCTTCATAGTCACTGTTTTTACCATTATTTCTTTTTATACATTAAAGAAATGTGCTTTATGTAAAAGCTTTGTAGCGTGTTTGTTCTTAAGTTAAATAAAAAGGTGGATTACGTTTTAACATTTCACCCACTGTAATTGTGTAAACCAAACTACCCGACCATTCCAATATTGTTTTATCACCAAAGTGTAATTGTAAGGCATGTAAGCTTCCCAGACCTTTTTTCTTTTTCTCTATTTATTTTAAGTCTCTTTACTATGTGTGCATATTGCAACGGATTTGTTAGAGATACCTCCTGAATCATTTTGTGGCAAACATTAATCTTCTAGATCTTCCCTGTAACATACGAGCTTGCTTCATCACATGTCCACAGAGGTCTTATTGCTAGACAACTGAAGGGATCTCTGCCTGTGTGACGGCAGATGACAGCTTTGTCACGTCTCAGAGACCTTGATGCCTCCACACGTACCAGGCAGATTACATTAGGTCCAGTCTATCTGTTTTGATTATCTGTGGATAAATGGAAACGCGTTCCCTGTTATCACCAATGTTCTTTGAACTTTTGTTTTAGATTTGAGGTGCAACTTTGTCGTATTTACCTCGGCTACTGAGGGAATCCATGAACGTAAAAAACAATCAGATCTGTGAAATCTGAACCCTGTCGAATCGGGCCACAGACGTTGCCGTCGGAGTCATTCCGCTCAGTTTCTAAATTTGGTACACGTTTGGGAAAGTTTAATGATATCAGATATTTCTCACGCCCTTATTTCATTAATAAGGTTCATATTAGGAATAACTTTATATATGAAATTTGAATTATAAGTGTTAAGGGGATGAATTAACATTATATACTTTGTGCCATAAATCATGAAGAACATATAGAAATGAATGTAATTAATTTATCATTTGCGTTTAAAACTTAATGTTGGATAATTCGGCTATTGATTCAATTACGTTGAACGTATTATTATAATAATCTATCCTGGGTTTCGGGAAAAAATAATTATAAGCGTTTGCAATAAATGTACACTGTTTAACGCGCCTGCCTCGGTAGCGTAGATGGTAGCGTGTCTGCTTCATCTTCAAGAGGTCCCGAGTTCGAATCACGGTCAGGGTAGTTACCTGGATAAGTTTGTTTTCCGGGTTTTTCCCTTAACCTGAAAGACGAATGTCAGGTAACTCTAAGTTCCATGGACCCTGGACTCATTTGAGCATAATTTCACCCATTTCATTCATCGTCCGATATGACTTAAGGTCGGAGGACGTAAATTACAAAAATAACAAAAAACCGTTTAATTTGATATATTGATGATACATGCGATGAAGATGAAGCGCCGGTGGAATGAGATGGTGGGGGAACCACAAGCGGTTTTAGCGCAATTCAAGTTATCGTCCACAAACAGCCTGGTTGCTTCGGCGGTACCGGCACCACCTTCACTTCAACAGTCCAATTTAAATCAGCACCACAGGTCCCAATAAATAGCATCACCCCAGAACAGCATTCCTCTCATGCTCCATTCTTGTTCCTACCCAGATACCCAATATACCCTGTTGTTTTTCCTATTACCTTTATTCCCGTTTTCCCAAAAAAAAAAAAAAGCACTAGGAAGAGCAACAACTAGAAGCGACATCATGTTCCTGAAGCAATGGCGCGATAGGCATCATAAAAACAATACCGTCTCCAAAAAAGATGAGTTTAAGGACATTAAAAATTTAAACCCAAAATGTATGCATTATTATTTTTTCTAATTAAACCAAAGGCGTGTTAAAACCCTGCAATAAATAACTTTCCCTTTATTTGTAGTTCATCACTTATGATTCTTCTTATAGTGTCCTCATAATCCGAGTTACTCCAATTCCACATTAATCTCAGCCTTCATTACCTTGGATTTATGAACTACTGAATTTTACTTACCTTTAACAAGTCAGACACATAAAAATGCTGAATCAAATGGATAATTATGTCCTGTTTAGGTTGCTCCAGGCATAACGGTTTTCTGAATCTAGATTGGAGAGACTTCCATGCTTTTCTGTGCCCTGTTTATCTATGCCTGTAGCCTCTAGTGGTTTCATCATTTCATCTCTTCCTTCTGAAACTGATAGTCAATAGATCTATATTGAAATAAGTGTGTGAGATATTAATTTCATGCTCACCAATATGAGGCTTATAAATTT
Source organism: Mantis religiosa (assembly GCA_030765055.1). Lineage (NCBI taxonomy): Eukaryota > Metazoa > Arthropoda > Insecta > Mantodea > Mantidae > Mantis > Mantis religiosa. Next base: position 131,396,586 of record CM060947.1, read on the forward strand.
ACCTGAAACCTAAATTCATTGGAAAAGGACAAAGCAAACATAAAAAGTATTAAAGACTAAGAATTAGAAGAATATTATAAAAGTTTCTGTAAAATAGGAGGAAAATAATATTGATAAATAGATAAATTATACAGCAGAGAAGTAGTCCTGTTAGAAATACTGTAGAAGAATTGCCTGAAGCATTGTAAGAAGCAGAAAAAGTAAAGCCTGCGGAATTGCAATAATTAATCTATAATTGCTTAAATATTCCCCCTAGGAAATTACATGAAAAATTATAGTACCTGTATAACAAGGTACTATGCTGGGAAATGAAAGAGATACTTCAAGAATGGAAGATAGCTAAAGTGATAAAAATATTTAAGAAATGTGGAGGAACGGGACTTGAAAATTACTGAAGGATTAGTTTGTGCACAGTTAAGTAAACTAATAGATGAAATACTCTTAGAAGAGCAAACGTGTTTTAGAAAAGGAAGAGGCACTACTAACAATGGTTTTACTCTGAAAGAAATTACAGAAACCCGAAATTCCAACTCTCATCTCTACGGTAGTCAAATACAACAAACAAGATACATATATTTCCTTTTACCATCGCATGTTTCATGAAATCTGCGGCATGCTTCAAAATTTCATACAGGCATATAAAATGATGGACCGAGAATGAATGGAAGTAATGGTTGTACTGTAATGTATTCTGAGCGTACTTTACCACAGTCTTCCGAATTACCTCACTATATTCTACTGTAAGCGTTTTACAATAAGATTTGCCCTGGAACTTTTAATGAAAACTGAACACCTTTGTTACATTATCTTCACTGATTCTATGAGCGCAACTCTCGTTCTTCAAAAAATGTCACCCAGAAATGCTTTAGTGCAGAAAATTTTATTGCTGTGTAATAAGCTAAAATCATTTAATAAAGTGTGGTATTCACATGGTTGCTGTCTCACAGAGGCATATCCAAGATGAGAAAACGCATAAAGTAGCTAAAGAATCAGCAAATCGCTCTCCAGGACTGGTTGAATTACAGGTTCCTGATCACGACTTCCAATATTTCCTCAAGCATGAAATATGTAAGCACTGGAAGTTACACTGGAATTTCACATCCAAAAGGAAATTAAACGCTGCATTCTCCAAACGTGGTTTCCATTACCCTATAAAACAACTAATTCGTCCAGACCGGGTACTTCTCACCATATTTCTCGTACGTGTAGGACGTGGTGCATTTACCCATTCGTACCTGCTTGCAAATGACTAGCAGTCTAGATGCAAGTACTGTCATACCATGCTAACAGTTCAACATATGGTCTAGAAGTCCATTTCTTCTAGTGCATCGAGTTCAGTATGATATTCCCGCTAATCTCTCACGTGGCCTTGAGTGATCCAACTGTCTGCCAGAATGTGGTAGAGTCTAAAACAGTAATACATTTGTTTAATTTTATATAACTTAATGTTTTAATTGCATCATATAATCTTAATTTAAAACTTATTGTAGTGGCGATATAGCTATAGTTTTAAAGCAACAATAATAAATCAAATTAAAAAGTTACAGAAAATAGAAGAGAACAACATTTAGAGATGCACTTTCTATTTATTGACTATTATAAAGCTTCCGCAAAGTGTCGTAAAAAGTACTGTGGAATATTTTAATAAGTAGAGGCATCCACTATAGCTAATTGATGCTATAAAAGGTATGCATATAATAATGATAATAAAACTGAATAAAAGGGAACCGGTGATAGTTAATAGTGATGCAAGACAAGGTTGTCCTTTATCAACTGCACCTTTTAATTGTATAATGCCGAAGTAGTAAGAATTTGGTTTAATAAAGTTAATGTATTAGGTTCTAAACTGAAAACTATGCTATACGCAGATGATTAGACACTAATGGCCATAAATGAAGATAACGTGCATAAAATGTTATACTGTTTAAATAAAGTTGGTAGTGAATATGAAATGAAAATATCAGTAAATAAATCCTAAACTATCGATTTTAGAGAGATGAACCCAGTTGGATTAAAAATGGTTTTACCCAATATAATAATACATCATACATAATATTTCAAGTATTTATAATGTAATTTCTCGTACCAGTGAGAAACTAATAAAATAGGGAACATAAGTAATTTTCGCTATATAACAGGCACATTAAAACGAAAATTAACATTCAAGGCCGTAAAGGTTCCATAGTAAAATTGTACACATCAATGGCTATAGCATCTCTGATATACGGATCAAAAACATGTACATTACTAAAAGGAAATACTGCTATTATGTGTTTCAAATGGGAAGGGTTGCTAATCAGATGCCGTATCACACTCAGCGTTGCCAGCTTGTTACCCCACTCCTTTTATATTTCCCTGTTTCTCGCACACACATACACCATGCAGGTCTCCTTGGCGCAGACGAAAGGGTAAGCAAATTATATTTTACAAACTTTTACAATGATGCAGTTGCCAAAATCAAATTTGTAAAAGCATTTTCGCAAATTATGTATATTTTAAATACCATAATTATAGTTTATGAATTAGCACTTTTTGTAATCCAATGCAACTGCCAGTGGCTCATCCATATCGCTGTTAATGTCACTTCCGTCAGGATTCAATTCGTCATTGTCAGTTTCTTCGTCGTCTGAGTGTTGCAAATTTCTGATTATAGCTTCCAAAATCTCGTCACGTGCTATTTATTTTTTAAAATCGTCTTCTTGAAGGCCTTCTGCATTCCACGCAGTTTTCCCAGTCCTGTTGTATTACCTTATCAATTCCTTCGTGAACAAGTCGTTTAACGTCCATCAGTTTAAGAATACTATTTTTGTTTGCAATCCCCCTTTTTATTTGAGCCCACACCAACTCAAATGGATTATATTGGCAGTGGTAAGGTGGGAGCCGTATTACCTCATGTCCCATTTAAATTGCAAGTGGATCCAGCTGATACACTTTTTCCGTGTTTTTAAACGGAAGTACTCTTTGCAATAACTCATTTTAGTTTCTGTTTCCGAAATTTTTTTTGAAGAACGTGTACACCTTAAAAATAATTCTTCTAGCCTGACTTCGCAATACCTGCCTTTTTGACTCGCCATTAAATTCACAGCAAGAAGCCATTGCACTATTTAACTCCTACTCTACTGTTGTGTAAAGAACAACTGAATGATATTGCTCTGAACTCTGTAGAGTAAATAAACACTTCTTATCCAGCATTCATTCATAAACATAAGCATACAGCATTCCACAGGCTAACAGGAAATGAAGTGTTTGTTCTTTCTCGAATTTAACACCTTGACTTATAAACAGTAATTCTTTTATCATGTCATGTCAGTAGTTTAGATTTCAGTTCTGAGTAATTAAAAGTATATGTACATACATACACACCAACCACTTTGAACTCTCTAGAGTAAATAGAGATTGCGAACCATTCATAAACAAAGATATAATGTGACCAGACACGTTCTGCCAAGGCAGCAGGAAATTTACTGTTTCCTCTCGCTCGAATTGGCTTATTCAAAGTAATTCTTTTATCACGTCATGTCAAACATTTACGTTTCAGTTCTCAGCAATTACAAATATTCGTGCACGCATTTATACCAACAAATAATGATATTTATACAGTGCTTACGTCGCGATTTATTGTTATAATACAGCTAATAATGATTATTTATTTGTATTAGAAAAACTATTTCAGCTAAAAACATGAAGTTTTCATGGTTATGTTGGATACATTACTCTCTACCTTCCACAAGGATCAGTTTCGGCAAGTTCTGAATTTTCTCTTAGCGCAAATAGTATTTCAGATTGATTAGGTTGGCGCTCCGCACACACTACTTAGCGGGAATGCAATACGATAACACCGCAGGACTCCAATTGGTTGCTCACCTAGTAGCGCTCAAGGACAAACACCTTCCCATTTGAAACAGATAATAGAATGCACACATCACAAATGAAATATGTAAGATCAAGAGCTGATATGCTAAAGAGACAAAAACGCAGTCAAGGCATCAGGAAAGAATTATAAGTAGAAGAAATAAAACATATTATTGCTAAGAATGAAAATCAATAGGGAAAACATGTTCAAAGAATGAATTAACAGAATTCCTAAAATAATCATAAACATGCATTAACAGAAATCATGAATTAACAGAATTCCTAAAACAATCATAAATTATAAACTTAAAGATACAAGGAACAAGAGTAGACCGAAAAAAAGATGGGCAGACCTAATTGCAGCCAGAACGGATTGGAAAGCCCAAAGCCATGGAGTAGAACAACAAGAGATATCCCTCTTCCCTGTATAACTCTCACCCAACATAATGCAGCATCCACAAGGGCATAAGACATTCCTCGACACTATCTGCTGCAACATCCGCAGCTGGGCTGCTGTTACTTTTCTGAGAAACTAAACTCTCTTCGGCAACCACCCTTAAACTTTATAGACGGTACAGTAATGAGACCAGATCCACAGAGGCAGTGGGGCATTTCTGCTTGTGACGTTTTGAATTCTGCCGAAGGCGCAGCTCCAGTTTAGCATGCCGATGAGCAGCAATTAATTACTGAGAGAATGTCTTGCATCTCACTGTCTTCAGAGCTAGAAGCATTGTGGATTCATATAAAAATGACAATTTCAGTCATAATGTGTACCTCATTTCACACCTACATAAATGAGCCTGTTGCAAAAAAAAATGTGTTTCAGGCAGTTCTGATTCTCACATTAACAGAAGAAACTCACAGAATCTGAATATTGACTGACTTGATTCTAACAACAAATAAAAAAAATCACTTCCCTTACTTACTTCGCAATCAGAATGATACAAAGTGGAGTACTTCTAGCGAAGTTTCTAGTGCCAAGAGAAGAAAATCTGAGTTTATTTCACAACGTGAATGCATGCTTCACTGAAACTTGATTATCACACCAAGAGAGGAAAACCACAGATCTTGCTTCACCTCTAGAACTTCGCAAAATCTTCAATTTTATCTCCCATTTGTAAGCAAAGTAATTTAACTTGCAAACTGTGTTAGGACGCTGCCGAGATGCATATCATATGAATTATATGCCAGATGCATCATGTCCTATGTCATTGGCTTGATTAACAAAAGCCTGTCTTTCTTTCTTCGCTATTGAAATAAATTTCTTTTTATAGCATTATTGTTACTATCACCATTACCACACCTCCAAAAAATGTCCTGATCCATATCCAACAAAAACTGTAAAATATTTTGGGAAATATTTTACACAAAGGCTGATAATTCAATTTTTATTTTTGTATTAATGTTGCTATAACGTGATTATACTAAGATTTTAACTATATCCTACTCTTTGCCGGTTGAGCAAAAGTGATGCAGATTAAAGAGGACTTCAGGAGTTTTTCTCAAAAAAATTAAACGTATGCACATTAGTTCATCATGAAAATGTTTTAAGCACATTCTATTTTAATCAAACTCGTTAGATCTATTTTAAATGAAAAAAGCAAAATTTTCGGAAAATATTACATGAAATTATGGTTCGAAATTTTCTGCAAAATATTCCTATCGCGTTCTCGGAAGATTCTAAGCCAAGTTTTCTTTCAAAGTTAAACGTTCACAGACGCACACGTATGCACAGTGAGATACGAGCCCGAAACATCCAACTGTTTCTTTGGAAGGATGCGTTGCAAAAAGCCTGAAAACATATATGTGTTTTTCCTGTAGAATCTCAATGTCAAATATATAGTTAAAACACAATAGTTTCCCTACTTACTACATGTAGTAGGAGAACTTAAAGTAATAAACAAGTGCTAGTTTTAGTTCTGCTTTTTTAACTTATCAGCTGTATGAATTATTTCAAAAGATATTGTATATTGTCATCTGCATCTTAACCGAAGCAATTCGAATAACCGCAATCGTTAATTCCAGAAGATTAATAGCCATTTACTCAAATCGGAACCCACGAGTTCTAATGCTATGGTCTGTAATCTGATGTGTTTGTCATTAAGGATGGAGCGGTCACATATAAGAAAATATGGAATGGCACGCTAGAGTAGAACTCAAGGAACCTAAATCTTTTACGATATTAACTTATGCAAGTACTTGTAATTTATTTTTGAATCCCGTATAGTGTCTAGTTTACTATAGTAACACAAACACACACACACACACACACACACACACACACACACACACACACACACACACACATACACACATACGAGGGGGGGCCAAAACAAACCGGATTGTTGCCATAAAAACTTTATTGGTGAATCTTTTTACAAAATTACTTCAGTCATTTTCAAAATGCTCTCCATTACATGTGATGCACTTGTCAAGTCTCTTTTCCCACTGTTGAAAGTATGCTTGGAACACTTCAAGTTTGACATTGTCCAGTACCCTTTGCGAAGCTGTTTTACCGCCTCCGCATCGTCATAACGCTCCCCTTTTAGCGTTTTTTTTTTTCATTCGTGGAAATAGGAAAAAGTCGCACGGGTCTAGGTCCGGCGAATACGGAGCGTGGGGAACTACATACCTCTGAGATGCCAAATAGTGGATCACTCGTAAGGCCGTGTGTGCTGGAGCGTTGTCGTGATGCAGAAACCAGTCACCTGATCGCCAAAGTTCCGGGCATTTCCTTCTCACATGCTCTGACAGACGTCTTAAAACATCCAAGTAAAAGTGCTGGTTAACAGTATGGTCAGGGGGTACGAATTCCCGATCCACAATTCCACGAACATCAAAAAAGACAATGATCATCGTCTTCACATTTTACCTCACTTGCCTTGCTTTTTTTTGGTCTGGGAGAGTTGGGAGTCCTCCACTAGCTTGACGCTTGCTTGGTTTCTGGGTCATATCCGTAACACCAACTCTCGTCCCCAGTAATGACTTTGTTCAAGAAGTTTGGATCACTCAATCTCTGTTTTCAAGTCCTGACACATATTCATGCGCATGGTTTTGTGCTCCTGTGTGAGAAGGCGCGGAACAAATTTAGCAAAAGCACGTCTCATGTGCAAACCCTCCCTCAAAATCCGCTGGTACGAGCTCCAACTAATTCCTGTCGCGGCTGAAATTTGGTCGATCGCTCGGCAACCATCCTCGTTGAACTTTTGGCGGACCTTTTCAAGGTTCTCATTTCGCGATGTTCAAGGGCGTCCAGAACGAGCTTGGTCTTCAACACACATCTCACCACGTTTAAAGCGCCCAAACCACACGAAAATCTATGTGCGGCTCATAGCGTCCTCCTGGAAAGCTTCCTGAAGCATTTGGAGTGTTTCCGTTACAGTTTCTTTAAGCAGGAAACAAAATTTCACACACACACACACACACACACACACACACACACACACACACACACACACACACACACACACACACTTTGTTCTTTTAAAGTTGCCATAACGAATTCGCAGAGGTAACCCGCCAAGTCAGAGGAACACAGTACCACACATGCACGTTCAGTTCTACAGTGACGCCGTCTGCACAGCTGTTTCATGAAGGTCTCTACAAACACCATCTAGCGTGAGAACCCTGCACTACGTCTACTGGTGGCAGCGCCCTAGAAGTCCGGTTTCTTTTGGGTCCCCCCTCGTATATATAACATATATCTTAAATAATCACCTTAGTTGCAACATAAATCACAATGGAATAAACGATTAACGCGATTCCTATAGTTAATTACGAATTAAAATCATGGAACTACACATCAAACTCTCTACTTGACCTTGAGTGTAACAAGCATAAAAATTGTGACCCAAAGTCAAATGTTTTCTTAGCTTGAGAGAGAAGGAAATGATAATTTGCAAGTTAATTCTGAAAATTTCTTAACAGATAATTTGGAATAAAATGTATGGTTCCCTGGAGTTCATAAATTGGGAATCCTGTGATGTTAAAAATTCCCTCTAATCAGCCCGAAAAAGGAAATCAAATATGCCTCAGCTGATTAAATTTCAACAATATATTAAAGATTTAGAAACCAAAGTAACTCCATATTTAAATAATATTTTTGCAATACCTTGGAATTATAAGAGCTTTGTAAAGTTTTAAGCAAACAAGATATATAAAACACTTTAGGTTTCGGAGTTTTTAAAGTAATTTAAAGTAACTTAAAGTAATTTATTATTAAGTAAGAGTACAAAAACGACAGATCCATTATCCTCTCGATTTCAGTTGTTTTGAGACGGAATACCTTTCTAAGAAAAACACGAATAATTACGCGAAAAAGTGAGCGTGATTTCTTTCTCCACTCTATTGGAATAAAAGTGGATAAAACTAAGATGCAATTTTCCAGTTTTATCAAGTAGAAAAAACAAGGATTTCTTTAATTAATTGTAAGAGCAGAAGAGTGAATTATTGCTCAAATTAGTGAGTAAAAGAGGCTGGTGATGATTAAAGAACAGAGGAGTAAAAATGAGAAATGTTGCAAGAACTTAAGCACATCAAATCTTAAGTGTTTTAGGGCGCTTGTAAAGTGACACTGAAAATTCTGCCAGCCCATTAACTTTAATTATGGCAAGAGTTACGGCACCCAAGGTATGCGCGAATGCGGTACACAACAAGAAGGAAATCTCCATCATTACTGAAGAGAATGTCTTAAAGAAGAAGATTCAGAGCTTGAAACGCTTTGCACGGAAGTGAAATACCAAAAAAGCTGATTATCAGGTTATTCTTGTTTTCATCCTTTTTCCTTCTGTAATATAATAATCATGAATACATGTTTCGTCATTTAAACATTAAAGCATTACTACTAGGTTGTAGATCATTCCATGGTTTATGTATTTCATTAAATAAGTTCTAGAGAATAACTTTTTACTTAAAGGGGGGAATAAATCCAGTAAAATGGCTTGGTCTGGATTTTTAAGTTCTAATCCATACTTTTCTTAATGTTTAATTAACATATTTTATAATATATACTCGGTTTAAGTTTTCTGGAGCAAAATTTATGAATTTAATTTCAACTAAAAAAAAAAACAAAAAAAATGAAACATAGATTAGCAACTAATTAACCTAAAAGCACTTTCCCTTCTTCAGATGAAATATGTTATTTTCCCATTGACACTCATGGTAAAATAATTTGCACTATAAAATGATGGAAAAAGTAGGAATGGGAAATATATGGAGATTAGAGATGTGTAGTGTTTAACTCCCGCTTTTACTACATACGGCACCGCAGGCGGTAACACTGATGGTACATGAGATGAAGATGCAGTACCAGTGGAATGAGATGGCGGGGGAAACCGGAGGTCCCGGAGAAAACCCGCTTCAGTGCCGTGTTATCCACCACAAATCTCACTTTGCGGTCGCCTGGGATCGAACACGGGCCACCTTCGTGAGAGCCAAGCGGTCTAACCACTGAGCCACGAAGCGGTCCATGGAGATTAGAGGAAAGGAATTCATGCGATATGGGTAAATTAGTAAAATGCGGAATAGAAGATATAGAAAGACAGGAAATATGGGGAAGTCTAAAAATTTGAAATCATAACAATTTTACAAGCAAATAAAAAGAAATTTGGGACGAGAAGCATATGTAGGTAATTCAACAGGCAAGAGAGAGAAGGGTTAGCATGGATGAGAACAGGAATAATATTTCTAAGAGGGATAAGAGGTAGGGAGAAGGGAATTTGTGAATTCTATGGGGGAAAAGAAAGCATAGAACACTATATAACAGAATGCGAGGAGGTTGCAATATGGAGAAAAATGGTTTGGGAAGAAAAATGGGAGAAAGTAGAGAAGAGGATAGTAACTATACAAATGTTAACGGGCAGGGAGGAAAAGAGGGTAAGAAGTATTAGTGAGTTCTTCCAGAGAGTAAAAAAAGTGGTCCAGAAATGCAAAAACTGTAAGAAAGGAAGAGGAGGGGGAAGAAAGGGACTAATTAAGTAAGCAAGGAGGTATAGAGGTTAAGAGCTACCTGGCAGAGCAAAAGCCCAGGATGTCATGCAAGCCAAGGTAGCAACAAAATAACGACAAATAAATGTAGAAGGAGTTGTAAATTGAAAAGTTTTGGAATATACACATTACATATATAATATCATATCATATAAGCAGTACGACAAAGTTGGTTCGGATTACTTACTATCGTTAAATGCACCTCTTTTATATACCCAGAAGCTATTCTTCGGTTTGAAAGTGAAAGCCTTCCATTCATCTGAATATCACTGGAAATGTATCGAAAAAGAAATGTCTGGATCATTGGAAGTTGCATATTCATTTAAGTTATCTGCAGATGATTCTTTAACGGAATCCAGTTACTGAAGATATGAAAGTCATAATTTCGGTATTACACGAAAGAAAAGCATAAGGAAAAGTAAGCCCATAACGTCCTGCATTAGTATTTGTACAGCTGTACAAAGCCCTTAAAGCCTACACAATCACTCAATCGCAGCTCATTTATTAGCTCTCATTAAATGTATCAATCAACGTAAATCCCGTAGTACTCCTAGTGACAGTTATGCGCAGAGGTTCTACTTCCATTAGTCCTGGACCTGTATGACCAAGGACACAGTCCTCCTTCTACTCCAGAGCGATGGATACTCCGGGGCTCTTTCCATAGGGCAATACTTGATTTCTTAAAAAGCCCCCCTCTCTCCGCTGAGCACAACGTCAAGACGGTATGGAAGTGGACACGCCACTCACGCGCGTCAACCCCGCAGGGAAGACTACCGAAAACCTCAGTGGGGCCGCCTAGTGATTTAGCACACCTTCTACTAGCTCTGCAGGCTAGTACACGGGACTTATTAGGCAACCCTCTACCCCCTCCGGGAGGCCGTAGCCTGGCCGAAGGTACCCAATTCACCGTGGGTGTCGGGAACACACTGCCCCCTCAAGTGCAACCCAATCCGAACAACACCCATTCAGGGAGTGCTAAGGGTCCGCAGCGCCCGCACCATGACAGCTGAAGGGGACGGATTCCCTGCCCTACGGGAACTCCTAGTGACGTCATGAACCGTTCAACGAGTGCTTTCTTCATTCAAGAATATGTTGCATGATAACAGGAAATCGTTTACGACAGAAAATTTGGGCGCCAATTATTTGTTACAATTCAAAACGTAAGTAACAAAACAAAGAGTAAAATCTATGTTAGGCTTTTGTTCTTTATATTTTGATAGCATAAACTTCGGTGAAAAAGTTCATAAGTATATCTCACAAAACTAAAGTATTTGTGCCTGAACGATCGGCGAAGCAAATCCTAAAATCCCTATTTAAGCACACAAGGAACTTTCAATGAAGAATTATTTGCTCCTAAAATCCAGGCCCTAGTAATTATACATGGCTCTGGTTGATTTAGTCTTGGAATGTAATCTAGGTTGTGTTCAATCCTGGTTCTTGTGCTTAAATGTTACAGAACTACAATTATTCTAATGGAGATGAATTTTGGAAACTATTAATTGATAGAATTAATAATTTTATTAAGAAATGATCAGGTGATAGCTAAAGAACTCAATTAAGTATTTCACTATGTTGAGAGCAATATATAATGCTGGAGGCATTATTTTCGGTTTGTAAGGGACCAGAAATTCACCAAGAACTGTAATGTATTGAGGAAAACGTAATTATTTTAATTCAGTATAGCTAAAGAGATTTGGAATTATAGCACGAGGGCTGTTCAATAAACAATGATCAACATTTTTTACGGTCATAATTTTCCGCACTAAAATTCAATCTTATTATACTCTGTTAGCTTAATGTGAAACAAACAGCCATAGTAGTTTCATTGTTAGTACTCCTGGTTCCCGCCTGTGAGAACCAGGCAAGTTCAGACATGTTCAGTATCGGCTACCACTGCAATGGAGGTATCCGCAGCCCAGTGTATCTAAAGAACCGCACACGGGCTATACATACTTGGCAGTCGTCGCAACGGAACATGCCGATTCATATTTCAGCAACGCATGGTAACTTACGTTTCTCATTTTTAAGGCACTTATTATTCTTGCACATCCAATATTTCAATAGTTAAAATTGCTGGTGCTAAGATGCAGATTTAAATATTCGGAAACTCATTACACTTAAATTCCGATGTTTATTATTATAGTCAACCAGGAATACCCTGAGTAAAACTTGCATAGTGCACCACTATAGTAGAACGTCTGTAAAAGAAATGGATATTGTAGATGCACATAGGTAAGGTGCATGCCTACAAACACTGGAGCAGAGCATTGCACGTAGGACACATTAAGCCGTTTGAAGTTCTAATGTGTTCACCTGGAAGGAAGGATGAAGGGGATACCAGATAGGCAACCATATTTGGACGATGGTATAAGCTACACAACTCAGCATTCTTGATTACAGAATATCGTCAGTACAGGTATCGGCACGATATCCCTTAGCCATGTTCATCTTGGGGATACCGGAATGAAAACAGTCATTACCAGACCAGACAAGTGACAGGAAGAAATTATAACACAGCACAAATTCCATCAACCCAACCCGACGAACAATTGCCGTAGTTTATTATCTGCGCCTATAACCCTGAAACATATGACATTGATGAAACGAAAGTAGGATACACGAAGTTCTGGGAGTTGAGCAACAATCCCAGCATTCAGCTACAATTCTGAGGAAACAAAGTACAGAGGTTATCTAAGTGAATTGAATCCCAGACCTCGAATGAGAGGTCAAAATTTGCTTCCGCCACTAACAGTTTCAATTACATAATTATATTGAATATTTTAAGCTATGAATGTGTTCTCTTTATCATAACATTTTTCAAATTTATAATATTTTAATCAAAATTGCTAGCAATTTATGAAGCAAAAAAGACAGTGTTTCCGTTTAGTTGGTGTTTCTGGTAAATAAATCTCGTAAAAATAAATCTCGTAAAAATCTTCACTTTACACTCTCAAAAGCTTCTTTCTTGACTTATATTCTTTGACGAGCTAAGAGGCGCCGCGGTAACGTAGGTGAATCGCATTCGGGAGGTCCCGATTTCAAACTCTCCGGGCTAACCAACATGGCATTTCTTTCATGGTTTTTCCTCAGACGTAGGCCGATCACGATGCTTAAAATTTTGATCGGGGCTTTTCGAGTCTAATTTTAATGCTGCTTTAGTTTAAGTAATACATACATAACTGCCGACAGACACGAATGAGAAAATCAACCCAACGCAGACGTTTACAAAACCTAAAAAAATAAATAAAAATAACACTCTTGTCGTTATTTTGTGTATGTGTGTGTCATTCGATAAAGAACCAGTTCTACTGGGATATAAAGCCAGTCATAAATCCAGCCAGATTATTATCAAACTTCATTTATATTACTAGAGATAAACGTATCCAGGAACCTTTCATTACTTACATTTTACTATAAGCGCAAAGGAGTTGCACGGAGTCGAAGGTTGAATGTGGTTCACTAAAAGTTGGCCATAAAATTCTTTTTCATGGGATCAGAATTCATTCAATATTGACATTACCTATAAAGTAATAAGGTACTGACCATTAGAAACCAATAACAACAGACATCTCGGAAATGGTTGGTGTCACCAAAACACAATTTGGTTACTATATGCGCAAGATTTCTTGAGCGTTTGGGTTCCAAGTCCTCATTCGGTAGTTTTTGCCTATTTCCGTAAACACAGATGACAACTTTGAAACAGGAACTACGTTACACACTGTGACATCTAGTAGCTAATATGCTAAGCTTTCACACGTACGCCATTTCATTTTGAGCAGTTTTGAGGTTAATTATTAGCTAACCAGTTTACAACAAAACTAAAAGCGAGACTATGCTGTCAGTGATATGGCTCTCGAAAGGGGACACACTATTTTTCGTCTACTTCCGTATAACTGTGATCTGAATGCAACTGAGCTGGCGTGGGAAAAAATAAAGATTATTTACAAATTACGCAATGTTAACGAGAGCCACAAATGTGCAGAAACTTGCTGTAGAAGCGACGGATCGGGAAGGATACGCTAAAAAGATCCAAGAGCTGGAAATGCATTATTGGAGAAACGATGGTGTAATAGAAAATGCAATTAATGAAATTATCTTTCTTTCTTTTTGTAATTTACGTCATCTAACGCTAAGTCATGTTGAACGATGAATGGAATGGATGAAATGATGCTCAAATGAGTCCGGGGTCCATGGAACTTAGACTTACCCGACATTTGTCTTACAGGATAAGGGAAAACCCCGGAAAAACCTTATCCAGGTAACTCATCCTGACTGAGATTCGAACTCGGGACCTCTTGAACGTGAGGCAGACATGCTACCACCACGCTACCAAGGCGGTCTCATGAAATTACCAACACATTACAGGATAGAAGCGATGAAAGTGACGCAGTAGACTTGAAAATCCAAGAATCATAAAGCGAGTGAGTGTTTATAGCTGTCATAATATTTGTTTAATACTTTTATGTGTTTTATAACAGTAAATATATAAGCATACGACATATCGGATGTAGTTCAATTGTTTGTTGACACATCTCATACCTTCGGTGCATATCTTCGCTTATCTTACCGCAATTTGGCAGAATTGTGTTTTTCTAGGTTGACCACACTGCAGAAACAAAAGCGTGTTAGCTCTCTTTTCTTCCCCTCTGCCCGCACTACACCGTAAATCCAGCGTTCAAGAAATCTTGCGCATACAGTAATATCATCTGAATTTAAAGAGATGTAACCATGTCTTATACATATTTGTCTCTGTCTCTTATATTTAAACACTTACACGAAATTAAACATAGTACTTTCAAATGAAGAGTATTTAGAAAAGTATTCTCAGAAAATACTAGACATACATTTCATTTTGTCACATAAATAGCTCAAATCAATACTATTTTAATTGAAATCATTAGAAATATTCTTGGAAGGAAAAAAAAGACAGTTTCATGTGAAGGGTCGTTCAGAGTATAAATATATTTTGAACTTTGTGTTTCATTATTTTAAAATATTGAACTTACATAACAAGTTTCGAATTTATACAACATTCGAATTGTACTAGTCACATACACACATACACAGATATACATACGCAAACACATACACATACGCACGCGCGCGTACCCATCATGGATCACTCACAGATATTCTTAATAATTCCCGTTTTGGTCCAAGGGTGCTGAAAAAAACTCTCCGATGATATCTCAAAACTGAATTTTTGGAAGTAAAGGTGACAATACCAATAATCTGTAAGTATTATAGATGGTACAAACTTGAGACTAAAATTGTTATTTTAAACTCTGTATGCCATGGAATCATTTAATCTCCAATAACGTTTTATATGACTTATATTCATCCTATATACTATATGTTTCTTTAAGAAACCATTTTAAAATTAAATCAAAAATGACTTTGAATGTATTTATGCTAATGTCAAAACTAAACGATTTGCAATTCTGTTGTAATTTGGAAAATGTAGATGCAGAAGCTTCTGCAGCTGATGATTTTAAGGCAGATATTGCTCCGACGATTGTCATTTACCAAATGACAACAAAGCTTTGACAATTTTCTCCCTTTCAAAAATCGCACTAAGTAAATATTTCGTTTTGGCTCTGGAGCGCTTTTAATTTAATTTATGTCATAGTAATGAGAGTGAAATAGACATGTATATCTTCCTTTACAACGATTATATAACAGTAAAAGGTTTGTGATGGAACTGTTTTGCAATTCTGATTTAAATTATACTGAGTAGAACATCCATTTATATAATTTGTAATTTCATTGTATACGACAAATAAGAAAAAATCTGGACGGCTGGATTCAATAAATGGATACAGTGCACACGGCAAAAAATACATAGCAAATCTGGATGCATTAAACATGTTTCCCTTCTACTCTAAACCATTAAAGTAATTAAAGTAATAGTACTTTTTCACCCACACTCTATTAAATTATGTGCTTGTGACTATCACTGTAGGAAAGCCGTATCTAGCCTAGTGTCCAGAAAATGATTCAGGTTCGGGATTGGTAATCATTGATCTGGTTCAGAGGTATCTCATTAACAACCGAGTGAGATGGCTCCCAAATAATCTATTAAGTGTTTGAGATGTCCAGGGTGCCATTCCCGGCCACCGAACTTCCTGGACCACAAGTTTTCTGTGGTTTGTCTCCGAATCGGTAAGGGAATTCTTTCTCCCAACTGCCACGATTTCCTTTCCATAATTTTGTTTTCATTCGGTTTCATTTCATATCTCAAATGTACTTCTGCACTTTCTTTTCTATGATGATTTCGGGAGTGAAAGAGTACTCTCTATTTATACTAGAGGGTTGCTTGGTCGTTGGATCGTGTATCGTCCTCTCTAGATACCTCGAGCAGTCTTTGAGTCTGGATTGTTCTGCGCATTCCTGTGACGTGCGACCGCAGGTAACTCTAAGCTCCATGGACCACGGACTCATATGAGCATCATTTCACCTATTTCATTCATCGTCCTATATGAATTAAAGTTGGATGACGTAAATAACAAAAAAATCACCTGTAAGTTCTCTACTTTATCCCTTTCTCTTAGGGGATAGTAACCAACAGCTGTAGCTATACTGTATCCGTCTTAAGAACCACACTTTTTGTATTACTCCGCGCCCACGTGCATAAGCGTGACAGACGACAGTGATACTTTCGCCCATGTGTTACGCCATATTACATTCAAACAAGTTGTATGCACAAGAGTAGCTTACCAGTAGGTATTTTTTTTTGTAGGTTTTACTCGCGGAAATTGCTCACAGAAAAGTGTGGTCCTTAGTGTGGCAAGAGCATGGACCGCAGTGCGCTAAATGTGCTCCTGCGGTGTATACCTACCCGTAACTGTTAATTGAAGTAAGAGGTGTGTCCGTAAAATAAAGTCTCCAATTTTATTTAATATAGAAAACATGTTTATTGTTAATGAATGTTACATTGATGAAAAGGCGGAACTTACAGTTATGTTTCAACGTAATCACCACTGCGATCGATGCACTTTTGCATGCGCTGTGACATTTTTATATACCCTTGTCACAGCCCTCTCCCACCAAGTTGCGCAGGTAGCGCTCAACCTGGTTTTTCAAATCATCGTCGATCTGGAAATGTGTTCCACCCAGGTGCGACTTCAACTCAAGAAACAGATGATAATCACTAGGTGCTAAGTTTGGGCTGTAGGGGAGACGGGTGAGGATGACCCATCCGAACTGGGCCAGGAGATCAGTCATTGCATGTGCAGAATGGAGACGAGCGTTGTCGTGATGAAAAGAAAATCACTCCCTTCGTCAGCACTCCCCTCCGATTTTGAATGGCGCGCTGCAATTTTTTTAAAGTCTCACAAATGGCTAGCGGCTGTTATGCCGATAGGCATAAACTCGCACAACAATACACCTTTTCTGTCCCAGAAAACAGAGGCCATCACTTTGCCATCCTGTTTGAACTTTCGTGGCTTCGGCGAATTCGAATGCCGCCACTTACGAGAACGTTCCTTAGTTTCTAGTGTTGTGTAGTGCACCACACGTTTCATCGCCAGTGACAATTGAATCCAACAATTCCTAGCCCTGTTCTGCATAGCGCTCCAGGAATCGTTGGGCCGCTTCAACACGTTGCCGTTTACGGTCTGCGGTGAGCATTTTGGGGACCCACCTCTCACACAGCTTGCGATAATGCAAATGTTCGGTCAAAATCTTGTCAATCGTAGTCTTACTGACTTCAGGGATAAGTTCGCACAGCTCGCGAACTATCACACGCCTATCTTTAAGCACTTCTTGCTCCACTTTTGCAATTGTTTCGGCTGAAACCGAAGGCCGATCAGAACGCTGTTCGTCATGGACGTTTGTACGTCCATCTTTAAACTCTCTGACCTACTTTCGCACGTTTTTGACGTCCATACACTGTTGCCCATAGACTTCGCATAACTGACGATGAATTTCAGTGGGGTTAGTGCCCTCGGCACTCAAAAAACGGATCACTGCACGCAACTCGCAGTTGGCGGCGGAAGTGATATGAAGCTCCATCGCAAACGGCTACCCAGCCAAGACTTATGTTTGAAACGGGTTCGTTGTGCTGGGGATTTGAAGAGGTAAAACCAAGCTACACGCCAGTGTTGCCGGATCTCGCGTAATAGTGTTCCTCACGGCTCCAGCACCTTGGAGACCTTATTTTACGGACAGTCCTCGAATTTACTCGTGAGAGACGTGCTACAGTTATGTGGAAACCAGATATATATATATATTGCTTCCTTTCACGAATACCAGAAATTTCATGTTGAAGTCTTTAGTTGCAAATGTATTATATTAATGGCTTAAATAAAGGTGATAAAAAAGTAACCGTAAACCTGAATATCTTGAATAGTAGCTATGAAACACATCCGAATTTTTTAATCAAGTTGTGAGAATGTTTCCGAAAGTTGTGCTAATTGTTCCCGTCAGCCCGCAATAATGCAGGATTATATTGCTTTGTACGAGCTGAAGTAAGCTTAGAACTGGTGTTAACATGGCTGAAACACTTGCAATATCATGATTGCTTTTCGGTTTGGAGAATGGAAAAAAGTAATTAATATTTGCTTTTATGCTTAAAATGTATATTTTAATGCCAGTGCCACAGAAATGAAACATTTTGATGGACACTTCAATGGAAGGCGAATGTTTTTAAGCTCACTTAAATATAAACGAATAAAGGGAATTTCAGGGAAACATTGTAGGAAACCTATTCCTATAGACCAGTCTTGGCGTTTTGTATCAGTTATAATTTCGTTTCATTTCTCCCTCTATGTTCCCTTTTGAGGGTGGTTGAACTTTACGGAGGCGAAGAACGAAACAGGAAATTGAAAATGTGATTTTAATTATGGACACTCATTAACTGCTGTGATTCTCAACATTCCAGATTATCAGCGAGAAAACCGCTTAGTTTTGCTCAGAGACCTCTTTCTCGCTCACCTTTCACTAAGGTGGACCAGGTTCGGTCTCAACAGGCCGTACCTGAGATTTCTGGGGGACGAAGGGGCGTCTGGCATTTTTTTTTTTCTCTTTTTTTCCTGATTCTCCAGTTTTCTCAGCTGGTCATTTTACAAAGTGACCGTCGAGGCGTGTCCTTAAAATAAGGTCTCCAATTTTATTTAATATAGAAAACATGTTTATTGTCAATGAATGTTACATTGATGGAAAGGCGGAATTTACAGCTATTTTTCAACGTAATCACCATTGCGATCGATATACTTTTGCATGCGCTGTGGCAGTTTTTGTATACCCTTGTCATAACTCTCTCCCGCCAAGTTGCGCAGGTAGCGCTCAACCTCGTTTTTCAAATCGTCGTCGGTCTGGAATTGTGTTAAATTCAGGTGTGACTTCAACTCAGGAAATAGATGAAAATCACTAGGTGCTAAATCTGGACTGTAGGGGGGATGGATGAGGATATCCTATCCGAACTGGGCCAGGAGATATTCGATGAGCATATTGGGGACCCACCTGGCACACACCTTGCGATAATGCAAATGTTCGGTCAAAATCTCGTCAATCGTACTCTTACTGACTTTCGGGATAAGTTCGCACAGCTCGCGAACTGTCACACGCCGATCCTCAAGCATTTCTTGTTCCACTTTTGCAATTTTTCGGCTCAAACCAAAGGCCAACCAGAACGCTGTTCGTCATGGACGTCTGAACGTCCGTCTTTAAATTCTCTGGCCCAATCTTCCTCGTTTTTGACGTCCATACACGGTGGCCCATAGACTTCACATAACTGACGATGAATTTCAGTGGGGATAGTACCCTTGGCACTCAAAAAACGGTTCACTGCACGCAAATCACACTTGGCGGAGGAAGTGATAGGAAGCTCCATCGCAAACGGCTGCCCAGTCAATACTAATGGTTGCAATGGGTTAGCTGTGATGAGGATTTGAAGGGGTGAAACCAAGCTACACGCCAGAGTTGCCGGATGTAAGATTTACATAGAAGAGGTGTAAACAGACTTTACTTCTCTTCTGAAGGAAGGCATGCTGAGGCTTTTTATGTCCGAAGAGACCCCTCCATCAGAATTGAATCCACGACGTCGAAACCATAGGTTAGTGTGTTAATCCTAGACCACGAGGGATGAACGTAAAACGACTGAATCAGTAAAATGTTGCTTCTCTATTTTAACGAGCGAGATGGCTTCGCATCAAAGTATAAAGCTCACCTTCAGGAAATTGTAGCTATGGACTTGTATTTGGCAGGCTGCTCTATGAGATTTTTATGGTCTGCCAAGTTCGTAGGCGAATCTGGCGTGGTTCCTGTTCTTAATTGAATTTTGCTTCTAGCACGTCTTATAGAATATCTCTCTACGTATTTCCAGGCTATAGCACCAGAAGATGATGAGTTTTGGCGGGGGGTTGGAATTTACCCTATCAAAAGATTTCTTCTTGGAGTTGACTGGCTGACTGCTGCCCCTATCTGGAAGTAATTTGGTTTATTCTTTGAATTCCAGGTTAAAAAGTCGCTCACGCCCGATTGTGCAAGTGACACGATTAGTGTTATTGTAGAATCGTCGAGATTCCGTTCTTGCCAGAGAGTATCGCCATTGGGGTTTCCCCTTCGTCTTTTTTTTTCCAGGATAGCTTTGGAAACAAAAACTAGATAACTGAAATCAACATGTGGTATAGCTGCAGTGACTAGTGGTCCATTCCACTTAAGAATCCCAATCCTCTAATGTAAACCTGCTATAGATCTAGTATGAATTACAAAAAACTCGGTGTTAAGTTGCCAAAATTCTATTTATGAACTGTAATTTATACTTGTGGAAACAGCATTTCATGAATTAGTTTATCGAACGGTATTGTATATCTAAGAGTACAACCAGACATCCTGAAGCTGTTTTGTAATATAGGTGAATGTAAGACAACATAGGTGGATATTGGGGACATCTATTTACAGAAACCAAGGCAATGGCCAAGCACGTGCATTAAATACACACAAGAAAACCATCGATTAGATACAGTCTTGAAGTAAACAAGTCTATGAAATCGTATAATTGAATTTTACACATATATGAGGTTCTGAAAGTTGTCTATCCTAGGATGGTTCTGGTGAAACATCCGGCCTGGACCGGAAAAAGTGAGATTGTAGTTAATAAGAAATATCTTCCTGAACTCCCCTCACTGACTGCCACAACTTGCTCCTTGTGTGACCGCCTCGGTAGCGTAGATGGTAGCGTCTGTGCCTCACGTTCAAGCGATCCCGAGTTTGAATCTCGGTTAGGGTGAGTTACCTGGATAAGGCTTTTCCGGGGTTTTCCCTTATCCAGAAAAACGAATGTTAAGTAACTCTAACCCTCATGGACTCCGGACTCATTTCAGCATCATTTCACTTATTTCATTCATCGTCCGATATAACTTAACTTTGGAGGGCGTAAATTACAACAACAACTTGCTCCTTGTGTGTAGATGAGACATTTCAATGGAGGCGGCCGCGACCTAAGAGACCTCTTCCATGACATTTTTAAAGGACTCCCCGTCTGTCTCCAAACCCAAGTGGAGCATGCAAGAGAAGATACCGGGATTGAACTGTCCTTGCATGTACAGGTTTGGAATGCGTACAGTTTGGAAGAGTTAGGACCCAGTAAGGCACAGGCCCATCTTCCTCCGTTGTCATCCGAATATGGAGACTTTTGCATCCCTCCTCTTATTCCTCTATCAGAGATCACTGGCATGAGCAAAATTGGTATTGTTCAGTTTCTCTAACATTGTTCTGGGGAAACCTTCTTCCACATGTCCGTATATTTAGTTTTCGCTGTAATATATTCTGGTATTTGCCAGGGAAATTCCGAAAAAAAAAAAAAAAAAACCTTGACCATAATAACCGATCACTTTGGGCTCAAGCAAATCGCCTTAGAACTCGAGCCACAAGTATCACTCGATTAGTTTCGCATTGTGCCATTCAGGGTTATAGAAGTCAGCTCTGGAATGTAGACGAATAGAATTTAGCGGAGAAACGTTGTGATCTATCTTCTTCCCCACAGATCTTTGGTTTGTATATCGCTTCGAGGCTGTTATTCATGTGCAGCAGAACGAATAGATATTATATTCTTATGTTCAGAAGTAAGTGGTTGTTATCAATCAAGTCAGGAACATTTAACTTGCCCCACAGAATACCGGGTCCATGGGCTATTCGCAGTTCATGGAGCGTGTAATTCGCAACAAGTATTGGCTTTCAGCTCAGTAGTTTAAATCATTGACTGGAAGCCGATTCATCTCTTGGTATTTGAAACTCAGAACTAACCGGTGTGTAAATATAATGGCATAACATCTGTTATCTCCAGTACGAACGTTTCTATGCATATGTTACTATGCTTATTGCAGAAAGCCTACATCAGATGAAAATCTCATATGTTGATTTCACAACGCTTTACCTGTTTTTCAACATACTACAAAATTATATTTTCCATATCTTTCAGATTAATCGATATTTGCAGAAATTATTTTATTACATATTTCATTTTTACTACAATGGGTATAGGAAAATACCCAGGTTCAAATTAAGGATAAATATTGTAAAATCTAATGTTTGTATGCCTCTGAAGCTCTTTTCATGCACGTGCACTATATGAGAATCTTACTGAGAAAAGCTTAAGGAATCTAACATTCAAACTAATAACAGAGAATATTATAAAATGTTTAGCTCCACAAAAAGTAACTAATTTATGCTTCAATGAGATCTTCATTTTTTGCAATATAATATTTTGTCTAACTCTTATACTATACCAGTTTTTGTAAACATTCTCAGACTTAAAAGAACTTCATAGAAAATTCCTATAGAATTCAATACATGCACTTAATTGTCATGAACATATCTGTTGTTTTTGTTGTTGTTTGTTGTTGTTTTCAAATGCTAGGCTTTGGCAATGAAGCCATTAGCTCTCTTTATCTCCAATATTTCTGTGTAGTGGGTCCGGCAGGTAGGGCTTCACAGGTTAAAAGATGTTCTTCAGTCATTTCCTCTTCTTTGTTGCACAGAGGACAATTTGGACTTGTATAAATTGCTATTCTGTGTAAGTGTTTGGCCAAATAATCATGTTCCGTAAGTAATCTAAAATTTGCTACTGCAACTTTACGTGGGATTTCTGGAATAATTTCTAGACTTTTAATTAAAATGTTCCATTTTTATCCTTGGCTTTGTTAGATATTGATTGATTTTGTTTGTTTTTATATTTGTTTTTGATTAATCTTTTTATGCATGTCAAGGGTGAGTTTTTTTATTTTGAATTAAATTTGCACCTTTTTTGGCAAGAAAATCAGCTGATTCATTTCCAGCAATTCCGCAATGTGCAGGTATCCACTGTAATATAATTCTTTAATTTGGATTGACTTCATTTATATGAACTTATTGCACATAATGCTGCTTTAGAATTAGAAAGTATGACAGCATTTTTGAATTTATCTATTTTGTATAGAAGGTGTTGGAGTGAAATATGAATAGCCGTTACTTCTGCATCAAAATTTGTTGTGTGGTATCCTGCTGGTTGATAGAATGAGCACAGTGCACACTTAATTCCTGCTCCTGAGTTGTTGTCCAAGTTAGATCAATCTGTGTAGGTATATAACCATTCTTCAGGTGGGTATCTATTGTTCACAGTTTCTAATGCTAGTGCTTTTAGTACAGGTTTGGAAGTTTCAAATTTTGTAACTATTTGTTCTAAATCTAATTGGTTCAAAAGTCAGTGGATTTTCTTTGATTAAAATGTTTTCTTTAGAATTAGGAAGTTTCAGATCTGTTTTAATTCCATAACTTTGTGTACGAAACTTGTTTGTGTTTTCATCTTGATTGGTTATAGTAATATTTCCTCCCATTTTGTTGTTTTTAACCGCAACATTTTTCATGTTGTATTAGTGGCTGCTCCTCTAAAGTTAGATTATTGGATAGTTTCAAGTTAAGGCTTGCATTGCCGTGATTGGAATTGATTTTGCTGCACCGGTTATTAGTCGCAGGGCCTGATTTTGGCATACTTCTAGGTGATTTATGTTAGAACTGTTTGCTGTAATTAAAACATGACAAATCATGAACATATCTTAAACATTCGTATGATAAGTAAATCAAAATCTTTGGAACCGTTTTTGATAAAGTCAAAAATATATAAACATTTTCCATGTAAAGGACAATTTTAGATCGGGGATGTTTTAATAATCTCTATGTAGTATTCTTAGAAGAACTCTTTTACTAAGTTTCGGCTCAACTGACTTTTCGTTTTCAGGTATGCTACGCAGACAGCATGCACGCATTTGCCCACAGATGAACATATAGATTCTTTTCTAAACCTGAAAATCTTTTTAATTATTGAGTCTCAGAACATACTTTTTTCGATTAAAAAATTGCAGTCGAATTGGTCAGTAAAACACTGTACTTGTACTTATTTTAAGTACGTAGGAGAGAAAGTAAAACGTAAGTAAATATTTTATTAATGCTTAGGGAACCTTTTTGTAATAGCATACTTATGGTTAAACTTGAAATTACATAGGGAAGCTTGTTTGGTTAATAAATTGTTCCAGTTAAAAATAGTGTAATAAAGGAGAACTATTCACGAGTGATTATTTCGGTTCAGATAATATTGATTTGACCTCAGAGCCCTGCGCGTGATAGTCATGTTCACAGCCGCTTTGCCACACTTAATCTCTCGGATAAGTTGATTGGATGTTGTTAGGTACACATCACTCACTCGTGCTGCTCTCTGTCGTCAAGTCATAAAACTTCATCAGCGCTGAAGTACCGAGAGGCAAAAATTCCGTAGAGAACACTTATAGGAGATGATAACACTTATTCCAATACAAACAAACCATAACAGGTGCAAATTGGAACTTGCCCAGTGTTAAAGGGTGGGGCTAAGATAAAACAGAGAATGAGGAATAAGAAGTAAATGAACAGGTTATATAGGGGTAAATTACGCAGGATGCTAGCAAACAACTACTGAAGTTAAGTAATAAAATGTAATTCACTGGTAATGATGAGAAATCTTGCTGCAGCCAACTTGCTCGAATGAAAATGACCAAAAGGAAACAATGTACATTGTAAATTATTTTCCTATTTTGGGGACACAATGCTTCTCGTTTGCGAATTATTGGGTAATTCTCACTCTTAGTACGCTGAATGGAATAGAGCCATGCCGATATAATGAGCATAGTTTATGTTGGTAATGAAATGCTTAACTCTCTCAGCTATGCCTACTTCCAACATTTACCCAGTTTTAGTACTTCCTTTAGTGACTGCCCTTTCCTTCGCTCCATAGCCTAAAATCGACATTTTATTCATTGGATAACATTTGAATACCAGGCACTTGACGGATTCACAAGGATGCATGCATTCGATCCATTTACGTAAATGGTTTTTACACACTTAGGTTTGACCTTTGCCCACAGACTAATGGGAATTCAAATCGATAAGAAATTGGTTCACCCGGACTTGTATACCACAGAAATGATAGTTCTGCTATAATTAAATGAAGTAAAACACTGAAAACAACACATGTCGGCATGTTCACTTGCCGTCAATTGTACGATATATTTCCCATGTCTTTTAAGTCAAAAATCAATGAAATCGAGAAAATCCATTGTAAAGTGTTTTACCACTAACACAAAGCTATAATCTCCAGTTACTTTTTAGCGCCTTTCTGATGGTTAATTCTTGCGTTCCAAGCAATCTTAAGTTACAATGTTGGTTGTGAATGTCAACAATATAAAAACAAGTATGCAACATATGTTTCGAATGTTATTGTAACAGAGCATAGAAACTATATTATGTATCATTTACACTTAGAGCATGGTTATAAAACTTTAATGTTGTTTTCAAAATAATAAAACTAAATGGAAATTCTAAGTTATACCATCGAAGTAACTCTTTTAGGGATGAAAGAAATAATTTACGTTTTCCTTATAAAATAATCCTGTATTCTGAAGTACAAAAAGTATCTGCCTTTTTAGACCCTTTGGAGCCCGTCTCGGTAGCGTATATGGTGGCATGTCTGCCTCACATTCAAGAGGTCCCGTGTTCGAATCTCGGTCAGGGTGATTTACCTGGATAAGTTTTTTCCGGGGTTTTCCCTTATCCTGAAAGACGAACGTCGGGTAACTCTAAGCTCCATAGATCCCGGACTCATTTGAGCATCATTTCACCAATTTCATTCACCACCCGATATGATTTAACGCTGGATGACGTAAATAAAAATAAATAAAAAATGATTCTTATGAGAAACAATCAGCTAATTTTACGTCCATATATTCCATCTATCCAGTACTTGATTGAGTCTGTAGGCACAAACTCACTTCAGGATCGGAATTAGGCTGGCAACTGAGATGTTGCCATTGGTTTCTGTAGTGCATAGCACTAGATAAAATTAGATATAATTAGAAATAATCCATTTCTTATGCGCCCTTGATTGAGCTTTCACAGCTCATTCTTGACCACATGTTCTCTATATTATTGAGATCCAGAGATTTCTAAGATCGGCTCAGAAACTGTGTATTGAGGTGTTTCTCAAAGAAGTTCCGCAATAATGAGGAATGTGCATGCCGTTGTTGTCTTATACCAGGACAGCTAGCTACAGTTATTCCATATGCAGGATATAGCAGGCTCGCTCTTGGTTGAAAAGCTTTCACTCGGAATGGCCTCATACTCAACATACAAGTTTAACCTTGGGTATATTTCAAATTGTTCTCCAGGTCTGGCCTGTTGATGCGTCATCATCGCTGCATCTTGTGCTGTGTTTTGGGATACATCGTTGAATCAGTTAGCCTGATGGTCAGTACAGAATTGCCAATGATGGTTAGTACAGAAAACCACCTCGTCCAGCCAAATAGTACTGCTGCACAAATCCAACGAGGTTGAAAATTTCTGTAAAGCAAAACCCACTCATAGGGTACCATGGTGAGGAGGAAAATATTTGCTCACTACTGCACGACAATTTCCTATGCCTTAGCCCAGATAAGCCCTTGTATCACGAATGGGCAAACACATCTGCTCGATGGTGTAAAAAAGATGAGCTTCTTCTTCTACCAAAAATGCAACATCTTTCTTTGGGGTGATTTTCTTCGGCCGCCATCTTATATATTCGGAGATCACGAAGATCTTTCTCAACTTTGTTCTGTCATGCTGTTGTCTGATATTTCACAGTAAGGGATATGGTAGGTGTTCCTCTATACATATTTGTCCTATGCTTACATTACAAAAACAAAATGTAAAATGTTACAGGTCATTACTAGACACAAATCCAAACAGAGACACGACACACAGTATTGGCACTAACGGTGACAGTATAGAAATTTCTTTTTCAAACGCAAATTTTTTTCATCTACTTCAGGTTCATCAAGCTGTACATATCTACAGATGATTTTATCACATATTTTCGTGTAGGTACAGTGAGAACAGAATAATGCAGTAAACTTAGATGAAAGTAAAATATTTTAAGATTGGCTGCTGTATGGAGATTTTGAACTGTTGTTCTACATATATGACCAAAAAAAGGAAAAATACAAATATATCAAATCGCAAACCAATTAAAAGGGCTATCTTAGAGTTGGTTAACTCCACAAAATCATATTTCACAAAATTATATCTTTTAAGAAGTTCTCCAATTTTAGTGTAGTAAGATTTTGTCTAGCTCTCTCAGCTTATTATTTAGAATGAAGAGGAATTTAGGGGGCATTCCTAAAAATTAAAGATATAGATTTAGTTTGTTTTGAAAATATATTCAACGTGTGATATTTTAATAAAAATTGTTAGAACAGTTTTCGAGAAAGTCAAATTTTTCATGTTAAAGTGAAAGTATCCAACATCTTTGTGTAAAATCTTCGAAATTTAAATATTAAGTTTGACATTTAACCGACTTTTGTTTAGTCACCAGCGTAATTTTCGAGGTTTTCTTGAAAATCTCTGAGTCACATCCCTGGAAGATCCATCATATCCACCGTATTTTGCCGTTCAAGAGGTTCCGAGTTCAAATCTCGGTCAGGGTGAGTTACCTGGATAATGTTTTTTCCAGGGTTTTCCCTTCTCCTTAAAGTCGAATGTCAGGTAGATCTAAGCTCCATGGACCCTGATACTTCTGAGCATCATTTTACCCAGTTCATTCACCGTCCAATATGACTTACCGTTGGAGGACCTAAATTACAAACAAACAAAAAATACAACTCGGTGCTGGGGCAGGTTTTCTCCGGGATCTCCGGGTTCCCCCTTTATCAACTTTCACTGGTGCTCCGTCTTCATCTCATGTATCACCAGTGACACCGCCTGCGGTGCTGTATGTAGTAAAAGTCGGCGTTAAGCACTATACATTTCATTTCATATTTTCGCATTCAGCGTTATTTTTTGGGTATGAATTGCTTTAATATAGCGCCCTACAATGCTTCAGTGTCAGCATATAGATGCTTTAAACCCAAGCTTAAGAGCAAGTTACTTTTAAGTAATTTATTTCACACTTTCTTGGAAAAAATGTGTTGTGTTGAACGTCCGCTTTTATTACATGCGACACCGCAATGGTGACACAGATAATACATGAGATGAAGATATAGCACAGGTTGAATGAGATGGCGGAGGAAACCGGAGATACCGAAGAAAACCCGCCTTAGTGCCGTGTTGTCCACAACAAATCTCACTTTGCAGTCACCTTGGTGAGAGCCGAACTTACCACTGAGTCACACCTGGCGCCGCCAAACTTTATTGGAGCTAATCACGAATTCTATCCCTCCATTACGTTACCTAATTTTGAGGCCTATATATAGCTAAATCTGTATCTTGTATCCTATGCTGTTTCTAAATTCTGGCAGCTTGTTCCTAAGCTCGGTCATCCGACAGACAGAGGTTTACATCTCGAATATAATATATCAAGATTGTGGATAAGATGGACGCATCCTATTTCTAGTCCCAGAAAAACACGCTGGATTTCCTGCCTTAGTTCATAGAAATATTGTTTGTGTGTTAGTGGTATTTTTTATAAATATTCTTTAACTACTCTGTTACAGCGTCACTTCTCTATTGTTAGTAAAAGATTGTTTAGCAGTTGCAGAATCCCTTGGGGAAATTTCAAATAATAATAATAATAATAATAATAATAATAATAATAATAATAATAATAATAATAATAATAATAATAATAATAATAATAATAATAATAATAATAATAATAATAATAATAATAATAATAATAATAATAATAATAATAATAATAATAATAATAATAATAATAATAATAATAATAATAATAATAATAATAATAATAATAATAATAATAATAATAATAATAATAATAATAATAATAATAATAATAATAATAATAATAATAATAATAATAATAATAATAATAATAATAATAATAATAATAATAATAATAATAATAATAATAATAATAATAATAATAATAATAATAATAATAATAATAATAATAATAATAATAATAATAATAGTAATAATAGTAATAGTAATAATAGTAATAGTAATAATAGTAATAGTAATAATAGTAATAGTAATAATAGTAATAGTAATAATAGTAATAGTAATAATAGTAATAGTAATAATAGTAATAGTAATAATAGTAATAGTAATAATAGTAATAGTAATAATAGTAATAGTAATAATAGTAATAGTAATAATAGTAATAGTAATAATAGTAATAGTAATAATAGTAATAGTAATAATAGTAATAGTAATAATAATAATAGTAATAATAATAATAATAATAATAATAATAATAATAATAATAATAATAATAATAATAATAATAATAATAATAATAATAATAATAATAATAATAATAATAATAATAATAATAATAATAATAATAATAATAATAATAATAATAATAATAATAATAATAATAATAATAATAATAATAATAATAATAATAATAATAATAATAATAATAATAATAATAATAATAATAATAATAATAATAATAATAATAATAATAATAATAATAATAATAATAATAATAATAATAATAATAATAATAATAATAATAATAATAATAATAATAATAATAATAATAATAATAATAATAATAATAATAATAATAATAATAATAATAATAATAATAATAATAATAATAATAATAATAATAATAATAATAATAATCTATAATATATAATATATAATATAATATAATATATATTATTATTATTTTTTTTTTTTATTTATGTATTTCTGATCTCTACATGCTCCACTACATAAGTAGTACTACATGCTTTTCACTCTTTTTGTGATTTTTGTATACATTTTTCCAGTTTTGATGTGAACCATCTAGTTTTTTTTTTTTTTTTTTTTTTTGCTTGTATTACACATTAATGCCTTTTAGTACTTGAAAGTCTATAGAGTTTACAAATTTTGTAAATGATTTTAAATGTCTTTTAATTAATATTGACTTGTGTGTTGGCCAGTTATCAGTTCTAAGAACACTATGTTTTAGAGTTTCTCTTGCACTATTCACCACACTGCACTCGAATATTATGTGATCCACCGTTTGGGCTCCTCTCCTGCATGAACACTCAGGGCTGCTAACGATCTTGAGTCTGTTGAGATAAGTGTTGATATTTCCGTGTCCTGTAAGTATTGTTGTCCTGTTTGGTGTTAGGTAGAACCTGTTTGTGAGTCTGCTTTCCACTGTTGGGAAGAATTCCTTTGTGGTTGTGCCTTTTGTACTCTGTTCCCATTTCTGCTGCCATTTGTTTTTTGTTGATTTCCGAAGAATTTGTTTTATTGCGGTGATCGGTAATTTGTTGTAGTATATTTCCTTAGTTTTTGCTGCATTCTTTGCCAGTCTGTCAGCCACTTCATTACCCTCTGTTCCAATATGAGCCTTTACCCATTTAAATTGTATTTTCCAATCTTTTGCTCTTAGTATTGCTGTAGTTCTTCGTATTTTCTCTGTTAGGTTATTGTGATTATTGCAATCGTCTATGGAGTCAATTGTTATTCTGCTGTCTGTGTGTATGGTTACTGTTTTGTTATCTGTGTCTTCAGTGTCCGTCGTTTCTAATAATTCCAGGGCTTTTGCAATTGCCAGTTGCTCTGCATGATTATTTGAGCATCTTTCATTGAGTTTGTATTTTTTTTGGTTTATTAGTTGGTTTTGTCTGTATATGGCTACTCCTGCTCCCACTCCTACGTCACTTTTGCTTCCATCTGTATATATTTGCCACACTGTATTTTCATTGTTTCCTATTTTTGGTTCTTTTGTGCCTTGAAAGTCAGCTGGGTGGAGCCAATTCTTGGGGTTTTCCGGGCGGTCTATTTGTTATTCAGTGTTGGTTTTTCCTGTTTTTACGTTATATAGTTCAGCCACAATTATTATTATTATTATTATTATTATTATTATTATTATTATTATTATTATTATTATTATTATTATTATTATTATTATTATTATTATTATTATTATTATTATTATTATTATTATTATTATTATTATTATTATTATTATTATTATTATTATTATTATTATTATTATTATTATTATTATTATTATTATTATTATTATTATTATTATTATTATTATTATTATTATTATTATTATTATTATTATTATTATTATTATTATTATTATTATTATTATTATTATTATTATTATTATTATTATTATTATTATTATTATTATTATTATTATTATTATTATTATTATTATTATTATTATTATTATTATTATTATTATTATTATTATTATTATTATTATTATTATTATTATTATTATTATTATTATTATTATTATTATTATTATTATTATTATTATTATTATTATTATTATTATTATTATTATTATTATTATTATTATTATTATTATTATTATTATTATTATTATTATTATTATTATTATTATTATTATTATTATTATTATTATTATTATTATTATTATTCTTATTCTTATTGTTATTGTTATTGTTATTGTTATTGTTATTGTTATTGTTATTGTTATTGTTATTGTTATTGTTATTGTTATTGTTATTGTTATTGTTATTGTTATTGTTATTGTTATTGTTATTGTTATTGTTATTGTTATTGTTATTGTTATTCTTATTCTTATTCTTATTATTATTGTTATTATTATTGTTATTATTATTATTATTATTATTATTATTATTATTATTATTATTATTATTATTATTATTATTATTATTATTATTATTATTATTATTATTATTATTATTATTATTATTATTATTATTATTATTATTATTATTATTATTATTATTATTATTATTATTATTATTATTATTATTATTATTATTATTATTATTATTATTATTATTATTATTATTATTATTATTATTATTATTATTATTATTATTATTATTATTATTATTATTATTATTATTATTATTATTATTATTATTATTATTATTATTATTATTATTATTATTATTATTATTATTATTATTATTATTATTATTATTATTATTATTATTATTATTATTATTATTACTATTATTATTATTATTATTATTACTATTATTATTACTATTACTATTACTATTACTATTACTATTACTATTACTATTACTATTACTATTACTATTACTATTACTATTACTATTACTATTACTATTACTATTATTATTATTATTATTATTATTATTATTATTATTATTATTATTATTATTATTATTATTATTATTATTATTATTATTATTATTATTATTATTATTATTATTATTATTATTATTATTATTATTATTATTATTATTATTATTATTATTATTATTATTATTATTATTATTATTATTATTATTATTATTATTATTATTATTATTATTATTATTATTATTATTATTATTATTATTATTATTATTATTATTATTATTATTATTATTATTATTATTATTATTATTATTATTATTATTATTATCATTATCATTATTATTATTATTATCATTATCATTATTATTATCATTATTATTATTATTATTATTATTATTATTATTATTATTATTATTATTATTATTATTATTATTATTATTATTATTATTATTATTATTATTATTATTATTATTATTATTATTATTATTATTATGAGCATAAATAACTATAATAAACAACAACAAATTTTTTTTTTTTTTTTTTTTTTGCTTTATTGATATCAACAGCATGCTCCATTACATAGTAATACTACATGCTTTATAGTTACATGTCCTATTTTGAATTAGTAATTGTAAACATTACAACAATTTTACATTGGGTTATTCAGTGTTTTAGACACTATGTACATTAAATTGAGTCTATTCTTCTAGCTGATTTTTGTGAGTTCACAATTTGTAATTATTTCAATTTAAATACTTGTCATATTTTTAGAAGTAGTGCTTTATGTTTTAGTTAATTGTAAGATTATGATGAAACCGGAGTAAGTTGATTGTATAGAGTTCACAATTTGTCGTTGTTACACTCCAAATCTTTCAGTCCATGTCCGTGATTTTTATAGAAGTTGCAAATTTTACAAACGACTTCAGGTGATTATTCGCAATCTTCTCGTTGGTGGTAGGCCATTTCCCTTCATTGCTTGTTACACTTTTTGCCAATTCTAGTCTTTTTTCATCAAGTCTTCTGCAATTAAATATTATATGGTTAACGGTCTGTTCTTCTTTTCCGCAGGGACAGAGTGGGTTATTTATTATTCTAAATCGGTATAGGTATGCGTTTAATTTTCCATGGCCAGTTAACATTGTAGTGAGTTCTGGGGATATTGGAATCTTTTGACGCAATCTGTTTTTCACTAACGGGAAGAATGCTTTAGTCACTGCACCTTTCGTTGTGTTCGTCCAGACTTGTTGCCACCTGTTGAGTCCATATTCCTTCGCTCTGGTTACAATTACGTCTTTTGGTATTTTGTCGTACACTATTTCACTATCTTCGATAGCAGCGCGTTTTGCAAGCTTATCTGCTAGTTCATTCCCTTCTATTCCGCAGTGGCCTTTAACCCAGCCAAAGTGGATGATCCAATTTAAATGGTTTAGTGCAAGAAGTTTGTCTTTGATAGATTCTATTAGTCGATTCCTTTTCCAGTTGTTTCTCAGTAGATCTATAGTAATTCTGCTGTGAGTGTATATTGCAACGGTTCCGTTTCTATCTATTGAACTGGCATAATATAGTTCTTCTAATTTCTCTAGTACTTTTAAAATAGCAAGTTGTTCGGCTTGATTGTTGGTGCAGTGGCCATGCAATTTGAATTTTAACTGGTGTGTCATAATTCCGTTTTCAAATATAATTCCTGCTGCGCCAACTTTCTCCCCCATTTTACTTCCATCTGTGTACGCTTCCATTCTATATATGTTATCTTTGTTCACCTCCTGAATCGTTGCCACTTCGGCAGGATGTCGCCAGTGTTTTACTTCTAATGGTTTGTCGAAGTCTGCTATGTGACATTTTGTTGCCAGATATATTTGGAGTTTTTCCTCTATAGTTATTTCTATAGGACATACTC
The DNA here is from genome assembly GCA_030765055.1 of Mantis religiosa. Lineage (NCBI taxonomy): Eukaryota > Metazoa > Arthropoda > Insecta > Mantodea > Mantidae > Mantis > Mantis religiosa. The sequence continues at coordinate 131,430,835 of CM060947.1, forward strand.
CAGCTAGTACGCACGATGCATCATACGAGAGAGTTCTATATGCTTTCGTCATTTTTATGTTGATTAATCTTTGAATTCTTCTATATTTTACAATATTTTTATTCTTCCGTATCGCATCTATCCATATAGGAGCTCCGTATGTCAAGACAGGGACTATAGCACCTTCATAGATTGTCTTAAGTGCTTTGTGACCTAGCCCCCATTGTAGCTTTGCTGTTCTTGCTAGCATATGAGCCAACGAGATTGTTTTGTCTGCAGTATATTCAATGTGCGCGTTGAAGTTAAATTTGCTATCTAAATATATTCCGAGGTATTTTATTTCTTCGGTTTGGTTAAGTTTATGATGATTCAAAAATATGTTGACATCCCTATCTACATTTCTTCTTCTTGTGATAAATAGAACCTTGGATTTCTTTTGGTTAAATTGAATTTTGTTATCATCAGCCCATTTTTGGATTTTTCTAAGATCGTGATTTGCAACGCTCTCTGCTTCTGATTTGTATGCTCCTCTTTTCACTACTACCAGGTCGTCTGCGAAGGCGATCACTCTTGTCCGGTGATCATATTCTAAACTCAGCATCGAATTGTACATTATGTTCCAGAAGCCTGGACCACAGCATGATCCTTGTGGGCAGCCTTTCTGTACTTCTCTTTCTGCTGTATAGTTGTTCACTGAAAATACTGCTCTTCTGTTGCTAAAGTAATTCACTGCTAAATTATATAAATTCTTAGGGCATCTAAGCTGTCTTAGATTCTTGAGTATGCTAGGCCACCAAGCTGCATCAAAGGCACCTTTGACATCAAGACTAGTGACTACTACGCATTGTTTTGACTTCAAGCATTTATCGATGAAAGATTTAACTTCCATTGCAGCGTCAACTGCTCCCCTTTGGGGGGTAAATCCAAACTGGTTGTTGTGTAACAAATTATTGCTGTACATATGGTGTAGTATTCTGTCAATCATCAGTTTTTCTAGTAGTTTACCTCCGATATTTAATAGGCTTATTGGTCTGTATTTTGATGCGTCTTGGCAGTCTTCTTTTCCGGGCTTAATTATTGGAATGACAATAGACTGCTTCCAATCTTTTGGAAAGCATCCCTTCTTTAAACACGCGTTGTATACTTGCGTGAAGAATAGAGGGAGATGTTGAAAAGCTCTTGTAATTATGTCGCTAGATAGGCAGTCCTTCCCAGGAGATTTCTTTGGATTGAATTTTTGCATATTAATGATGATTTCTGCAGTTGTGAAAGGTTTATCATCATTAGTATTGATGGGTTCTTCAATTTCTTTCCTAATTTGTTTGTGCAAATCGTTGTCACTATCTTGATTGTCTTCGGGTACAAAGTGCTCTAACATATGCTTGATTGTATTTTCAGTATCTGTGGTAAATGTTCCATCGTCTTTTTGTAATGTAGTCAATCTCACACCAGTTCGGAGTTTGCCGGAAGCTATTTTATATACTAAACCCCAAGGATTGGCATCGTCACTTATTGTGCAAAACGCTTTCCATGATTTCAGTTTTGCATCTCTCATTTTCCTTTCGTATTCCCTTTTCCCATCCAGATATTTTTCTTTCCTCTCCTGTCATAGATTTTCGCCGGTGACAGTTCTTTGGTATCTCCTCCGCAGTGCATTTGCCCTTTTTCTTAATATAGTAAGTTCGTCTGTCCACCAAGATACCGTCTTCCTTTTTATCGCCTGTTTAGCACCTGTTGAAACTTTGAAGGTTGCATTACTAGCTGTTATGATACATGAAAAGGCGAGGTTTGCCATTTCCTCTGCTTCAGTTTTACTTGCCACTGTGCTGCTTAGTTCCTCATCTAATTTCTGCAAGTTCTCTTCATTATAGTGACAATTGAATTTAGATATCACCGTGGAAAGGAAAATATTGTCGAATTTCTCGAAATCTTCATTCCTTACTATATACTTTGCTCTCGTGTGATCGATTCCAATTGTAGATGTGTTTTCAATCTGCTTTGTGAGTTTGAAAGTTAAAACCTTGTGGTCAGAGCAGCTTTCTACGGAGCCACTGGTCCACTCACTGACATGCCTTAACAACTTGTTGTTAACAATAGTTAGGTCGACATAACTGCTGCCTCTTCTAGTTTCAAATGTAGGCTCCGACCTAGTATTCACTATGTTTAAGTTGGACACTGTTAGAAAATCTTCCATTGCTGTCCCCCTGTGATTTGTTGTGACGTCATACCACGTTTTACTTCTGGCATTACTGTCGGCTGCTATAAGTAAACCACTCCCCTTTGTATAGTTTGTAATTCGTTCTATTGTCCTCAAATTTACCTGGATATCTTGTGTGGAATCGAAATATAAACAAGCTGCGTAAAACTTCATTCTTTTGTACGTTATTTCTGCGACGACAGTGTCTTCGTCAGAGAGCTGTGTAATAAGAATGGCATCTATGTCTTTGTTATTTATAAGCAGTGCTGACCTTTTCCTTCCCTTTCCACTCTCATAGATTCTTAGAGATTTAGGCACTCCCGCTACATTACTGTGTATCGTGTAAGGTTCTTGTATAAAGGCGAGGTCAATGCTACTGTTGTTCATATTATATATAATATTATTCATTGCTGCTCTTTTGTGTTGCAAATTAACCTGTACACATCGTAGATAATTCTTTCCTCTGTCCGCGAGACCATCCATGTTAATAGTCGATTCTTTCCATATTCTTCTTCAGGGCAGTTTTATAGCATGGGCAGTTTTTATCAAGCGATGAATGGTTTTCACTTATCGGCATTGATCCATTGTATTTGTTATAATTTGTGCAATTGATGCATCGATGGTTTTCTTTAGGTGCTTGGCATTCTTGCATTTTATGATTTCCAGAGCAATGTGGACATACTTGTTCCCCTGTGCATTCCTGGGCTCTATGGTGGTATTTACAGCAATTATGGCAACGTGCAACTGATAGGTAGTCGTCGCTATTACACATGTGCCAGCCTAATTTAAGTTTCCTGCCCGAAATGCACCTGCGAACTTGTGACGTGACTTCTATTACCAAATTCTTGTTTTTTCTTCTATCTGCAAACACGAATTTAGGAATTATGTCACTTTCGCTTAAATTCAGATCTGAATTCTGATTGACTATGGCTTCTGTTGCATTGTCTATGGTAATATCCTCTGGAACATTGAATATAATGATCCTGGGATTCCTGAGCTTCGGCAAATAGCTTTCGAGTTCTAACCCGCATGTTTCAGTTATTGCTTCACAAACTTTTTTGAGTTCACCTTGGCTTTCTGATTCCAAAAGTAACTGCCCGTTTTTTAGCGTTTTTAGCGCAGATATACCGACTTTCATTTTTGCAGGGTTAACTTTCGACTTTAGTAGAGTCTTAGTGTACTCGACACTCTGGTTGTTTTTTGATTTCACAAACATTTTATAAGTTTTTTTTCCGTGTGACACATCCGACTGGCGCCACTCTTGGTTTGTCTTGGTAACTTCGGAGTAGCACTTCTTTGACCTACCTGCAGGTGGCACCACCCTCCACTCGCTGGTCCAGTGGTTGTCTCCCGTGCGCGCTAGATGTCTCGTGTAGTCATCCTCGCCCGATTGCAAAGCCTGGACAATGGATGTCGCCTCTGTAGCTCTCGATTCCAGATCACTGATCACTTTATTCTTCTGTTCCACTTCCCTACTAACACTATTAAACTCTTTCCTGATATCACTGATCGCGTCAAAAAGATCTTTCTTTAGATCGCTTCTCATTTTTACGCACTTGTCAGCTATATTGAGTAACTTATTTAGAGCGTTTTCAAATACGCTGTCAGCAGCTGACGTCATCGTGGCTCCACAGGCACAATTGTTTTTTCTCACAAAAACTAAACCGATAGTTCCCTCGTTGCACTAACACTATCACACGTACCGGAAAACTTGTAGAATATACTGACGTACGAGAAACACTTCACCAAAATATAAAGATATCTTTAAATTACAGAAAGAATTCGAACAAAGATTTCTTACACATTTGTTTTAGAAAGCACTGCTACCAACCAACAAAAACAATTAAGAAATATATAACGAAGAAATGGTGATAAAGCATTACATGCCATGTTGGCATGGATTCTGTTACATCACTTAACAATGTGTAGTGCTTACATAAGGCAATGACAACGTAAAGAAGCGTGAGTTTATTTTCTTGAAAATAAAGAATCTGTAACTCAAGTTGAAGACATTCTGATATCTTTTCGCCGTTTACACTGTTATTTTCATATATGATGGTGTACAGTCGCTATTTTGGTCCTGGGAAGCGCCTCTCAATGCTATGCTTCGCTGAAAATCAAAGGGAGCGGAGGAAAGTTCGCTACGGCGCTGCCGTGCATTTAGCTGTTTAAAAACACAAACGGATATACAATATTAATCAAAACACAAAATTCTGTTAGATACCGAACTTAGTAGTTCAGTTCAGCTTTTTGAAAGAACGACGCAGAAAGACTTTCAAGAAAATCCCTCGCCCCATAGTACCCTTTATATGAAACATATTTGAAAAAATTTGGCTGTAGCATATTCGTTAAAATATTACAGGTACATCAAATATATATCTCGAGTTTTGAAGAATCTTCTAGAAGTCATCTTTATTCAGGATGACTCTTGCATAACTGATAAACGATAAAAGACAGACAAAATTTTTACTACACAAAAATAATAATCTCGATAAACCACGCAACACGTGTCACTTTATTGAATCTTCTAGAAGTCATCTTTATTCAGGATGACTCTTGCATAACTGATAAACGATAAAAGACAGACAAAATTTTTACTACACAAAAATAATAATCTCGATAAACCACGCAACACGTGTCACTTTATTTATTTATTTATTTATTTTGTTACTTATTTGTTTATTTATTTATTTATTTATTTATTTATTTATTTATTTATTTATTTATTTATTTATTTATTTATTTATTTATTTATTTATTTATTTATTTATTTATTTATTTATTTATTTATTTATTTATTTATTTATTTATTTATTCATTTATTCATTTATTCATTCATTCATTCATTCATTCATTCATTTATTCATTTATTCATTTATTCATTTATTCATTTATTTACTTACTTACTTACTTACTTACTTACTTACTTACTTACTTACTTACTTACTTACTTACTTACTTACTTACTTACTTACTTACTTACTTACTTACTTACTTACTTACTTACTTACTTACTTACTTACTTACTTACTTACTTACTTACTTACTTACTTACTTACTTACTTACTTACTTACTTACTTACTTACTTACTTACTTACTTACTTACTTACTTACTTACTTACTTACTTACTTACTTACTTACTTACTTACTTACTTACTTACTTACTTACTTACTTACTTACTTACTTACTTACTTACTTACTTACTTACTTACTTACTTACTTACTTACTTACTTACTTACTTACTTACTTACTTACTTACTTACTTACTTACTTACTTACTTACTTACTTACTTACTTACTTACTTACTTACTTACTTACTTACTTACTTACTTACTTACTTACTTACTTACTTACTTACTTACTTACTTACTTACTTACTTACTTACTTACTTACTTACTTACTTACTTACTTACTTACTTACTTACTTACTTACTTACTTACTTACTTACTTACTTACTTACTTACTTACTTACTTACTTACTTACTTACTTACTTACTTACTTACTTACTTACTTACTTACTTACTTACTTACTTACTTACTTACTTACTTACTTACTTACTTACTTACTTACTTACTTACTTACTTACTTACTTACTTACTTACTTACTTACTTACTTACTTACTTACTTACTTACTTACTTACTTACTTACTTACTTACTTACTTACTTACTTACTTACTTACTTACTTACTTACTTACTTACTTACTTACTTACTTACTTACTTACTTACTTACTTACTTACTTACTTACTTACTTACTTACTTACTTACTTACTTACTTACTTACTTACTTACTTACTTACTTACTTACTTACTTACTTACTTACTTACTTACTTACTTACTTACTTACTTACTTACTTACTTACTTACTTACTTACTTACTTACTTACTTACTTACTTACTTACTTACTTACTTACTTACTTACTTACTTACTTACTTACTTACTTACTTACTTACTTACTTACTTACTTACTTACTTACTTACTTACTTACTTACTTACTTACTTACTTACTTACTTACTTACTTACTTACTTACTTACTTACTTACTTACTTACTTACTTACTTACTTACTTACTTACTTACTTACTTACTTACTTACTTACTTACTTACTTACTTACTTACTTACTTACTTACTTACTTACTTACTTACTTACTTACTTACTTACTTACTTACTTACTTACTTACTTACTTACTTACTTACTTACTTACTTACTTACTTACTTACTTACTTACTTACTTACTTACTTACTTACTTACTTACTTACTTACTTACTTACTTACTTACTTACTTACTTACTTACTTACTTACTTACTTACTTACTTACTTACTTACTTACTTACTTACTTACTTACTTACTTACTTACTTACTTACTTACTTACTTACTTACTTACTTACTTACTTACTTACTTACTTACTTACTTACTTACTTACTTACTTACTTACTTACTTACTTACTTACTTACTTACTTACTTACTTACTTACTTACTTACTTACTTACTTACTTACTTACTTACTTACTTACTTACTTACTTACTTACTTACTTACTTACTTACTTACTTACTTACTTACTTACTTACTTACTTACTTACTTACTTACTTACTTACTTACTTACTTACTTACTTACTTACTTACTTACTTACTTACTTACTTACTTACTTACTTACTTACTTACTTACTTACTTACTTACTTACTTACTTACTTACTTACTTACTTACTTACTTACTTACTTACTTACTTACTTACTTACTTACTTACTTACTTACTTACTTACTTACTTACTTACTTACTTACTTACTTACTTACTTACTTACTTACTTACTTACTTACTTACTTACTTACTTACTTACTTACTTACTTACTTACTTACTTACTTACTTACTTACTTACTTACTTACTTACTTACTTACTTACTTACTTACTTACTTACTTACTTACTTACTTACTTACTTACTTACTTACTTACTTACTTACTTACTTACTTACTTACTTACTTACTTACTTACTTACTTACTTACTTACTTACTTACTTACTTACTTACTTACTTACTTACTTACTTACTTACTTACTTACTTACTTACTTACTTACTTACTTACTTACTTACTTACTTACTTACTTACTTACTTACTTACTTACTTACTTACTTACTTACTTACTTACTTACTTACTTACTTACTTACTTACTTACTTACTTACTTACTTACTTACTTACTTACTTACTTACTTACTTACTTACTTACTTACTTACTTACTTACTTACTTACTTACTTACTTACTTACTTACTTACTTACTTACTTACTTACTTACTTACTTACTTACTTACTTACTTACTTACTTACTTACTTACTTACTTACTTACTTACTTACTTACTTACTTACTTACTTACTTACTTACTTACTTACTTACTTACTTACTTACTTACTTACTTACTTACTTACTTACTTACTTACTTACTTACTTACTTACTTACTTACTTACTTACTTACTTACTTACTTACTTACTTACTTACTTACTTACTTACTTACTTACTTACTTACTTACTTACTTACTTACTTACTTACTTACTTACTTACTTACTTACTTACTTACTTACTTACTTACTTACTTACTTACTTACTTACTTACTTACTTACTTACTTACTTACTTACTTACTTACTTACTTACTTACTTACTTACTTACTTACTTACTTACTTACTTACTTACTTACTTACTTACTTACTTACTTACTTACTTACTTACTTACTTACTTACTTACTTACTTACTTACTTACTTACTTACTTACTTACTTACTTACTTACTTACTTACTTACTTACTTACTTACTTACTTACTTACTTACTTACTTACTTACTTACTTACTTACTTACTTACTTACTTACTTACTTACTTACTTACTTACTTACTTACTTACTTACTTACTTACTTACTTACTTACTTACTTACTTACTTACTTACTTACTTACTTACTTACTTACTTACTTACTTACTTACTTACTTACTTACTTACTTACTTACTTACTTACTTACTTACTTACTTACTTACTTACTTACTTACTTACTTACTTACTTACTTACTTACTTACTTACTTACTTACTTACTTACTTACTTACTTACTTACTTACTTACTTACTTACTTACTTACTTACTTACTTACTTACTTACTTACTTACTTACTTACTTACTTACTTACTTACTTACTTACTTACTTACTTACTTACTTACTTACTTACTTACTTACTTACTTACTTACTTACTTACTTACTTACTTACTTACTTACTTACTTACTTACTTACTTACTTACTTACTTACTTACTTACTTACTTACTTACTTACTTACTTACTTACTTACTTACTTACTTACTTACTTACTTACTTACTTACTTACTTACTTACTTACTTACTTACTTACTTACTTACTTACTTACTTACTTACTTACTTACTTACTTACTTACTTACTTACTTACTTACTTACTTACTTACTTACTTACTTACTTACTTACTTACTTACTTACTTACTTACTTACTTACTTACTTACTTACTTACTTACTTACTTACTTACTTACTTACTTACTTACTTACTTACTTACTTACTTACTTACTTACTTACTTACTTACTTACTTACTTACTTACTTACTTACTTACTTACTTACTTACTTACTTACTTACTTACTTACTTACTTACTTACTTACTTACTTACTTACTTACTTACTTACTTACTTACTTACTTACTTACTTACTTACTTACTTACTTACTTACTTACTTACTTACTTACTTACTTACTTACTTACTTACTTACTTACTTACTTACTTACTTACTTACTTACTTACTTACTTACTTACTTACTTACTTACTTACTTACTTACTTACTTACTTACTTACTTACTTACTTACTTACTTACTTACTTACTTACTTACTTACTTACTTACTTACTTACTTACTTACTTACTTACTTACTTACTTACTTACTTACTTACTTACTTACTTACTTACTTACTTACTTACTTACTTACTTACTTACTTACTTACTTACTTACTTACTTACTTACTTACTTACTTACTTACTTACTTACTTACTTACTTACTTACTTACTTACTTACTTACTTACTTACTTACTTACTTACTTACTTACTTACTTACTTACTTACTTACTTACTTACTTACTTACTTACTTACTTACTTACTTACTTACTTACTTACTTACTTACTTACTTACTTACTTACTTACTTACTTACTTACTTACTTACTTACTTACTTACTTACTTACTTACTTACTTACTTACTTACTTACTTACTTACTTACTTACTTACTTACTTACTTACTTACTTACTTACTTACTTACTTACTTACTTACTTACTTACTTACTTACTTACTTACTTACTTACTTACTTACTTACTTACTTACTTACTTACTTACTTACTTACTTACTTACTTACTTACTTACTTACTTACTTACTTACTTACTTACTTACTTACTTACTTACTTACTTACTTACTTACTTACTTACTTACTTACTTACTTACTTACTTACTTACTTACTTACTTACTTACTTACTTACTTACTTACTTACTTACTTACTTACTTACTTACTTACTTACTTACTTACTTA